>VMBQ01000272.1:0-39376 GCA_007657795.1 Dreissena rostriformis
CAAATGATTTCAAAATCCATTGATGAACGACATAGTTATTGCCCGGACAAGCGGGACAGACAGACAGACCGACAGACCGACCGACAAAGTTACTCCTATATAGCCCCCATTACCAATGGTAATGGGGGTATAAAAACTAAACAATTTTCTTTAATGAAAATTCAAGGCCTATACTTGAATGACTTTCACCAGCCCTTCGTCAATGTTGAATCATCTCATAACATTCAATAAGCCATCAAACAACGCTGTCGAAAGCTTTTTTAAAGTCAATGAAGTTGTGGAAGAGCTCATGTTAGTGTTGCAGGTGTTTCTCAATAATGATTCTGCAGTTGAAGATCCTTTCCACTGTGCTCCGTCCAGCTCTGAATCCAGCCAGCTCTTTGGCAAGCAATTCCTCGGCCTTACTTTTCAATCGATTAAGGAGGAAGCGTAGCATGACGTAGCTGGGATGACTGATGAGACGAATGGTACGGTAATTCTCGCACAGTCTTTTCGGTAGCGGTATGACAAGTGACTGGGTCCAATCCTTGGGCTACTTCTTCTCCTCCCATATCTTTTGGCATAGTGCCGTCATTGCTGCAGTCGTTGCCTCTCGTCCGTGCTTAATCAGCTCGGAAGGGACGTTGTCCACTCCCGGAGATTTTCTTGCCTTAAGACTATGCACTACCTCTTCCACCTCTGCCTTAAGTATGGACGGTTTTTTGTCGTCCGCTTCTGGTCTAGGATCGTTCTGAAGGAGACTGGAGTCTGGTTGAAGCGAATAGTTGTAGAGGTCACTGCAGTATTCAGTCCACCTGTTTAGGACTGCGACACCCTCGGTAAGAAGATTCCCGTGAGCGTCTGATATAACAACTGGCCTTGGGCTGACTGGTCCTCGTGAGGGTCTTGAGGGTGCAGTAGGCCTTCTAACTGCTGCCTGCGGCCACCTCTTTGTAGATGATGGTACATTGTTCCTAAATCCATTTCTCCTTAGCCTCTTTCATCTCCTTACTGACCTTCCTGTTCGCTTTCTGGTAATTTACCTTAGAGTCCAGGCTGGTGTACTTATCGTGCCTCAGCTCTCTTCTTTTGTCACATAGGTCAATGATTTTGGTCGTCACCCATGGCTTATACTTCCTTCTCTTTCCTCCAAGCACTTCTTCGGTCGATGACAAAAGGATATCTTTGGTGTTGTTGGTTATGTTGTCGATATCATTGTCTAAGATGTTGAGGGCTGCAAACTTGCCACATATCTGTGCTTGAAAAACCTCCGCTATTACTGGATCTTGCAATTGCTCCAAGTCAAATCTAACTCATCCAACATGGGAACTGGCGGTAAAGTGCGAGGTCGTTGTTATTCCGGGCCCCGACCGATCCGGCGTTGTATTTTGTTGTTTTGTCCTTGTCATTTCTATTCATTTGGCTTAATGCAATCTTGGAGGCGCCAGTATCCTCTCCAAGAATGTGCAACTGGTCGTTCTAAACGTGCCAGTCTCCTCACTTTGCCCGCCATCAGAAGCGGATACCAGGGTTGGATAAAATTTATCCAATCAGAAGAGATAGTTGAGTGTCAAGTGAGAAACAGTTGTGCCTTACTTCCCGAAGGAACTGCTTCCAAGCGACAAAGAATTAACTCTACGCTGGTATTATAAAGCATTAAATTTTTAAATATATCACATACAAAATACAAAAACTACCAAATCTGTGAGGCATGTTGTTTCAAGGACTCAAAATAAACCTCTGTATCAAACATTCCTCCGGGGCACTGCCAATTGTTACCCCAGGGTCTTGATCCCAACAAACTAAGTAGTGTACCACTATACGAGTTTCATTCTTCATTCTCATTTATATACATACATTACATATTTATAACAGTAACACATATTCACATTAAAACATTATGTATATAACCGCTCATGGTGTTGAGCTATAAGAGATATTGCAAACGTTTGCATAGCATTATATAAAATATCATTCTATTATCACTATTCACAATACTAAGAGATAGAAAGTAAGTGCAACTCTTTCTTTAAAAAAAAAAAACTACGATAAAATAATCAAAGTTAAGACAATGATTGCTGTAAATTGGAGCACTAGCGCGCTAATAAAATACAATTTTCGAGAATCGAGATATCATTTCTGATCAGATCAGAAATAAAATAGTTAGCACTGACTTTCTACATTTACATAAAATTAAATTTTAGATTACACTAAAACATATATGACATTATTTACAAAGTAAAAATTGTCGTCTTTTTAAAATTGCATGACAGGTTTTGGCACATTGTCTAATCAAGTCTTTATTGGAGAACAGCATAATAAATTGATCTATTTTTGATAAGTTTGGAAACTCAGAATTGCATATAATTGCCTTCGAGAGTAAACTATCTCTTAAGTCATTATATATTTGACATTCAAGTATAACATGAAGTTCATTTTCTACATTTTTACTTAAACAAAATGGGCATGTTCTATTTTCTTCTATAATTCCTTCATAACGCCCAGTTTCAATACGAATGGGTGCAACACCAAGTCTAAATTTACTAAATGCAGAACGATGAGATAATGGTAAAGTTAGAGTACAATACTCTTCTTCATTATAACTAGACTAAAACAACTTATATAATCTAAGTTTATTACGATGCTACATGCCATACCCACGAAAACACGCACATACGTACGCATACACACAGACACCAGATACTCACGCGCGCAAACATGCACAAACGCATTCACCCGCTTGTGCGAACACATTCACAGAAAGCGAGTAACACGCACGGACCACATGGTCATTAGTTCAACTGGTGGGTATTTTTTTCTTAATTTGCAAATAATAAATATTGTTTATGTAAATATATTGACTGTTCTCACGATTATCTTACACCCTTACAATAAACAGTGTTTACAAATCGCGAAACACTACCACAGTTCGCTTCAGACCGGAACACATCATTTTTTTCACATTACACTAAGCAGCAACTCTAGCAACTCCAAATCACATTTATTTTACAGTCATTTGAAATCCTCGATTTATTATTTGTGTGGAGAAGTTGAATCAGTTTACCGCTTCTCCTTTTTCCTAGTTCTCTGTTGTTTTCCGCACAACTTTTTGTGTTGCCGAACGTTATCGATAATCTATTGAACCGTTAAACTGCGGTATGCTTTTCTGTGGTATATACGCTTTAATAATGGTACAAACCGCATTTTTACATAAATGGGGAAACATTGAGTACCAAGCGTTTTTCATAGTCTTGTAATAGCTTAAAACGTGAAATGTGTTATATTCTGAACATGACCATGTTGTTTCTTCATTTAATGTACTTTATTTGTGCTTTTTATATGTTTATTAATTACTCATATTTTATGTTTAAAACATGTTCTTCGTTTACTGGTCCGCATGTTTGTTTATTTTCCTCTATTATGTTTTATTTTTGTTTAATCGGCTTTTCATTATTTCATGGTTGATAGTTTAGACGATATCCTGCAGATGGTTCACAATTGGCGGAGGTATAATATTCGATTACAAATAATGCTAAAACACTATTTGAAGCAAATTATTATACATGTGAAATGTATTTGTGTTTTGCGTTGTCAACGTTATGTTTTGCTTATAAAAGTCACACACATATAATTATCATTCGAAGCATTTTCAATTCTTTACTATTAAATATTATGTCATATATATTTTATGTGTTTAGGGCATGTTTGGATTTAAAACCGAACTTAACATCAAATGTTGGGGAAATTTTGGTTTCAATCCGTTATCTTCAAGAAATGTTAAGTGACGTAGAAAACCTCTACACACGCATCTATCAAAGGTATGTATTTAAATGTATCTTAACCATCTGATTACGTGTTCTAAAAAATTCCCAATTACACGCCTCCTTTTTTCCCAAATAAATATTATGGTTATTTAAACGTGAAAATATTTTACAGGTTATTTAAATTGTAAATAAGTCAGTAAATAATTAAGCATACATTGTATGTTGTTATTATAATGGACACAAGGCTAGAAGATTCATTTCATAAGTGAACATTTAAGAAAGGAGACACAATAAGAAGAGCACACGATAAATCTTATGTACCATATGGTCAATGTATGAGTTTTATAAAGTAACTATTAATATATGTGTTAAGTGTACATCTTCTTTAGTTTATTGAATAAAGATAATTTAATAAACTTAAAAAAATATATGGAGAATGATCAAAATGTTCACTATAATGTATTCACGTGGCATACGGCAAACGTACGATAATTCTGCAAAAACGCGCGAACTTTTGCTGCGTGTGCAGCGTCACGTCTTCGTTTCGCTCCTAATAAGCAACATTCGCATGGATAGCGTGCGCATTCAGATCATGTGCTTAATTATTACTTGGTTGGCATATGTACGACTTACACGAGCAACATTCCCACCATTAATCAAACTAGATTTAATTAGAAAGTTCTATAATATCAGGTAATAATTTTAATTCGACAAATTATTAAATAAGTAATGTCTTAGACACTTTTTTTGAACACTGCTGTGTATTGCAATTAAGAATGGAAATAGAGTCAACTTAACGCGACATGTAGTAAACCCACAAATAGATTAAATTACCAGCTTGATTATGGTGCGCTCTCAGTGAAAGAGTATGAATTTGATTAAATAATAATACTTTCATACTTAATTCAGGCGCCTTAACAAAACGTTTGGTGAGTCTGTCGGGTTATCCAAAACATATACTTTTTTAACGATGGCCGTCTACCTTCGCTGTCTTCATTTTCGCTACACCCCGTCATTAAGTTTGGCAAATGTATTTACCTTTTCCATGTCTGTGCGTCTTTCCACCTTGTTTTACATTCTGTACGTCTACCCACCTTTTCCTACACCCCGTCTAAATCTCTACCCACTGTATTTTCCTACTTTATATGACTGCCAGGTTTATTACACTTACATCCATCCGAACATCTGGTCAGCTTGGTTTGCACCCTTTGTATGTACGTCTACCCACCTTGTTTCCATACATTACGTCTAAATCTTGTGTTTTGCTCGGCATATTAAGCATGGCCAATTGCTGGGAATTCTGAAGGTCCCAATATTAGATAAGACAGCAAGTATGATACACACTTTAAAAATGTCCTGTTTTTTGGTTTATTGGCTAGTTTAAACCTATTTACTTTAGCGCGATTGCATAGGAAGCCCAAGACTTATTTGAAACGCTCTCGAGTCCGTTTCATGGGACTAGAACCAGTACATGGTGTCTATGGGGGAGATATAAAGAACGCTCAAACAGTGCGGATCGAACCCATGACTTCCCGGTATCTAGGCGGACACCATATCCACTAAGCCACGGCGACTTTTATTTTTAAAAAATATGGGTTAAAACACGGAACGCTTGAGAAATTACAGAGCAGGCGCTTGAGAAATTAGAGTACATGCAAAGCATTCGCTTGTGGTATGCTTACAATTATGGTTGTATCATAAAATGTCTTCAGTTTTCGGCGACACCTTTTTGCGTTTTACACAGGTTGGGAGAGTCAAACTAGTGAATACATTTTCCGCATTTGATAGAACTATACAAAAGTATGAATTTGTTTAGGAAATGATTTGTTATTTAAAAAAATAAAGTGTGTTAAGCTTTTTTATTTGATTTTTTTAAACTATTGCTGCAAAGGCGACGGTAACAAACAACGTCAATTTAGCATAATTCTGGCTAAATTGAAGCCCCAGGAATACTCAAAATCAACGAATATTTCGTAAAATATTTAGTAAAATAAAGTTNAACACATGTTCATGTACCAAGTTAGTGTTTGTGTGTCGTATGAATAGGTATCGTTGCGGGAAATTAAAATGGAATATACTGTACCTCAAAAAGTTAAAAAGAGCATTTTGTATCTTGTTAAATCTTTGCTACCCGACCACATCTAGCGTTGACATTTTGGCTTTTTGGGTTTTTTATGGGTTAACTTAATTTTACGAAATATTAAACGAAATGTTCGTTGAGCTCGTTTTGAGTGTTAATGGGGCTTTTATCAATAGCAGAATTATGGTAATTTATTGCAAGTATATTGTATTTAACATTTTATCGGCTATACAAAACCATTTGAATATTGAAATGATTTGCATTGTTTGTAATCTTCTGACGGCGACGTGTGCACACATTTATTGAGAATAATGAATAATTAAACTAAGTTTCTGTGGCCATTTATCCATTATAAATTGACTTGTTTTGCAAATGAGCAATTTCAAATGCTACGGAAGTAAACTTGTATTATTTCTTCTTTCCAATAGTAATCAACGGCGACCTGCATCAGCAACCGAGAATCGTAGTCAAACTAAGCTTGAAGAGCGAACATTAAATAGAGAAAGCATAAAGTTACTTCAAGGGCAGGTTTGTCTTTGTTAACCCCTTTGATCAATTAGTTCCTTCAAATGACATTTACTGATTCTTATAGTATTATACTACTGTATTATACATGCATGCTTTCTGATCTGTACACCACTGATTCCTTTATAATACCATCCATAAAACAGCATCGGCTTATTTGAATACTTAAGCGATGCAGGAAGTTTAACTGCTTTTTGTGTGTTCCCGTTTTTTGTCTTTACTTCAATTATTATGCATTATTATTACGCAACAAATTTATTAAAGCAGAAATGTTTGGCCAGTGCGCGGTCAGACTGTTAAACTATAAATGTACACCGACCGTTACAACCCAGTATAGGCTACAACAACATAGTCAAAATGTTAGTATATATGATAAAAATACAACAGTTTATTTAGCATGGTCCTTAATAAGTACGGTTTTTACGAATTTACTCACATATGACAAAATGCATATACTGTTGGGTGTAACGGATTTATATGTATATACAACAATGTAATTATATTCAACAAAACACTACCTACAGCGAGCGTATGGCCATTCGCTTTCAATACATATGATCCATTTTATCTTTCACCGGGTGTGTATGATGTTAACAGTGTTTTGATGTTAACAAATGCAATCATCTATCAAAAATAAACCGTAAAATATAAATATAGTTGCATAATTGAGAATAAAAGGTTAGTTTAAACTTCAAAGTAAACAACTTAGCTTCTTATCCTTTAGTCGATACTTGATTGACTTTTCCACAATGCAATGGCCCACAAAGCAATCATGTTGTGTCGATTTTGCTAATCTTTCAGTGGGTGTGTATGATGTTAACAGTGTTTTGATGTTAACACATGCAATCATCTATAAAAAAATAAACCGTAAAATATAAACATAGTTTTATAAACAGGTTTTGAAAAGATTTTAATTTGTATAATGAATATTTACTTTTGAACAGTTCTTCAAAATGGCTTGATGAATTGATAAGGGACATTTAAAAATGAAACATCCTTAATCTTACACTTGTGGCATGCAGTTGATGATTTGATGAGAGGTTGTAGCCAATCAAGAACTATGTTTGCACAGCTCGCGGAAAGTTCTTAATTTTGCATCATGAACACTTAAACATTAAATGTTCTGCAAAAGTGTATACTTAATGACAGGATGACGAGCAGTTTTATAATACTTTATTTGTTCCTGCCTATTGTTATATGCAGTTCATAATTACATGAGGTGAGGAACTGTTTATGAGAAGTTCTTTAATAGGTCTTATATGTGTATGATGAAGCATTATTTCTGGAATCTTATTAATACCAGTATTTTATAACAAGCTGATCCATATATAACAGCATATTAATATAATTAGTTTAAAATAATAATCACGGTCGAGAAACGTCTAACGAAGGTTTACATGCAGTGCTTAGCTGAACTATTTTGATCTTCAGTTACGTATAGTGTTTCAACATACTGTATATGATTGGTCATGTTAAAAAAAACATTGGAGGGATAACTAAATATTACTGGTATGTCCATTGAATAGTTAATTGAGTTGTTTTAATTATTCATGTTTTATGTTCACACATATGTCAGATTAAACCAATTTGATTTATTATAATTTGAAGGAAGTGGGTTAATTTGAAAGGAAAAATCAATAAAAGTAATGTTTACAAAAGAGCAATTTTCATATAAAAACGTCTTCGACCTCCTCCTCCTTCTCCTCATTATCATCATCATCATCATTTTATCATCATTATCATCATATTCATCATCATTATCAATATAATAATTATTACACTCTTCATTATAATCATAATCATATTAAAGGACACTGACTTCAAGAAAATGTCATAAACGCATACACATCTTAATGTTTGATTGTTTTCTAGACTATATTATTGAACATAAACTTTAGTAATAGGCCATGAACAAATAAAAATTATTTACAAATTCATGAACTGATTTAAAAAATGTCCAAAATTGCTAAATGAGAAAATATATTTATAAAACAAACATTTCATGAGTAATTCAAAACAAAATGTTTATGATCAGCTCATAAACTGTTTATGTTTTATGTGAATAACAAGTTCATGAACTGTTTATAAAAATATGATGCTTTCTAGCACAAATATTCTTATAGAGTTTGGAATTCACGAATAATTTATGAATGTCTTTTTTAAAACCTATTCATTATATGTCTCATTCAGCAATGCGGAAATGTTCGTGCATTTTTGTTTAATGTTGATATGAACTACCCATGAACAAATCATGAACGATTCATGATGAAAGTTAATGATTCATTTTGCTAAGGTAATTTTTATGTTAATGCCTATGATAACATATTGAGATTGTATGACCTTTTTTAAATGTTTTCCTGTCATGTTTTTGTTCCGCATATTTTAGACACATGTTATACGAACGAAATCCAGTGAGTATGAAGACATCATCTATCAAAGAAGCCCATCTGCGAGTTCATACGCTTGGTATAACTTTAAACATTCCTGAAAATCAAACATTAAGTGTTAACTAATTCAGATTGTTCTGTTTTTATATTATTTTATCAAAGACATTACATTTCATTGAAATATGTAAATGGTAAGCAAAATTTCAATAACAACTAATTTATCATAGATAATATATGCGAACATATGTTTTCTACTTTTGAGCAACTTTTGCATACTGACTACATATTGAAATTTCGCTGGGTAGCACATTACATATTCACGTATGTATATGAACTGCATATGATCATTTCAGGAAAGAAAATATGAGAAATCAATGCGAAAAGGCTGAACAAATACTATGTAAAGAATTAGCTGAAGTTCAAGAGCAGCTTAAAAAATGCGATTATATAAATGAACAACTAAAGAAAGAGATGTATGTTAACAAAACTTACATAAACTAAGTTTGTTAACTATTTTATTAATGTTAATAGTGCACTAGATAATAACCCGACAGTACGTTTTCACTTATCTATACCATTTATCGAGAATAATATTTGCTCATTTATCGATACAAACTTATTTATATTGTTTGTTTTTACAATTATCACACTGATATTTTATTTTTAAGATAATGGTATTTATCAACGAATGTTAAGTGGTAAAGCAAGTAAAAACGTGGAAATACAACCACTTGTAAGCGAAGAGAAAATGATGTTCGCGCATGCGTCTGCAATTATCGAACATACAAGTGAATGGTAACATTGGTTAAGATGTACCCGTCAGTGCTTGAAAGTACATAGTCACAACCTTTCACTATCAATATACGGTTTTTCATTTTGAGTTTGCTTTTTTGTTTTAGGCGCGACGACGAAGAAAAGAAAAAGTTACTCCAACAAAAGTAATGTTGTCGTTTCAATGCTCAACATAAAAAAAATATAATTCATGCTTTTATTTACAAAGGTTAATCTGGTTTGCAACGTGCGTTTTACAGTGTCACAACATTTATAAACATGTAGTTAATAATTATTATGTGTTCCAGATTGACAAAGAATGAAGATTACATTCGTGTTTTGAAGGAACACCAGAACAACTTAGAAAAAAGAATAAGGTAACGTGTTTATTTATTTAAAACTTGATTACTACAGATTACCTAAGAATGACTCAAATAGCATATAGAAGAAAAACGTAATAACCGTCACGAATACGATGAAGTTGGGTACATTATGAGACCAATGAACTAATCTTTTCTCGAAGAAGTTCTGTGTTAAACAATTCAGTAAATTTGTGTTATTTTCGGAAATGAAACACACATGGAAATATAATATTATTTGATAGTTGCAGTGTTCCTATATTGAACTCGTGTATTAGACAAGAAATTAAAACGGCAAATCAAATTAGTAAAAGATATGTTCGGATATATTATCTACATTTGAGTCTTATTATAGAGGGCTTCAACAGCGTGTTCTTCTGATAGAGTCTCCAACAGCGCCCGTTAGCAGTGAAAGCAGGTTTGATGCGTATTGAAAATATGTTATGTTTTATAGGTGAACAAATTAATGTCTAAATAAACAAGTATAACATTCATCTGAATATATCTGCACAATATTTTTGTTTATATGTAAGACACTGAGTTTTGATGAATATATATACTGTTATATTGCATCATTTTAACATTTTTGTTTCGTAATTTTTAAACAGAAGTGAACACAACGTTTATTAAAAATATACACCCAGTGAACACTGAAAGATCCGTAAACATTGCCCAATAGTATTATGCTTTATAAAAACTTCCAATAACAATTAGTGCCATACGAAGGTTAATTATAACCGGAATACCATAAAACAACGTTAGTGTACACATGTTAAAATAAAACCGTCTGCAACTTTTAGAGCATCTAAAACTCGTTTCACGATTTAATCTTGTTTACGGATGATCTCGAGTCAGGATCGGATTCATTCGGTTTTCGTATCACGTTACTATAAGAAATATAGTGCGCAGTTCTTTTAGAGTCAGGTACACGCGATTGCATACACACCATTTCACGTACATAGTACATAAACAAAACAATACAGTAAACGCTGTTTGAACTAATAAAATTATGAAAGACAATCTAAAAATTGAAATCAAATGAATGATCTTTCGCGAAGCAAGTCCGCTCGTAAATGTTCGGATATTGTAGCGTCAATATCAAATGGAATATATTGACGCACATTAACAGATCTTTAAGCTACACAATTGCATGGTTGTTTGTTACGAATTGCACATTGAAAATTCTCTTCGTTATGACAAATATGTATTACAAAAAAGCATGTGGCGACAAGTTATTTTGGCACATTGATAAATTAACATTAAACGACATATATATGCCAAAAATAGTTATTTAAATCAATAGACAAACGGAAATGATTTCAAATAGTGAAGATGAACAAACTTGCTGATTGCGTATCCGAACAGCGTTCATAATTGGTTTTGTAACACAAATTGATATCGTTTGTACAGTTCATTTTAGTAATTTTCGTGTTCATTTGCAAAGTAACACGCTGTCATATGAAATTGTAACACTTTCAAATGTAGCATGACGGAATTGCGTTAAACTAATAATCGAAAACATACTTACACCAGTTTTTTATTCATAAATATAAAAATGTTAATAGTTTTGTTTTGCCTTATACAATTTGAATTGAGTAGTATTGCTGACCTTTCAGATTCATTACAGAAATTAGTGTTTTTAACAACACGCATCATTTTCTGTTTCTTAAAACAGGGGAGTTATTCGAGTTTGGCATCTTAAAAACAAAACAACATATTTTTCATAAACATTATACTGTGTTGCAACAAACAATTTCGTTGAACTAAACTTTGGTTTCCAGTTTATACAAAATGGTTGGTGTGAAAATTTCATGATATTGATGGAACGTCTTATACAATTTTACATACATTATCTACACAATAAGGTACTGACTGTGATAAAAAAAACAGTGATTTTTATTTCAGTATGCAAGTTGAACTCAAGAAACTTATGAACATTGAAGAAGAATTGCAAATAGAATCCGATAAAATCCAAGAAAGCCTTCGACAGTTTGAGAATAATTCGAACGTACACATGAGTTTTAAAACGGTAAATATTAATTAATTGTATTCAATTGTTTATATAATTGAGCATAAAAATAGTTGTACCGTCTTAACATACCTGGCATAAAGATGCAAAGATTTCAGAAATGTACCAGTGCAATGATTGAACTTATTTCATGTATTGTTTAGACAAACAACACATCCAGTCTTTAAAGAATCAAAATCCGTTAAAATCTAAAACATCGAAAAAGTAACCAAGCATTTATAAAGCTTAAAGTTTTTAGAACGCAGTGGAGACTCCAAAATCGGTAGTTTTTGGATTGCAAAATTATATATACGCGCCCAAATGTCTTATTGAATACATGTAAAACGTCTGTTAAATAAATGGAACGTTTTTTGTAAACCCCTGTGGCAGCCGGAAGGCCGGCGTCCAGAACCATTTCCACTCTGTTTTTCTAAAACTTCAAATCGGAGCTATCAAACTTAAATACTTTGAATCAAGTCATAATACAATTTGGTGGTGCCAACCTTGGGGAAGTAGAGATGATATTGGCAAGGTTTGATTTTGAATGGTTTCGTTATCAAAACCACCCAGATTGCTTGAAGCACTTAAGAATTACGGTCCTATAAAGGGACCTTTTCACGCTTTGGTAAAATGACGATTTTATAAATAATTGTCATATATTCAAAACATAATGGATGCATTATGTTTAAACAAGCGCAATTACGCGCATGACTTAGAAAAATGTTTAAAATATTGGTTCATAAATGGATAATCAGCATTCGAAAAC
Source organism: Dreissena rostriformis (assembly GCA_007657795.1). Taxonomy (NCBI): domain Eukaryota; kingdom Metazoa; phylum Mollusca; class Bivalvia; order Myida; family Dreissenidae; genus Dreissena; species Dreissena rostriformis. The sequence continues at coordinate 12,640 of VMBQ01000272.1, forward strand.
GGAAAATAATCAGGCTACTTAACGCTTTTCTTCGATAATTTTGAAAATACGTCGACTTTTAATATAGAGGTTATGTTTCGCTAATCAACAAATAAGGTACAGTTGTAGCGTGTTGTCGAACGGCCCCGGGTTTGAATCCCGAGGAAGGCAATAGTTTTGTTTAAATGTTTTTGTTGTCATTTTAATGAGTAAAGACCATTAAAACACTAGATTTGTTAGTAAACATATTTAATGACATTTTAAAAACATATACCAACATCGGTGAACAAGTCCCTTTTATTATCCAAAACATGCGCTCAAAAACTGTTCTTCCTCCATCTAATTGTTGTAATCGTATCGTCATTAAATATGAAGTGCCAAAGTTTTGCCACAACTTAAAGCATCTTTAACATATCAATGTAATACAGTCCTTTAAACGCGCGTATTTGGTGACAAGTTGGCATTTTTTTTTCAAACGAATCTACACCGATTATAACAATGCAGCAAATATGAATATTATTTAAACAACGATAACAATTATTAATTGGTGTGTCATATAAGATTTGTTTGCGTTTTAAGGTCAAGGGTGGTATTCATTGTGACGATTTAAAAAAGTCCACGTGAATTGCATATACTGCTTAACACGTGTGCAAGAGTGAAACGCTTTGGCTTGATATAGTAGTTTGTAGATGTTGCAGTATTATCGGAAACGATGTAAAATACTTCATTACAAAACTAATGCAGATGTTATGTATAACACTAAGAATATTTTGGATGCGTATAAACATAATCGAATGGGACCAAAATGGACAGGCAGACTTTACCTAGTGACCTCAAGAAAACACATTTTTAGAAAGATAGACAGACAATCAGACAAACATAAAAAGTCTTGCATCGCATGTACCCCTCCATCATTATGCACTCAGAATGTACTGAATTTCAATGAAAATAAATGCATTACATACATACTCTAATTTCATATGGAAGACCCATAATGTTATGATTCAATCAGTGCAAGCTGAAATTGAACTGTCGTTCAACAGGCGTACTCTCTTGCAAAGGTGAGTAATGAAAGTAGTCATGTTGCAAACTATGTAATGAAGTAATACCGAACAATTAAACTTAAAATTGTCACTGCGAAACAAGTTTATATATAATATAACATTTAAGGTTTATTTCCAACAATGGATTAGCCACAAATCTAATCGAGAGTTGTGGTAAAATTCTAAGAACTAAAGTTAATGTATGTACTGAATTGTCACATTGATTTTTTTATGTCATGAAAGTCACGTTGATGTGTACACATAATAACCGATACAAAGTTCGTTGTGGTTACTAAATTACAAGTTTATTGATATCTTATGTTATCACCATAATACGTGTTTCTTTAAAGAGACACATTGTCGTTATTGCGTATGGAAATCGTTTTGGTTTACTTAATTTGGAAACGATGTTTTACAGACCGGTATGTGAACATTTCTTAACATCGCTACGGCAGAATTATCAATGCAACGTAGACATTACGACGAAAGGACTTCAAGTTCAATGCCCAATCAATTCTTCGAAAAGTGATGGACGATGGACAATCAACACGAACACAGTCGAAACTGTAATAGATCATATTACATCGTTTTTAAGAGATCAACTGGCACATCGGACCATTACATGCTGTCCAAATATTTGGCAGGAGATGAAATCATTTTGCAAAAGTAAGTTAATTGTTATAAGACTGGTGGTTAAATCAAACCCGATAACAAATGTACATGGTCTTATCAAAACGTACATAGCTTATGTTCACTACGTGCCATAGCTTTTGTCAAGATGCATTAATTGTGAAAATATCAGATGATAGTCTAACGTCCTATTGTTTGGACAAGGGCGGTGTCATATCACGACTATTGTAAGTCCAAAAAAAATGCATATAGTAAGCGCATCGTTTGTTGTTTGGCTTTTCATTCCATAAGTCCAACAGTCCACGACACTTCGTTTGCGGGACAAGATGTATTGAAGGCATCGTGAAGAAACTTTATAATAATAGAGGGTTGAAATTAGCAATTCAAAGTAACAATATCATATCTATCTCTTAAGAAATTACAGAGTTGTTGTTTTTTTTTTAATGTGATTGTGCGGATCATAACTCTCTTAGTATTGATGGTATTTATATACAACTTTAATTTATAAATAAAATAAAGAGGAAGTGGAAAACCACAATAATTTGATCAGTATGTTTGAAGTTATTGTACGTTGTATTTTTTTGGCAAAGACAGTTTCACGATTGAAGCATCAATCTTGAAGTATTAAAGCTTTTTTTAATAAAAAAATAATAAGCATAATAATAAAATTATGATAGTTGGCTTTAAGAGACAATACCAAGTTTATGGACCATAACTCCTTCAATATTAACATAAGTATTGTCTTTTGTGCATTTGTCTTGTGAAGTGCGTTAATTCGTTTAAACATGATGGATTTAAAGTTCCTCGTTTATTGATAGAAAACATTGAGAGGAAGTACAGGGTAGAAAAAAAACCTTTAGCATTAATTGAGTACGTTTTATTTGTGTGTGTTGTGCGGATCAAAAGTACATACTCTTATTGTATTGTGCGTAAAATAGCTCATAAGTTTTTGAATAAATTTAAATAAAACTTCATATATATCTTTTAAATTAACACGGTTTTTCAATTAACATCTGTTATGGACATTATTCTCTCGTTTTTACGTTAGACACGTGTTTGACAAGTTGTGACCATCTTTAAGTTTAACAAAATTATTGATGTACAAATGCACACTTCAAGTATGTTATCATTGCGCAATATAATTATCTTAAAATGATTTAATTTTCAGAATAAGCTTCACTTTGTTATTTAAATTTACTGTTTGGTTTGTTCATTGTATAATTTATAAATCAAAATAAATACATTGCCATGGTTCCATGGCGTGTTGCAATATGTAGTGTATGTTTTTTTTAAGAGTGGGAAAGAGACGTCAATGTTGTTGTGTGTTTCGATGATGATACACGGCTTATTGAGATAGACTGCCGACGAGACACGGGCACGACAGCAATAGACGAAATATGTAATTACTTACGTGACATTGAGCGGCGTTTGAGACGGACATCTGAACACGTTAAGTATAATAAGTTACAAATTCGTTTTTTGAACGAAATTGGAACATTTAAATCCATCCCGAATAATACAATTGTAAGACCAGGAAATGACGGATTCACCATAGAAGGACAGCCTGAAGACATACAACACGTGAAAGAAATGGCACAAACTGCATTCATGCAAATAAATAGAATGCTGTGTCCTGACAGTTTCACCGAAAAATGCATGCGTTTTCTTCGCAAAAATCTTCTTAATGACATGAGCACTAACGCCAAATTCAGTGGTCTGATAATTTCAAGTAACGATCTTCAAGTAAAGACTATGGAGAACTACTTAACATCAAATATTGTAGAAAAAATACTTTATGTTGATTCCACTGATGTCATTGCAATCAAAACTGACAAGTTCCAGGCTCTCACGCCAACATTAATGCAAGAAAATTATCAATTGGTCGATTGGCAGGAGGAAGTTATTGAAGGGAAAATACATATCTTCGGCTGAAAGCAAAATGTTGAAAAAGTTTGGAGTGGGATGCAATCATTCTTTGCCGAAAACTTTGTCCGACAGATATTTAAGTCTTGTAATGCTCCTTTCTGCTTCATGGAACGGCACGATTCAAAGAGATTTGCAAGGATAAAGCAAACTCTTGAAGACAAACAAAAGTCAATGTCCTATAGAGGTGAGTTTGCAATTACAGATTAGTGCATTGGATAGTTATATATAATGGCATTATGTTATATTATATATGTATTAATTATTCACTTTTTGTATCATAAACAGAGTGCAGAAAAGAAGAAGAAACACAGCTTCGACAGCGGTTATCATCGATCGTCCATGAACAACTAATCATTGAAGATACTGAGGGAAAGACACATTTTGAGGTACTAGCTGAAAACGGACGAATAACACAAATTGAAGACAAAACACGGTAAGAGATTAAAATGGTTCATGGTATATGTACTTAAATATAAAGATCTGATAATATAAAATTGATCATTCTTTATTTGTCATATATTCTTATTCATCCATTCATGACAACGATGCCAACTTGGTTAAAACATGCATTTCTAAACTGTGGTTACCGACGTATAAACTGTTTATTTAATGTATAATTCAAATCATTGTCCATTACACCAGATGCATTATAAAGAGAGGTAAGGTACTCGCTGGTACAGCAAAAGGTTCGATGCCCTGTAATGACATAGAAAACGATACAGGCGAAGGAGCAATAGCGACGAAATCGCAACATTCTGGTCAGTATGACATTTCAAGCTTCATTGAAATAAATCTCTTTATATGAAAGGATGTTTAATGTGATTTCGTGTGGCGGAAGTCGTATCGCATACATTAATGGGACAGATCATTATATATACAAATACATTGCATTAAAATATTATATCCATAGAAGTTCTAAAGAAGCTTTAAAACACCCACATCATTAAATTCACGTTTGTTTTAGCCATCCATACACAACAATTACGATTTTCTAATACAAGAAAACATTATTCGCTACTACCTCTACTTTTTCCGTGTACATGGTGTATTGTAGTCTGTCAGTAATTGTCAAAGCAAAGGATCGGTAATACTTGTCAATTAATAAATTGTGTTAACGTCGAACTTTTGAAACATTCAAATACAATATGTTATTTAATGCTATTGAAATGGTACTGATAATTATACGTTAAATCATCATAATACTTTGTTAGAGGGGACTTTTTTAACGTTGTTTGGGTTGGTTTGACCCTGAACGCAAACAAATTTATTATATATGTTGATTTATTGAATTCAATATTTACATTATGTGTATTGAACGTAATTAACATTTTAAACAATGCCAACCAACATAGGATGCATTATTTTCATAAGACTTGCATTATATTTTATTCATTTTAGGTATAGGCGGATATTTACAGAAATCCACCAAATTAGATGAGCAGGCTAATGAAAATAAAGATGGATCGTCAATTAACTTAGTGATTTGGTCTGACTCTGCATATAACATAAATGAATGCATAGTTCAATTAGGTGATGTGCTGCAAACTGCCATTGTGACCTCTATGATTTCGGACCATTATGTCACAGAACTCCAACAAAATGAGGTAACTGTACCATTATTCATTTTTAGAAGAATTTGTACGGCAGTCACTGATCGGATAATTCTTCAAAACAATTGCCAACAATATTGACTGTAGACAAAGAAAATCATGTGCTCAATATTTTTCGTCAACAAAAGAATACTCGTAAAATGTCGTTTGAAACATGTGCAACCTTATGTTGTTATTATAAGCTGTCTTGGCGACGTAAACCATGTCCCAGTTTCTAGTAAAGTATTATACCTGTTCTCGCAAAATACACCTAAGCTCGCATGAAAATGTATGAAACGCATGAAGTGTTACCATTCATTATATNATATGTGTGTATGTGCGCGTGCCTGTGTGCGTCCGTGCGTACGTGCGCCTGCGTCCGTGTGGAGTGGAGGACAGTTCATGTCCGTCATTTATAGGATTTTCAAATATATTTTCAAAAATGATAATCATATTAAACCTTTGCTTAAATATTAATTTCACGATGGACTTTTTCAGTTTTCAAATATGTCGTATATGGATAAAGTATCATAACATGCTGCGGATGATTGAATATTAAATTATCGCAAAAGATCAGAATATGATACAAACACGTCGCGTGCATCAGCAATGTCGCTCACTTTAATGTTTAGGTCCCCCTCGACATGTGAAATGTTTATGTTAACGTAAATCGACACAATCTTTAATATCAAGGAAACGGGTCGCATGAAGACACCATTTCTCTTGCTTAAAGATCAAGGTCATAATGCACATCCATTTTTGGCATATTTATCATATTGATAATTGTAGAATTTCATTCCACAACTTTATTTTGCATGACGAGATTCAAAATAAATCAGCACACATTATCATTTAAAGACAACATGTCACATGAACCAACTATATCGCTCGACTCAAGATCAATGTTGCAATTGTGAAATAGGGTCCATGTGTAACAACAGTTATAACGTTAAATACATTATAGTGATATATCACAGGGCCATCCGTGTCCTATGCACACATGTGTTGTTCGAAGTATTACGTATTTCGGAGAAATATCAACAGAAGAAGGGCACAATAAATGGTTCAGCGGAGAGGATTCGAAACATCACCACGAGATCGCTATCATTTTTGGGAAAGAGGAAGTCAATCGCGTTATCAATTTCACTGAAGTCTCCAGCAAGTTCATCTCCATCTGTATCTCAGAGGGCCCTTACAATATCACCAGCATACAAGATTACGCACTAACGGCAGACTAAAAAGAGATTGAAATGGCTTATGAAGAATTAAAGCGCATCATAGCCAAGGTTCCGAAGAAAGACATCTTCATCCTCCGTGGCGACTGACACGCCAAGATTGGACAACACGCCTACCAAGACTGGCCAGGGACAGTAGGTATTTTCGGCATAGGAAAGACTAATGACGGACGGCTAAGACTTCTTCAGAAGCCACCAACTCACTCTCGACGCTGCAACAACACAAACGGTCCAAAATATCGATATTGCATGCTGCAAACGGATATGTACAAAACCAGATCACTTTCAAACTGGCGCCGCAGCGGTTCAAGTCCAGCATCAACAAGGCGAACACAAGAACGTTTTTTGGCACAGACATCGTCGGAATCTACCACGACTTAGTGTTCACAAACATCATCTTGAAGTTAAATAACAAGCGTATCACCAACAACCCTCGGACTAGATTTGATTTGGTGAAACTGAAATATAGCACAGTCGTTTTACTCATTTATAGTTGGCAAGTGAGCAGTCTAGAACACCATAGACAGGACGTCCTGCTGTCATCAGCCGAAGAAGTACATGCAATAGAGAGGAGGAAGAACAAGCCATGATCAGATATCATGGAACTCTGCGACAAAAGAACAGAAAGCTGAGCAACGAAGAGAACAACAGCCAGGACCATAGGTCCAAGTACCAGAAAGTGAACAGGGAGGTAAGGAAGAAGATGACAGAGGCAAAGGAATTCACTCCTCCAATGTTAATCAATTGAAAACGAGATGACCACAGGCGGATGATAGTAAGAAGGCATACGTAACATTCAAAGCCCTCACGAAGACCAGTCAGCCAAAGGTCAGTGTTATTGCAGACTTTGACGGAAACGGAGTGCCACAGTCCTGAATAGGTGGAACGAATACTGAAGCTACCTCTATAACTACCAGCGTCGACCAGATCAAAGTCTCCTCAAGAACGACACAAGACGAGGAGCGGAGACGAACGTCCGCTTTTACTTAAGGCATAGTTAAAAAAGGAATTGCGCAGTCTGAAGAAGGGACATCACCGGGATTCGACAACGTCCCTTATGAGGTGATAAAGAACAGTGGAAAAGAAACGACTGCAGCAATGACGGCACTATGACAGGAGATATAGGAGGTAGTTGCCAAAGGAGTGGACCCAGGCTCATGTCACCCCCTACCAAATAGATCAACCTCTAGATGTGCTAGAATAAAAGCTCGAATCAGCCTCTTCGGACATCTCAGCAAAGTTTTACGTATCATCCTCAATCGATTGAAACATATTGTCGAGGAACTGCTTGCGGAAAAGCAGGCTGGATTCAGAGCTTGGCGAAGCATAGTTGAACAGATACTGGAGATTTATGTTTCCGTAGCATATGAGTGGCCCGGCTATTTTATATATCTATGTAAACATTCGCCAAAATCCAGCTGTTTACGTGATATAAAAATGTGTTTATTTTGTTAAGTTCGAAAGACCTAAATGTCAAAAAGGTTGTTATTGAATAACATACCACGTGTATATATGTTGTTAGAACGTGTGTACCCTATGTAACACGTAAGCTATGCAATAATTAAGATTCATTTTCTTTGTCACATTAAGAGTCATATCAAAATTTGAAAATGAAGTTTTAAAATATGAATTATAGAAGCGTTATTATTTAGTGGATAAATTCCAATTTTTTAATCTTTAAGACTTTGTTTGAACCGTTTTGAACCGCGATAATGTCTCAAATGTGTCAAGTTTCTTGTTCGTTAAAATTATGGGTTTGCTTTTACTTTCAATCTCTAAAGTTCCAGTTACCGATCTCTTAGGTAAGACCAATAATGTTATTCTTACAATTCCAAAACCATTTAAAAAACCAATTTAACATTAATTTGAGAAATGCCACTAATAGCTTTTATCGTTTAAAAAAGAGTCATGTGACAAACACGTTCCAAATAACATGATTTTGTAATGCCAGTTGAAGGTTCAAAAACGCGTTATTGATGGTTGAACCATCATTGTATTTAAACTAATCAACAAGAGAACAACTAAAATGCCATTTTATTAATACGACGTAATGTATATTACGAAAGAATATGTGACGAGTGTAATGTTTTTTTTAAGTCTTAATAAATAACTGTACTTGATTCTAAAGACACATGCATTTTTACTGTATTAAGTATTTTTCTTTGAGTGTATGTTTTGTAGATAGACCGTTTGAACTGCTATTCGAAGCCAGTTATGTTGAAAGTTGATTGTCGAGCTGGGATTATTACCATTCGTGGAGACATTCAAAATGTCGTTCCGGCCATCGCTGACGCTAGAAAAAATCTTAAGGACATTATGGCACAAAGACAACAAGCTAAATTGCGTGTGGGTAAGGTATATAAGTTATAGTATTCATGTTTAATGTATCACTATAAAAAGTTGTATAGCATGGTTCTCATAATTTCGTGATGTGAGTCTACATATTTGAAATATTGCACGAATTTTCTTATGGTTCAATTTCTATAGGATTACTTCTAAGCTCACCAGAGCACAAAGTATTCATGGTGAGCTATACCGTGGTGTCCGTCGTCTGGTCGTCCGTGTGTGCAAACGTTCGTCAACTGTTTCTTCAAACAGCATCTTCCCATGAACTGCGGCTCATAATTTGACAAAACTTCAAAGGAATGTTAATTGGGTGGGCATCTATGAAAATTTTTGCAATCGGTCAAATCGGTCCGTTCCATTGATTTTTTAGGTTTGTGGGCCTAAAAAAAGATGTTTTAAAATGACAACTTCAAACATTTTCAGATATAAAAGCGAAAGGTTATGACGATTAATATTTGGTTTTAGCATTGTATTGTGGTTTGTTTACACAGTTTGTTCAAACGATGTCCCTGGGGTAAAAATCGGCTTCATCCCGGGATCACTATTTTTACATACACTTATATAGGAAATACGTTTTAAAACCTTCTTGTGTGAAACCGCAAAGCCCTATGCTTTGGCATTTGATAAGTAGAATCAGTTAGAGGTAATTTTACATGTTTGTTAAACTAAGCTCCCGAGAGACCAAACTAAATTCTCCCATGTAGTAACCGGTTAAGATATGCGTATAAAGTAAAACCTTTAGAATATTCTTGTCTGAAACCGCAAAACATGTTTGGAACATCATCTAGAGATCCTCAACCAAGTTGCTTGAAATAACGCCCCTACGGTCAAAACTTGCCTTAACCCGAGGGTAACCCGTCTTACAAGAACTTACACATTGAAACCTTTAAAGTGTTGTCGAAAACGGCAATGCACACGGCTTTCACATTTGGAACGTGGTGTCAGCTAAAACTCCCGTACTTAGTTTGTATAAATTATGTCCCTCGGGTCAATAATTGTCTGTTGTTCTGTAACTTATAAAGGGAAAATAAACAGGACATTTTGTTCAAATAATTTCTAACTGTTTTGAACACTGACCATGCCTCGGAGGTCAAATTGATAATATGAACACAATACGTAGTTGTAAATATTAGCACTACTCATTCTTGATTTATTATAGAGAGTGTTTTATTGATGTATGAAAAGCGAGATTTAACATTTATAAATGTTTGGGAGTTTGTAGGCTTCAAATGACTAACAGTATACATTGACGTTCCGTGATTTGCTACTATTAAATACTTTCAACATCACAATAAAGGTTTTCTTTAAATTAAACGATATAATTAAAAAGTGTACAGTGCATTTTAAAGAAATTTATTTATCATAACATGACACATTTCCGTAAGGATGTATTAACTAAGGACACATCTTACAAATAATGTTATGGAAGTTCGATTTGGTAAAAACGTAAAGTTTACATTTAAAATTGGCAGAAGTTACTCTTTAAAAATACTGAAGACATTGAAACAAACGGCAAAATATCAAATAGCAACAAAACTGCAAAGAAAGCATTTATTATCATTGATTCATGATAATGAAGGTCTAAATTAATATTAAGTAGTACCTGACATACATGCATATTAAATCGTTTTCATACATGCATACATTTCCTATTTTATTTTTTCGAAATAGCTCATGACGACACTATGCGAGATCATGTTCTAATCAAGAAAGAGCGAATGGAGACGAGGGTGATCCTCAGTGATATATCGAGCGATGACCCTGAATTTCAAAGAATTGAACAGCGCTTTACGTCTGAGGTAAACATCAGTTTTGTTCTGTTGTAAAATATGTTTTGTTGTCTTTATATAGCAAGATTTTTTTTCAATTTTATATCCATTTACATATATAAAGAGTCATCACTGTTGCAAATAGTTAAGTCAAAGGCAGCAATCTGCTATTTCTCCGCTTGTTACGCCTTTTCGAAGTTTTTTTGTGCTTTGGGCTCGTGATCTGGATTCTGGATTCTATAGTTATACGTTGTTTCATATATGTAATTTCGAGTTGTGTATGAATATTGCTTATGCGTTAAATAAGAAGGTTCACTCATGTAATATGAATTAACTAGGAATAGTATTGGAACACTTTATGTTTGTCAGGGTACATATCAACTTACAAAATGTAAATATTGTATCAATTTGTTTCTCCAAAATATTGTATCAATATACTATGTAAACGTAATTTTTGACATGTCAATTATGAAAATGTCACGAACAATTGCTTAATTTGTTTTAATAACAATATCATTGTGTTATTTAAATACGTTATACAATTATCAACCTTTTTTACTCAAGTTATTAAAAAAAAATCAAATAAATAATAAAAAATATATATATATATATAATCCTCGAACGTTTTGCTCAATTATGTCAACACGTGCTTTGCAGTCTTAATGTTAATCATGTTTATCGAATATTTAAATAACCGTTACGAAGTATAGGGTCAATGTTTGCTGGTTATATAGCCCAAAATCTTCATTATTATATGATTATTTTACTCAGCATGCAAATTTGGTGTACATACCTTTGTTATGAATGATTATGAATGGCATTAGATCTGCGTGCGGTGAAATGTCATGTGATTGTTTATAAATCATACAAACATAAACTCAATAACGTTATAACTCGCATTAGTATTAACGTGAAACGTGAAATACACATCCAGAGCAATTTCATTTATATGCGCATTCAATTAAAAGTTTGCAAAATAGCATTAATCGCGATGTCACCAAATGGCGATATTTTTTTTTTACCAAAACGCGTTCTACATGTAGATGTAGCTTTCATAATGCATTTTATAAATACAAAACTGAAAACAAGTTTTTGTAAATGTAGACGGCTAATGATAATCAACGTGCGCCTTACACGTGTGTATATGTTTATAGTCATGAAGTGTTTTTTTTTGGAATTCAGATACACTCATCTAAATATTTGTGGATGACAAAGCAAGGACAATTAGTGAGATGCAAGCCTGACGGTGATGACCTCGACTTCGATGATATTCCTAACGCCAAGCTAACAAAGGTAGGACGTATATATATATATATATTTATATATATATATATATANTCAATCTTACTACAACATATTCTTAACATAGATCGATAAATATATTTTTCGACATGATCAGTACAACAGGACGATATCAATATTCAAAACCCCTGTCAAACATTCATAACGCATTAATATTTCATACATACATTCCAATATTAATAGTACAATCAACATTCATATCAAATATTTTGATGTTAAATGTGTATCGAATATCTTGAGTATCATTACCATCACACATGTTAATATACCAAATAACATATATTATTATTAAATATACTAACATGTAAAAAAAATCGAATGATTTGACCACTATAAAGAGTATATTAAATAAATGCATTACTATGAAAATCCGCACAAAATTTACAATTATTGCGTAGATTCAAGCTTTGACAAGTTAACATATGCCCATTGTGCGTTTCTCGGATCACACATTGATTTTGTAAAGTTACATATAAATTTTAAAAAGTACCACACGAAATGATTATATTTGTGTTTGATATTTGTATTGTTCATTTTGACCGAATTGCGGAGGTTAACAGTAAATTGCGATTGATGTTACATGTGCCAAAATGTTAACTTCCGCAGATTCAAAGAATTGAAAATCAAGAGCTACATGATCAGTATGAGGCAATGAAAGAATTGAAAAGGAATGACCAACATCGACCGTCTAATATGCCGCTCGAGCAGGCCTTGTGGCACGGAACGAATTCTAACGCAAAGGATGGCATCATTCAATGTGGTTTCAAAACCAGTTTTGCAGGCAAAAACGGTAATACGTTCTAAAGATGAATTGTTTATATAATAACGCCAAGGATGTTATCATTAAACACGGTTTTGAAACCAGTTTTGCTAGCAAAAATGGTAATACGTTTTAAAGATGTATTGCATATATGTTATAGAACCGTTATAGTAAATATATACTTATATACATTACTATTGTTGGCACTTATACGTGCATGAATTAATAATTATAATTTAGTTTAGAATCCGTATTTCAAAATATAGCGTTTGCAGTTTTTGAAATATATTTATAGATATAAATACTTTCACTTGAAAAAAATGGCACGTCATACTTTTTAGTGGTTAATTAAACTGTGTACCTACAATTGTACTGAATTATGTTCACGATTAGTTCAGTATGTCAGCAGGTTTCATTGTGAGGCTATTTCAAACGATTTCACTGATTAAGTCACTTATGAAAGCGAAGTTTTCTTTTAAATATCCGGTTGCTTTAAATATTGCATTTAAGGGATGTTTGTTGTTATTTCTACCAGGTGGATCACCTTGGTTCGGCAAAGGAATATACTTTGCTCGCGATGCCTCCTATTCAGCACAGACATGGCTGTCAGGCGCCGATCGTTCTGGAAAAGAAGGCTACATGTTCTTGGTTAACGTATTAACTGGTAAGGATTTCTCTTTGAAAGGCAAATAATGGCCTAGTGTGACGTTTTGATAATAGTTACTTAATAAATGTAAAATGAGTAACTTATATAGAGTATTTGCTGAGCTTATTACAATAAATTATGTATTCTTACTTATGTCGATATGAAAAAAATAACAATATATGTAAGCACCTTCAATTAGCAACTACCATAACAACATTTTAAGATTAAGCAATCTATACGATTACAATCTTTTGTTCTAGCGGTTGGTAAATCAGTTGTAAATTGGTCATATATCTTACCGGTATCAACGATTGTGACTTAAACCCTGTGATGTGTGACTAGTTTTACTTCGGAAGTATCTTTCAAGTAAATATACTTACCATTGCCCATGCACTGCAGATCTAATAAATAGCCAGTGTTGTAATGGTTAAACAATTAACAAAGGGGGCATACTTGAAAGGCTGCTTATTATAGCCGATACTATAACTTGCTTACTTTAACACTATAATTGTATTTTAAATATATCATGATGAGATCCGACCTTAATCCTGCTGGTTGATCACCCAATTTAGCAAAGGCATCAACATAAAAAATAAATATATAATTTATAATTGATTTGTACATTTTACACAGACATTAAACATCTTCAAGTGCAATACCTATGTAGTACATGTACTTTGAATTGTGTCTGGCGCAGGTTGTATTAAATGGCACAACACAAGATGTTTTCCATGATATGTGAAATGATCCAAAGGAATACATTATATTCAACTACGGAATAAAATGTAAATTTGAAATGTTTTTGGTCTCGTAAGTCGGCCCAGATCAATTGTATATTTTCATTTATATATTCTTTGTTTTACTTTCGGTATACTTTAAAGGCCAATTGAATAAACTGCCCACCGTGGCATATTTGTCTTTATTCTGAATGCTACTGTTATATTGTTCTGCGTTATATACACACCAGCTTTTTTTAAAGGTTTTCAAAATTATGACACCAATCTTCTCTAGTCAAGGTTGACGTATCTTAGGACCTGAATATTAATATAAAAGTTTAGGTATTTCAAACAAGGACGTCTATAAATAGCTCTAATCGATATGTATAATGTTCCTGTTCTCATGTTGAACTCGATGTCCATTCATCGTTTAAATTAAGAGTATATGCATTTACATGACCGTCGTCTTAAGTTTGGCGAAACAATGGACGCTTGTTTTTTTATTTGCGCCTCTACATTCAAAGTCAACCATGATGTTTCCTGTATGCTTGTTCACAATCTTTACAAACGGTTATCTAGAGTTTACAGCTGCTTATTTTAACCCTTAAATAATAGTGTCAATATTTGAACAATCAATGCATACAAAAAGACAATAGTAAATGAAATGCTTAAGGCTACTTTTGTACTATGCAGCAATCGAAACATATAAATTACGTTTCGATATATATATATATAAACTTGTCTTTTCATGTATTGCCTTATTAATATTTCCTTAGCTAAATTAATGGATTTGGCATTGGATAATTTTCTACCATATAAAGAACATTGAACGTATCTTGTTTTCCGTGTCTAAGGTATATGTACAATTCAATTTGCAACCACACTCTATCTATTGGTATTAACCTATGTAGCGTGTTTGTTATTAACACGTTCATTGACTATCAATAACGCTTAATAAATTAAAAACATATCGGCTAAGAATTTTGTTTTATTTGACGTCGGTTTGACGAAAGTTTCTTCTTTAGAATCGTGTCAACCATTTGTGTACTCATATATATTTAACTTGAATGTAATCTAAGACGGCGTGTTTGCATTTCTTTAATTGGTTGTGAAAATGAAGTTTCAACTTATGCAAAGTATCCTAATATTGTTCCTTTGTTGTAGTGTTTGTTTTTACCGAATTTGACATTTCTCTAATTCGAGTATAGTAACAAAACACTGTTCGTTTTGAAACAGTTTTAACAATAAATTGAAGAAAAAAATATGTTTTGCGGTTTATAGGTCAGTACTGTCAAGGCGAACGGGATATACAGAAACCCCCACCCATTGATATCAGGCATCCATCTCGTCTCTATGACAGCGTTGTGGATGATGTGAAGAACCCTATGGAGTTTTGCATCTTTAATGACACACAGGCATACCCCGATTATGTACTGACTTTTAAGTTTAAAGACTAAAGACTTAATATAAAGAAGTGAAAAAGTTATGAGGATTTCTGAAATGAAGCCAGTTTGAAGTTTGAAGACGACGTATGCCTTTGGGTGCCGAAGCATGGTGTCAATTCTATTTCATGTTGTATAATGTAGTAAATTCTGTGTGACAAACCTATTTATATGCATCGAACGAACATAGGTTTCGGATGCATATTCTGTGTTTTTAATCTATTTTTGAAACAAAAAAGAATCCATTAAGTTATTGGTCGTTAAAAGTTGTATAGAATGTGATTCACTTACAATTAAATGTTGTACAAGTATTTTCAGTTGAGACTGACATTTTAAAGACGGTGTAAAATCCGATCTGTATTTCAATTCAATAGCTTACTCAGAAAATATTAGATTCCGTTATTTCCAAGTTAATGTTTAGGTTAATTATGTTAATAACATTAACATTCTGAAAGACATGTGTTTATTTTCAAATCAAACGTGTAACTGAAATATCTGCATATTATCCAAATAATCAAAATCACAAGTGTTCAGCTATGCCAGTGCTGTTATGTACGGTGGTGCAGAGTGTTTGTTTTATTTCGTGTCCTTGACTTAAATGACGTCATTGATATGTGTACGTCGTAGAATGATGGCGGAGTACAAATAAATATTGTTCTCATTCAATAACTTTTAAAACACCAACTAAGAAAATAAAATCGAAATAGAATGTAATGGAATCGAAATAATAGTTTTGATCATAATTTGTTGTCGGATAATCCACGGTCAGGAGTATAGATGCGTCTTATCAAATAACTCGCGTTTCGAACTCTCGCGATTTAATTTTAACTCATTTATGCTCTTGAGTGTTGGTTATTCGACAAAGAAACTCTGAATCTAAAACTAGTTCATAAAAATGCCTTGATCTACATTCGAACTATTAAAGCTTTTTCAAAATATTTTAGGCGCCAATTATGGTTGAAGAGCGTTACATATAGACAATTTAACGATTTTGAATTATGGTTATCAATAAACGAACATATATTGTTCCAATTCTTGCGGATGTTACTTTGATGATTTGAATATCATGTATATATTAACTTTTGAATCTATGACATTTTTGTAGAAATTGTCATGTTGCAATGCTATGACCAAGTTACTTTAATGAAACCAATTATCAGCATCAGTTTTTCAATGTTGTGAGGAATAATGATCGTTTCATCGTTATTTATAATGCACAATTTATAATGCGGTAAAATCAGTACATGTACTATACATATGACTTTTTTGCTTGTGTACAATCATGTACTTTTTACCTCTTTGCTTGAAATTTACCGCATTACCAACGTTATACGAATATATTATAAAACGTTTTGTTGTCGCTCACACAGTAAACAGAAGATGTAAAACAAATCATATTTGCTAAACATGTGTGATAATCTGTCATATAAATTGTATGCTAGCTAGTGACAAAACTTAATAATCAGTTGTACTGAAACATGATGTGTTGAAAACCAGAACGCCTTTTTACGTTTTTGTCATGACAAGTAAGCTCAAACATAAATGTTTAATCTATAATTTATTCCCCTTCAAATGTTTTAAGCTATTCATATATGTTGCTCGTTGGTAAGTGTGTTCAATAACACGTTTCTCAAATTCTGAAGTGAGCAAAGATATTTGGTAGAAATAGTATGTATCAATCAATGGCGTTTCATACCATTTTTAATTATTAAATTGACAAGTGGAGCATAATATCAACTTCTTATAGGGAACGAAACATGCTTTAATCAAGCACCCACTTATTATTAATTTAGTAATAGTGTTTGTTTTACGTTTCTTCTTTTAATTAAATACTTTGTTGTTGATTTGGTAGAGTTCATGTTTTGCTTTGTATTATATATCATGCAAATAATCGTTTTCTTCAGTAAAGGCAATACCTATTCATGCCTATGTCAGATTGTATTTCATTGTATTGTATTTTATGTAAACATTTTCAGACACCTAATTATTTACAGCAAAATAATATTTACTATTTGTATGAAATTAAATAATATATTAGTTGAGTCTACCTTTTACGATTTGTTTATTTGTGAACTTAGAACTCCGCTGATTCTTGGTTAACACCTGTTCCGTTGCGAGTCTGATTTTGGTTTCGTTTTGCTTTATGTAATTTAAGTTGTAATGATTGTATTTTGGAAATAGATTACTTACTAAATTGACAAGAATACATAAGTTGATTGAACTATTTTCTATGTTATAAATTGCTTTAAAATGCCGATGTGTTAAAAAAAACGCTTCCGCTTCGAACTATTGAATTTGTTGAAAATATATTAATGGTATTTTCACATAATTTGTCACATATGATAACGTATTAACACCTCATGTGTACGTATTCTTGTAATATCCTGGTGACTGCAATCATGATTTTTGGAATGAACGTGTGTCGAATGAATATTTGCATACTGATATAAACAATGTTTTATACCATTTTTGTCGAGTTCGCTTGTATTTTTTTGAAAATATATATATGTTATTCGATAGAATTATATGTTGTTTTAAATGCGCGAATGTGTGACCTTGCGAATGACGGTATTTGCGTGCACATGTGCTTGTGTGCTTTTCTGCTCTGTTATTGTTGTCATATTATTAACAGTGTACTTTGTACACAGAACAACTCTTTTAACTCTAACTCAACAATTTCAAAACGTGCAATACAGTGGTTAATAGTCGACGAAATCTAATTACATTTTGGCAATATTTATGGTACTGAAAGACGTTAGGTAAAAAAATATTCTTGATTAAGCATCTTTGAAACTAACTGCATCTGCTGAGTTGGGTATCTAATCGTGAAACGCCAAATGTCTCAATCTGTGATAGGATCATGTTATTTATTTTAAACAATGGTAGTCTTAATTCTCAAACTTTGTCGACCATGCTCTTAGTTTTTATAAACATGTTATCAATACCAAATTTGTATTTATATCGTTATCATATTAATGTGGATGAATTACAGAGTCATCGGCTTAATTTTTTTTTAAATGTGATCAAGCGTTTATGTCAAATGGTCTTTTGATTTTTTATGACGATTTATGTGAGTGTTGGTTTAGAATTCCTGTTTAGTGTGAATCGTTTTATAAATATTTAGTATTATTTGATTGGCATGTATTACTATAACGGTATATATATGTATTGTTTTAACATGTGTTTGTCCTTTGGCTTTGTATTTGTCTCTAGGCTTGCTCATCATGTGAACACATTTAGCCAAAACAATGCTTATATATTTTATCAATGTTATTAGAAGTTTGATTGCAGAACTAATGTATCAGGAAAATGATTTTTTTTGTTGAATAATATTTAATACTACTGTTAACATCAATTATCAATAAAACATCAGTAACCAGGACACCTTGACCTTATTTAGAAAAACGCTGGAGTTTTCTATTATAATATTGAACACGTATAGTTCAACATTAGCGGATGGTCTTAATATACACAAAATAGAGATTATTCTATATCTCTAAACATTAAATTATAAGCAAAATGTTACGAGGTACTGAGTCAATTCGTTTTCGCCTTTAATTGTGTACAATATATTTTATGTCAAGATTTATAAAAATATGCGAGCAAACAGTAAATTAACTTTGAAATATATACAACGCAATGTTGCTTATGAATCATTAACAAAACTGTTTTAGTAATATAAGAGAGCATGAAACGTAAGATTTTTTGACAGATAATATAAACAATAACATTAAAAATAATAATAATAATTTTAAATAACTTGTAGAATCGGTAGCATGATTGTTAGGTACAAAAGAACTGTACATAATATATTGTATATATTTGTATATTGGCATAAACAGCTTAAACAAATATCAAACTATCACGATTTATTCAATAGTAAGTTTAAAGAAAACCAATCTCGGTTATATAAGACTTAAATACATATATTTTTTTATATATAGTTGTATTTTAAACTAATAACACAAGTATAAGAGTTTTTTTCGCAACATTTTTTTAAGCGATGTGCTATTTTCACTATATTTTCCATTACAACTCGGTTATTGTCGTGGACTGTCATGCCTGACATGTAAAAGTGCCAATCAGTCTAAATAAAATAATTGTTGTGGCAGTTCAGTGAAGCTGTGTTTGAGGATTTAATACGAAAAATCTGAATGATAAGCCTAAATATCTTTACCCAATTATGGACTCGTCGCTATTGATTTTATTGCAGAACATATTTTTACACGCACACTATCTTGCAATGTTTATCGAAATGCTTCGCTTGAACGTTAATCCCATAATTACTTAGTAAGAGGTAGATCAGTTGTATTTATCCCACTTTTACAGCGAATTCGGTTGATTGAAGCCCCGTTGATTAAATTTCTTCTATAAACCACGGCACGAAATGACGTCATTTTTTCGACAAAATGACGTCATAAATCCAGCGAAATTATCCAGTTAAACTCCTTTTGTTTAAAAAAAGAGGTTTACTGAATTAAAAGTGGGATAAATAGAATAATAGGTAAGTGTTGATTATAGATCAGGTTTATCATGCTCGGCAAGAAAACGAAAAAGCACTCGCCAAGGTTCGTGCTTTGTGTTTTTAAGCCTCGCATGATAAACCTGATCTATAATCAACACTTACCTATTATTCTCTATTTAACGGTTGGAATAAAGTGTAGTGTATACGATTTAAGCAAAGTTAGTTTATAGGTTATTGTTTATATAATTGATCAACCTATCATTTGCCTCAATAAAAAGACCTGCACATCGTAACACGAATTCACCTTTTTTGGGGGGAGTTTTATCATTCATATAGTTGTTAAAAAATCTTCCCACAGGCCTAGTTTAATTTATTTGTTATGACCCCGGATCTTTGGTTGTATACTCTGTGAAATGGCATTATATTTCGGTCACAGCTTCCAAATTATAACAAATATCACTCAGTCATTGATAAAAACTGCTGGAAGAAAAATGCAAATGATGATAATCAATTATAACCATTGCACAGAGTGGAAGCCATATGTGCAGCCTAACATTTATTAACCTAGGCCTAGTGAATATATCTTTTGCTGATGCATTTATGATTTATATACACAATTTGTTGATTTTTGATTGAATGAAAGAGATTACTTAAGTCAGTGTTTAATAAACAGCTTATCAATACTGTGTCGAATTGTATGTTACTTATCTTATAAAGTATGTCTGTCTGTTATAGTTTTTGGTTAAACCAATTATGTTATAGTTTGCTAGGAACGTTTTTCTCAGTTGGAATATATATATATATGTATATTTAGAAACGGTGTAACACTTTTTAAACAGAGATTCCAAAGCAAATAAAATTGTATTAATACAAGAGGACACTTTATTAATCAATCAATAATTGCATGCAAAAACGGATAAATAAACATACATGTAGAATAGAACAAAAGCAGGTTGATCAAATACAGCCAACCTCCGCCAACATGAACATGCAGGGATCTTAATAACAAAAAACAAAATGATAGCAGGTTGGTCGGATATTCAAGGTATGGCTGACCACCCCCACCCGGTCATGGAATAAGCGTCCTGAATATGTTTTATTTAATGACAAATGCCTATTTTAAATTAGAGCAGATAGTGAATATCTCAATGACTTTTCCGAAAAATATAACATTTGATGTGTTGTAAATGACTTATTTTGTATACGACATAAATATAAACACGTTCAATGGAAAACAAAAAAATAGCTTTTTATGATAGTTATCATTGTATATGATTAACACTCTGTATAAGAGATGAAATCCAGCTGCATCCGCACGTGATACTGGGGCCCTTAATTTATGTCGATGACTCATTGCCAAATCAACTAGACCCAACTCCATATCAAAAAGGAACAAACAAAAACTTATTAATGTATCGAAAATGGGTCACTGGCTTAGAACGGTTCATGCAATGGTAATTTAGTACCTGAACCACACTCTTTAATAAGTTAAATTACATTTAAGAGTAAATAGAGATGAAACGCATTCAAATGCATCAGTCATAAAAAATATTACTTAATAAATTAAATATCATTGAATACTCAAGATTAAGATGATACTTCCGAAGAGTATCAGAGCTTAAACTCTAAGTCACACTGTTATTAAATATTTTTTCTCAGTAACCGAAAAACCCATGATATAATTGTATAAATCTTAACATTTCCGTAGTTGCTACTTCTTATAATGAGAATATTTATTTCCTGAAATACGTACAAGAACGTTTCACAAACCAAAGAACACTATTCTTATTTCAAGAAAGTGTTGTCCTTTGACATTTGTTGCATACTCATTGATTTATTTTAGTCTTTTATTTAGGGCCCGTGATTTAATTGCCTTAACAATAAACAGAAACGAAACACATGAATATGGTTAAGCTGAGTCCACCGAAAACTAAGCCATTACCTGTCTGCTCAATGCTAAATACAATGGCTAACTAGAAATGGCGCGGCCTTGGCCGACGCGTATCCCCACGCCGCATGTTTTTAGTAATGTCATCCAGTTAAATTTTAAAGTCATGCATATTTTCAATTCCCCATAATCAACATTGAATTATGAAGTAATGTGAAAAAAACAAGAGATGTTTTTGTCAGAAACACAATGCCCCCTACTGCGCCGCTTTAAAGCCATATATTTGACCCTTGACCTTGAAGGATTACATTGACCTTGACCTTTCACCACTCAAAATGTGCAGCTCCATGGGATTGTATATTACTTCCCTTGTGAAAATGATCTGTACCTGCCAAATGATAAATAGAATTTATCTACCTTTAAAGCTTGTTCCTTCCCTTTTCTTCTTTTATTACTTTGACCTTAAATGATGACCTTGACCTTGACTTTTCAGCACTCAAAATGTGCAGCTCCATGAGATACACATGCATGCCAAATATCAAGTTGCTATCTTCAATATTGCAAAAGTTATGGCCAATGTTACAATTTTCAGACGGACGGACGGACAGACAGACAGACGGACGGACAGACAGTTCAAATGCTATATGCCACCCTTCCATGGGCATCAATATATGACAATGAATGACATTGTTATGACCCGGACAAGCTCATTTATTGCCATATTTGACTTTTGAAATCCAAGTGTGACCTTGAACTTGGAGATATCGACGTAATTATTTCGCGTGACACACCGTCCAATAATGGGGAACAAATGCACCAAATGATTTTAAAATCCCACAAAGAACGACATAGTTATGGCCAGGACAAGATCATTTGAGGCAATTTTTGGGTGGGCGTGGTCTATGTGGGCGGGGCGCCCCAGGGTTAGTTATGGGGCCATGCATAGTTGAGATTGACCGTTTTGTCATAAGAGATGTTCAGTATCAATTTGAAGTAAATCGGTGTAGAAATGAAGAAGTTAATGAAAAATAACATTAAAAAATGAGTGAAAATCTCTGACCCGGCCCCACCCCAACCCCCATTACTTTTGACCCAGGGGTCAAAATTCCAAATAGTGCAGGGTCGCACATATGCTCATAGCTACCATGTGTGTAAGTTTCAAGGTTCTAGTGCTTATAGTGTAGGAGGAGATAGTGGCCAGGACGGACGGACAGACGGACGGACGGCGGAGATAACCACAATATCCCCACGCTTTTCAAAAAGCGTGGGGATAATAAGCACACTTTTTGTTTATACTAAATACCATATCTGTTATTTTATGCAAATTTTCAAGTCAACTATATTATTCGTATAAAACTCGGGCAAATAACATCGATTAACTTTAAAAAGGTGTGATCCTTCATACGTGTTTGTGCTCTTTCAGAGGAGTTTGAGTGTCGCACGATTACATAGAGTCAATCTTAATTAAATCACATCGTACCGTTGTTAAGATATGAAACATGGAATACGAGGTCACGTTCAAATAGCCTTCCTAACAATACAAGTATCCGTATTTCTGGGTCCAATTGACATTTCTTTTTGTAAAACAAAGTGTAGCAAATTAATTGTATTAAGTTATAGTTTTCCAACAGATCATTGAGAATAAGTTATGTACTGTTTATTTTAGGTGGATAACAATGACTGCGGTGGTAGGTTAGGCGAGCAAACAGCCATAGTTCATGTAAATTGCATTCCTATCGTTTTATGAATAAAGGCAACAATTTGATAGGATTCATACTGGAGGTGATTTAAATTGAATATTTAAATTGGATTTCAAACGTAATTTTAATTGATTTTCATTTCGTAGAACATCCAGAGTGATTGAATGCTCACATATTGATAGATTTTGATTTGCACTGTATTCGTCCATACAAGTCGGTGTCGGGGTAATGTGTCTGAACATTATAACATTATAAGGCGTAAATGTTTCACAGGTATAAGCGATTCATTAAACTATGTTTTTGTCCGAACGCCTGTAGCACTCTTGCTAAGCACATAATCATGAGTGATTTCGTATCTTGGTTCGATCACCTTATAATGTGAGACAACTTACAAAGACATGGGCTTAGGCAGTAGTGACACATGATAATGGTTATGCAGTGGATGTTTAAGGGTATGAGCGTCTATTGTTGGTAATGCGATACTATTTACGAATAGTACGGGTCATATCATATCATAATCCACCTAGTCCAATATATTTGAAATGCGAGTATGTTGACGCAGGATTTACTTATCAGCGTAAGTGAAAGGTCGTCCGAGTGATAAGCACTGTAAGAATGTGGTAAGACACTTCCCGACATATTTGCCTGATAAGCTTTAGTGACATATTTTAATTCATCACTAACAAACGAATTAAAACAAACTTCCATTTAAATACAAGTACACTGAAAACTCCACAAGAATCACACTTCATAAAAAACACGTCGTTTCTTAATTTAGGGCTAGTCATACAATTGTATTTTTAAAGTTCATTTTAATCTTACACATCACTGTGTTATTAAAAGTAATTCGACTTAAATAAGAACAATAAAACTTTACAATCATTATGAAAATGGCAAGTCTTGTTACTTGTGCTTAATTATTTTGTTATTTCGCTTTTTTATTTGATGTTTCGTGATGATATATTGAACATTATTGGAGAAATATTTCTTAATAATGTGTTCAGTAGCATACACATAGACTACTCTCATTTTAATTTTTATTTGATTTGGTTATTTAAATGTTAAGACCACAGTGATGTCTTGTAAACATTCAACATATGAAATCATCAAACAGAAAAAAGATAAACAACATTAATTTGTTTTAGTATCCTTACTGCAGAGAATTGATGTCCATTGGAAAACCTAACATTTACATTTTATTATTTAGAAAATGCCTTGCTTCCTTTACCTGCACGCCTTAGGGTCTTCCTCGGTCATATTAAGTAAATGTTACGAAGATACATTTTAAACCCACTAGACATTATGGAGGTCGCAAGTTTGATCCAGTATTGGTAACGTTCGTGGTAGCTTCCGCACACGACACAATGCGCTGTTGCTAACAGAAACAAGACTAAACCATATCTTATATATTCGGCTATTGAAATCATCGATCTTGCTAAAAGATTAATCCTTACACGTATTTGCATGCGGCGAGCATACAAGCATGTAGAGTGTAGTCTTGATGTGAATGTTGTCCTTGGTTAAAACTTGACACACGAAATAAACTAAAACGAAGAAACTGGGATTTTGAAAAAAACTGGTATAATGTACTTTGTCCACCCCAATTAATCTTTGTTCAAACATGTCGAAAACAAGAAGAGCATGGTATACATAACGAAATTACAGACTGATCCGAGTATTAATCTTCGTCAAACAAATGAACAAGAAAAGTAAAATAACTTGGCATTTTTTTAGGAAACAAATACAGTTCTTAAAGTTGCAATGTTAATGGAAATAGCATAACAACATCAGTGTAATATTTAACTCAAAAGTTATAAGACAAGTGGCAGGCTTACCAGAGGGGTAATCACGTGATATGCAAGATTGCGACGGCCATGCCGAGACATTTTTTTTTTGCCGTTTTATACCTTTAATTACTTTTTTTTAAATGCCGCTCACTTTCCATATCAGAAAGAAAGTGATAAGCGTTTATTTCGTATTAATATTCGCTTTATATCGCGACTATTCTCGCTACGAATTGTTTTATCTGGAGCTGTAATTTTGTGATCCCGCTAAGAAATTTCGTAGCAAGTAAAGTCGAGATATAGAGCGAATATTAATACGAAATAAACACTAATACCTTTCTTGCTGATATGGCTGGACGTAAGTGGCATTTTAATGAAGTAATAAGAGCGTTAAACGGCGAAAAATAACTGTCTCGGCATAGACGTCGCCATCTTGACAGTCATGTCTTTACCCCCTCTGTGTACATACGTAAGATGAAAACGAGCGTTTTGCAATTGAGTCGTTGAGTATATCGTAAGCTGCCCGCGATCGAGGATTAAGTCCTCTTTTGATTTGCAATTTTGTCTAAGGACTTTGTTACATTTTACAGACAGTATACATTTTTATGTTTGCATTAAATGACGTAACGTGTTATATACTAATGCAAATCAATTGTAACTTAACATAGGGTCAAATTCAAAGTGTTGTTAACGCTGAAACAATGCTGGTTGTATTTTATTTCTTGAAATGTATTTCCTGTATGTGTTGTTAGCATTTCAACAGGAACCATCATATTAATTTTACCGTTTCTCGTTATAAACGCTTTATGACTTACTAAGTTTCAACTAATGATTACTCGTTAAAACTTACTGTGTTTAATGTATGTACAATTCGTGCATTTATATTCTAATTCAGTTATTCGTATATAGGAAACGCAAAATTGACACAATGCCAATCTTCGAATTTCATATTGGTATCACTTATTCAGTTTATAGAGCATTAAATATCATATAATTTAATAAAGCAATAACATCGTTTAACCCTCTTTCATGTTCAAATATTGTGCTCAGTTTTCAAGTTTTATTAGATTTTTATTTATCAACATGCGGTGTAATAATTTATATTTAGACACGTTCAAAGTGTACAGATTATTGCTTATTGTTTGGTCAGAATGCTAATATATCTCCTATATTGATAAAAGCAATTATACTGTGATTCACAGCTTTATAGAGTTTTAAACGATTATAGGTATCAGATTGTTCGAACTATTTGTACATTTGAACAACGATTTGACTGATACCCTCACCCTTCAGGGTTCTCTCTCGATTATACATTGATCGTATGAAAGTGAACCCGTGATCCCTAACGTAAACCCCTTCGAGCATTTAGTCACAAAGAGCACGAGAAATGGCTGACCATATATGTGTCGTGGTTGTTGAAACGATGATTCTGGTAGCAATAAGACAAAGTTATAAATAACAGTTTAATATACATCATGGAATAAATAAATAAATAAATATATATAAGTATATATCTT
>VMBQ01000272.1:46415-163554 GCA_007657795.1 Dreissena rostriformis
AATGTCTTTTAACGAATCCAGTTGCATTAGTTCGGCAACTGCATGGAGACATGTGTGTTCTCGATGAAAACGGTCACGTCCCGTGTTCCACAATCTTTCAGCAATAGGCATATAGTGCGTTTCATACCTTGTGTATATATAATACCTATACGAGGGGTATTTTTTCAAACTGTGTATTTGTGTCAATATTCGTTGTTGTAAAGTCAAACCATACACAATAGGTTTAAATTTAACAATCTGGAACCCCTGGGGTAAGTTGGGGGGGGGGTATAGGGTCCGGGGGGGGGGCAAATTTACGATACTGCTTCCTGTGCCTAGGGTCTGTATGATACTTAATCAATGTTTAAATTGTAGCTTAGCATTGTCTTTACTAAGATATTACTGTAGAAGGGACAATGCTGCGAATAAAGCACATTTGTGAATATGTGTCTTGAAAGAATCAGTCCATCACAGCTAATTAAATGAAATTCTAAGGGCATAAGTTGTAATGGAAATCAATTGTGTTTATACACGGTTGACATTTATTGTGCTTTTAAGAAATGCGTTTAATTATATGCATGGCCAAAAGCGCGAAGTGGGAATGGACTTCGTATTTGGAACGCTTTGAAAACAGTTTGTTTGTGCTCAAATCACTCTATAAGCACCATAAGCTATAGCGTGTACAGCAACCTTATTATTTATATTTTTCAAATAGTTATTGCCTTAAGTTACCGATTTAAATCAATTAATTGATATACAACAAATAAATAATGTAAGGATATGCAATCGAACATATTTCAATCACTTACGCAATCGGACGTACATACTGTAGATGATTCAATTAAGAACATATAATAAAATCTACTGTTTGGCTTCTCGATAGAGTGATCCGACTTAATGGAATGTTTATTTAAATAAAATGTTCGAAAAGAGGCTATGAGCATCTTATAAAAATGGAAGATATGCTTATTTGAAGTGTAGACATCAGAAATGAAAATATCAATTTCATACATGGAAGGACATTTCTTGCGTTACCATCTTCCTGATTTGCAGAATAAATTTAATCTGTAAAACCTGATTTATCTTTAATCATAAAGCTTAGACGGAATGGGTATTATCTTTCCGTTAATGCGATGGTGTTATCAATCAAGCATTAGTCAGCTATTTGTAGTGTTCATTATAACAAGATCAATATCAATCATTATAACATAGCACAAAGCGAACGTGTGTGAAAAACCGGATGTTTCAAGTGTTTTTAAACTGATGTTTTTTTATCAGATAGGACAAGATAGTTTTTTCTTGAATGTGCGATTTTGCCATATTGTCTTAATTCATAAACCAAAACGCACTTTACCAGCCACGTATCTGACTTTGATGGTTCTATGTACGATCATCTGTCCTTATGGTGATCTATTTAGCTGATTTGCTCTATGGACAAATTACAAGTTTTATATTCAACATGATTTTAACCATACGTGAGGATCATTTTATTTACTCCTAATAATCTCTACTATATTTTTTATCATGTAACACTTTTTCATTGCAAATACGAATGCCTTATATAAGATTTTGTTAATTCCATTTAAATATCATTTGTTAGATTTGATTAAATTATAGTATTTAAAATAACTTGTTGCTTGTTTTTCAAAAATAATTGGAAGCTCGTGATGAATAGTGAACCGCTTTGGAACCTTTTCTAGTTGATTAAAAGTAAACATGAAAATGAGAGTCGGCCGGTATTCGAACCGAAGTGGACTGCTTATCTTTTCAATACAGTTGCTGGTCTAGACGTTGCATTGGTAAGACTTAAAATTGACTGTGTTGGACAAAGTCCCGCCCGTCGAATGCGCCTTAACTATAGGACCGATACTTGCGAAGCAAAACCTTAACAGTTGTACCTAAATTGTTCAATGCTTCCTTGAAGTAAAATCGTCTCATACATCGTGGGTTCACCAACATTGTTCCGTCTATAGTGAACTATTGAATTTTAAATGAAGGCTCATGACAAACTAACGTTTTGATCCCATGTAGAACGTTTTGCGTTGCTGTAAATGTTTTTTACGCAAGTGCAAAAATGATGCGTCGGCGGGTATCAAGCTCGGATAGAGCGCTTAGAAGACAACCACGCTGACCTTTACACATTCGCAAAGGTCATGTTTAAAGGTCCGGTTTCGACAGCGAAATTATTGCAAGATGTCCCGCCCGTCAAACGTCAGAATTGTTATATATTGAAACGACTGAGTGCTCGATAACGGCTTCATGAGAGAGCTTCTTTCTTAGATGTAAGAAATATATGCGTTAACATTTTAACACGGACTGTTCACCATCGGGGAATAAATGTATCCTTAAACTGAAGCCGTCTTAAACAAAAAGGGGGCGATTCATCGGTAATATTGAAACTTCAATACGTTATTACGTGTTTCGCTGTTTGGTATTTGCAATTAAAGTTCTGACAATCAAAGATCAGCGAAGATGCGAAGTGCCCCTACATCCTTGTTGAAATGTTTCGTTTTGAAAAATATATAAAGGATATTTGATGTTTTATTAATTGATCAAATTTAATTTTACAATCAGTTATATACAAACATTTTTACTAACAGCTTCGTGCAACGCAGTTGGTTAATTAAACGCAATTGGTTTAATAACACTATCTAGTTGGTTAGGTATAAGAAGCTCTGTTGGTTTAATATAGAAAGGTCAGGTGGTAAAATATAGAAAGTATTGTTGGTAAACATAATGCATAAAACTAAGTTGCCTTTATAATGCAAATAACTAAGCTCTTTTTACAGCAATGTTTTACTTGTGCTCCTATTTCTTGCACTATCTTAAGTGGCTTTCGGACTTTTTTGTCGGCATTTAAGTATAATTTGTATGATAAATTGTCATTAAATATTCACTTGAAACTCAATGTTGCGACGTCACATACTCTTTTAGGCCTAAGTCACACACGTTTTGCAACAGAAGTGACGATCTTTCCATATAATAAAAAAGAGTATTTTTGTTGTTGAATGATCATTTCTTTGCTAGCATAATGCCTAACTTAAACAAACATAATATATACAATATAACAACTTCCACCTGATTAAAAACATGCGTTGGCCGGGAATCGAACGTGGATCGACTGCTTGGAAGGCAACCATGCTAACCTTTACACCACCCACGCCCTTAACTTATCCCTCATCACTTTCGATTTTGGGGCTTATTGTGTTCGTAAAAAATATAACTTACACACAATTAAAAAACGAGCGCCAATTACTTAACACTCAACGCTTTTGATTTTAGGGTCTATTGTGTTAGTATACAACGTCAACACAATTAAAAATGCGTCGGCCGGGAATTTAACCCGGATCGACTGCTTGGAAGGCAACCATGCTAACCTTTGCACCACTGAAGCCAGTTACTTATCACTCATCAAATTAAGTTTGCGGCCTATTTTGTTAGTATGCAATTAAAAAACTTCCACACAATTAAAAACATTCATCGTCCGGGAAACGAATCCGGATCGACTACTTGGAAGGCAACCATGCGAACCTTTTCATCACCGACTTCATTTAGTAATCACTGATCACTTTTGATTTTGGAACTTATAATGTTAATAAAACAATTCTACTCAGTTAAAACAATGCGTCGACGGAGAATCGAAACCGAATCAATTTCTTAGAAGGCAACCATTCTAACCTCTACCCCACCGACGCCCTTTATTATCACTCATCCATTTCTATATTGGGGCGTTTTGTTTTAGAATACAATATAACAACTTCCTCACAATAACAGAAATGCGTCGGCCGGAAATCGAACCCGGAGTGACTACTTGGAAGGCAACCATACTTACATGTGCACCTCAGACGTCATTTACCTATTATCCATCACTGTTGATTATGGGGCTTATTTTCCTTGTTTATAAAATAACAATTTCCACACAATGAAAAATGCGTTGGCCTTGAATCAAACCCGGATAGACTGCTCGGAAGGCAACCATGCTAACATTGACACCACTGACTCCCTTTTCTTACCACACTTTCGTTTCTTTTTTAGCTTATTGTGTAAGTATATAATATAATAACTTTCCCAAAATTTAATCAAATGCGTCGATCGAGAACCGAACCTGGATCGACTGCTTGGAATGCAACCATGCTTACCTTTACCCCACCGACGCCCTTTACTTATCACTCATACCTTTTGATTGTGCGGCTTACTGTGTTAGTATACAATTTAACAACTTCCATACATTAAAGGTATGCGTCGGTCGGGAATCTAACCAGGATCGACTGCTTGGAGGGCGATCATAAATATTATTTCTAAATGCATCGTTATTGCTTTATCATATTGTTTCCTGTACTTTCCAAATGCTTTCTGTTGTTGGTGTTCGTTTTCCACTACAATATGCGTTATAATGTGAAGATATTTTGACTATGATTATTTATATTGCTTTGCTTTCGAAGGTATGAAAAAGTGATCTTGAAGCTTTAATACAAACTCACTCTTCCTTCAAAAAGACTGTATATTATTCAAAATAGTTTCTGATCGTATTGTTTTGTTTTGTGAGAAAAAAAACACATTTATGAATTCCACACAGTTTTTCACTTGCATAATGTAAACCAACTGAAAAATATTTTTATAGAAAATTATTTATAACTAACCAACTAATTATGTCTTCATATGCATGCAAATATATGTTAATGTGTATGAATGTCTTCTTGTATACTGTAACGCTTGTAAATAAAAAAATACAGATAAGCAAATAATAAATAAATGTTATTTTATCACGTCGAAGCTTTTGTCATGTATAAACAAACAATAGTCTTTACATGAATACACTATTTACTTTAATTGACTGGTTTACTTTAAGAGTAAACTGAAATAGGTTTGGAATCGTTTTCCCGATTCTTTTGTTTTAATCCACGTATAGGAGAAAATCACATTTCATCTTAGTTTGATACTCAAATTATCAATAAGATTAGGACTGAAAGAAATGCTAAAATTCAATCCCTTGCTTTTGCAAATGGCAATATTACTATAATAGTAATTGTGTAGCAATTTGAATTGAAAAAAATACTTAAATGGAGTACACTATTGGCCATTGGTTATGTTATCATCGCAGCGTGAACATTTTGTATGTTTGCTACTGTCACTTTCGGTTGAAATTAAAAACAGCAATGTTTCTTTAAATTACACGAACAAATATTTAACTTGACAAGTCCTTTCAATTTGTTGATAAGTGCGTGGGCCTTTTGTCAAAATACATTAATATAGACAAACCGAACGTCCACAGTTCTTTAATTTATGCCAAGTGGATGCAATTCAAAACTGTATTTTACAAATGGCAAAAAAAGTTCAAAGATTTTACAGCTTAAATGAAGATTGTTTGTAAACATGCTAACAATGGCGTAATATACCATTGCATTTTAATGATTGTAAGGAAACCCAGATTATACGTGAACCTAGAATCCCAGATATAATTTTTCTGTTCTAGTAGAAAACCATAATTAAATTTTATCGATAAGATAGGCTAAGAGAAATACAAAAGATCCAAACAAGTAAGATGAAAATCCTCGCCTTTGCAGACGATATTTGCCTTATGTCTCAATGCTTAACCCACTAACAGCAGAAAACTGAGATTAGAAACAAGATAATCACGGCTTGCGTTTAGCGTCAAATAGACGATTGCCCTCATAAGAAGTCTACACTCAAGGTATCTACATGGAAGAACAATAAAGCAACTAATAAAACCTCAGAAACTCTATCATGCGAGCAACGGTTCTTCTTTTCCACTTCTTTGACAAAAGAACATGAATTATAAACATACAGTGATCAAAACTGGTATCGTCGCCTTGAATCGGTAAATGCAAAGCATTAAGGGTTTAAATAAGTTTAAGGGCTAGCCGAACTTCACACTTATCCCCAGATAATCAAAAAATATCACGCGACTCAAACAATCGTTGTTAAACGTACCAATGCAGACAGAAAATGAAAACATAAACGCACACTTTAAGTGGTCTAGTGTGTTGAGTATCGGATACATCTTAAGACGATAAGATTCTACACTTATTAATACACAACAAAATACCACTAGTCCAGTCATCTTAAAGATAGTAAACTATCAAATATCAATATTACTATCTTTGAGATGACTGGCTTAGAACCCTTGACGTTGAGTTACGCAAGATAAAGATGTCATGAAACGTGACCAAAGCGCGTGCCACAGGCTGAAACAATTGACATACAGAGATAGTCTTGATCGGATCGGAGTGAAGAAGACTAAGTTAAGTTTCAAAAATAAATGGTTGTTTAAATAGTGAAAGCTTATAAGCATTGCTTTTAAATAGAACAGTTTGTAGTGTTTTGCATTGGAAGCTATTTGTTTATAATTTGTTAATGATTTGATACATTAAAGTTTATACGATCACACAAATGCTTGCTTGCTTGCTAGTTTTAGTTGAAAATGTCTTACTGTACAATTCGGAACTCGCAATCCTTATTTGTATGCCAATAGATATAATACTCGGAACCAAATGATTAGTTATTTCCGTTAAATCGCAGGTATTTTATCCGCAGTTTTCTGTATCACTGTTTTGAGCACATCTCATTATTTTGTTGTCATTAAATGCTTTTTTTTTCGTTTATAAGAATTTATATTGAAGATGTTCCCCTGTATATTTGTTGTACTAACTTTTAAATGACAAATAATAATTCACAAATGGCAGTTTCAATAATTGATGTTATAATTATTAAATGTTAAAGGGACTGTCAACCACGAATGACGAAAAAAGAAAAGTTCTAAAATACCGTATTTGTTTACAATTATTAGTTTATATTGGTTAAAATATCACGACTGGTATTTAACATTACTTGAAAAAAGTTCATATTTTCAGTATATTTGGTAATAAAATTTCTCGATGTGAAATCGAAAGTACATTGCGAAAATAGGTGACATAACGAAATACACACTATAAATAACGCAAGTAGATAAATATATACAATTAACTACACATGCATAATTTGCATTCCTGGGTTTACCACGTGACGATGATGATCAATCTACTTACGTTATTTTTAGTTAACTGGTAGTTACCTGGTAGACATACCCCGTAAAATTTATTACCGACTATACTGAAAATATGAAAATTAACAACTATTTTCAAGTCATGTTATATACCAGTCGTGATATTTTAATCAATGTGAACTAATTTTTTTTTTTAAAATACGGTATTTTAGAACTTTCCTTTTTTCGTCATTCGTGGTTGACAGTCCCTTTAAATCAGTCTATAATACCACTACATGATACATGCAAAAAGGTTGTACACTATTTTCTGAAATACCTTATTTGCATCGCGGTAATATAATAAGTGTATTTTGGATGTATTTGCATATATTATTTAACAGAAAGTCTTTGGTGTTGATAAATATATTATTATAAAGTGATGAAGTACAAGAACAATGTTTGCAACGAAATAATCAATTGCATGACATGAATTTATTATTTTGAATTAAAACATTATCTACACGCAAAACAAAGTCATTAACATTAATCACATGTTTACCTAAATTCACTGCTTTACTTCAAGATTAATATAATATATGTTTGGACTCGTTTTCTTGCTTTTTTGTTTGCATGTTTACGTGAACATTCAAACTTCATCTACGGTTTCATAACTTAAATTGCCAATTCGATAAGGCGTGCCGTAAATACCACCATTTCAAAACCTGCTTTGGCACACCATCTCGCTATAGTTCTTGTCTAGAGTAAAAAAACATTTTCTGTAAACGAAGTATGATACACACACGTGTACTCTGTTGACTAATGGTTATGGTTTTATTAACATTGCAAGTGAACATATTGCGAAAATAATTTAAGTTTTCCACTTTCACTTTCGGTAGCAAAAATAATGTTTGTTTAACAGACAAAAAGCAAACCATCTTGCTTTAGTTCTTGTTTAGCCATTTGGTAGCATTGAACAACCATTTGCTTTAACAAGTCCTTTCGATTTGTTGACAAACGCTTAATTGTTTAGTCAAAACTCATTACTACAGAAAAACCGTCACTTCGGACATTGTTTGGTTTATGACAGGCGTGCCAAGCTACATATAAGAGACAAATAAAGCAATGACAAAAAAGTATTATTCCCCTTTCAAACTTGTATTTTAACAAATGAAAATAGTAAGTGTAACGTTTTGACACATTCAAGAGAATGTTCGTACGAACAACTGTTGATTATCGCGTTATCAGGCATTGCAATATACTGATTGTAAGGAAACCCAGATGATACGTGTACCTAGAATCCCAGATATTATTTTCCAGTTTTATTGGAAAACCATTATTGTATTTTTGCATCTAGAATCATACGATCTCATATTGTATCTTTGAACACTTCATATAGGCCTACATTTATCGCATATTATTATAAATAAATATTCACAGAATTCGCTCGTTTGTTTGTCAACTAGGTTGCAGACCGTTTATAGCTTATGCAATGATTATCGCGTTATCAGTCATTGTAATATTCTCATTGTGAGGAAACCCATATGATACGTGTACCTAAAATCCCAGATAGTTTTTTCCAGTTTTATTGGAAAACCATGATTATATTTTTGCATCTAGAATCATACGATCTCATATATTATCTTTGAACACTACATATAGGCATACATTTATCGCATATTATTTATAAATAAATATTCACAATATTTGCTTGTTTGATCATTGTGAACTAGTTTGCAGACCGTTTATATCTAATGCAATGACACAGATTACACTTGTCATCCAAGTTACCAACCTGTTTAGACATTGTTTCAATTATTATTGCCGTTGTTTTGAAAAATAAATACAAACAATGCACTTCCTATGACAGCTACGATAAATACGTTGTAAATATGTTAGCGATTCTAACATTTGAATAAGTGATTGAGAAACTCGACCGGATCCTTAAACTAACGGATTTGTAATAAAATCAAGAAAGTTAAACGTTTAGGCACTCACGCGAGCGTGTATAGGTGATTACATATAAAAAAAAAACACTTCAAAGGCAGTTGTAGGTGCTTTGAAAAACAAATGTAATAAGCAAGTTAACGACAATCGCGTTATAATTAATATTGTAATAGACCGACTTAAAACACTTCAGCAATAAAATCAATGTTTGGAAACCCATTTAATCCGTGTCGTTGTACATGGAGTATCAAATTTTATTCCATTTCTATTGGAAACCCAAACATATTATAATTGCATCTTACATTAAACAAGTTCAACTTTCTTAATTTATACTTTTGTTTAAAAATAGTATACATATTTAACATTCGCTGATACAATGGCTCTAATCTATATTCACGTTGATAGCATATCATTCAATGTCCTATTTAATGAAACAAAACAACGGTATCATGTGCATAACATACAACTTAAAATATGGTTCAATATCAATGTTGCAATTTAACCATTAACCGATATAAGACCTCTCGTACTAAAAAACAGACACAACGTGTGTAAGTAACATACATATCCTACCCTTTTTTGACCTTTGATAAGACAAAATTTAGAATATCGTCTTTAAGAACCTATTAAAGTCTTTAAAGACTCTAATTTTGGGAATAAACCGACTCTATGACATCCTTTGTTGTTCTAATCCCATATATATGTCAATATCTGAAAATGTATCGTTTATTAAATAGCAAATATGCGATTAGAGGTCAAATATGTGCTTACCAATAAAGAACCTATATGGGTCCAATATGGGATACATCTTCCCATGCCCATATGGGCTTACCCATTTTTCACCCATATTGTAGCATTGTTAGGTAAACATATTCATATTGTAACAAACGTATGCGATAAATAGAGGTCGTAAAATGTGTGTCTATTACGGGCGACAGTAACCGCCAGAATAACAGTTAAGTTTTCCGTTACATAATGACGCAAATACAACATAATTCAATTGTTTTACGAAATACTCCGGCTAACACAATGTCTGGCAAACTGAAACGCAATACATGCGATTGTTCTTCAACTAAAGGAATGGATTTGCAAACAATAAGATGACAATTAAGCTAGTTTTTATTTAAAAACAAAATATTTATTAAAATTTCAATATATTTATATTATCCAATCACGTTGTTATAAATTATAAATTAGCATACGATTGGATAAAGTCTTATATTTAGAATGGTCGACACTCCTTGGTCGAACGAAAGACGGTAGCGCGTTGTGAGCCATTGTTACGCGGAGGAATTTTCTGCACGTAAGCAATGTCCATCGTCATGGATATGTCCAACCCTTCAAAAACGAATGGCAAATGAGTAAGATGATCCCGACCTCCGGTACGGAGTACCAAGCGAAATCAGATAGTTGTCTCGCTAACGCTTCCGGCGTTGTACAACTGCATGATTGAGTTATCACCCAGGCGTTATTAGTGTGTACTTTCGGTTAGAACGTAAGGCGGCGACCACACAGAATACACGCTGGCTTCAAGTCATTAAGGCTGGATTACACGTACGCCGACTTAATGACTCCTGGAATCATGTTCCTCTGTGTTTTGCTCGTGATATTGTTATCATGTGTCATTTGTTAAATTAAAATC
Source organism: Dreissena rostriformis (assembly GCA_007657795.1). Taxonomy (NCBI): domain Eukaryota; kingdom Metazoa; phylum Mollusca; class Bivalvia; order Myida; family Dreissenidae; genus Dreissena; species Dreissena rostriformis. Next base: position 56,963 of record VMBQ01000272.1, read on the forward strand.
TTTTTTGTTGATATTTTATGATATGAGTTAAGGCCTATAGCTTTTTCGATTCCTGATTTAATATTTTACGGTGTTTTTGCGTCTTTATGCGACATCATTTTCACGAATCAGGCGATCTTCATCTATATCACAATAAAAGTAATCACGCATATTTATAAAGATAATAATGTTCAAGTTGAGCTTTGAAAGAGCTGAACTCCTGAAATACTCAGACGACTGGGATTAAAACGCATTGTCGTTTCAAACCAACCCAAAACATCGAATTCAGAATATGATCATCACATGAATGCAGATTTAACTTGGGATGTCTATAAACTCTACTCGAGTTTAAATCAATAACAGAACTTACGGTTTGAGCGATGGCTTGTGGAGACTCTCTCCAATCAATTTGTGTAGGTGCATGAGACAAGTGAATGGCGGGTTAAACGGGCGGAATGAACGTCGCTGCAGCCGAAGAAGCACTCATTAGGCATCTCAGCGGATGTATTGCATCTTGCTCTGTTGTGGTCTTAAAATTCAAAAGTACTGTAATGTACAGTTGACGAAAATGCATAGGGCCATATTTCAGCCAAAACAGATTGCTTTCTTAATCTTTATATATATGATCATACATGTACACCCATTTAGGTTATTAAACAGTCAAAGTTTGAACAAGATTCACTCAAAAGTTAAAAAGGAGTTGAAAGTACTCTATTATAAGACTATATATACTAAAGTTGAAAAACAGACAAAAGACCATAATTTTGCCAAAAGTTGTCAAACCCAATATCATTTGCTTTGAGATCATCGACACATTAATTTCATAAACCTGAAAAGGTTTCCACGGTATCAACTCCGCAGTTTCATAGGAATTCAAAACACAAGCTACGGAACATCTAAACGAGCGGACGGACTGACGGACAAATGCAATTTTAAATGCCTCCAACTCCGTGGGGATGATAACACTCATTGTAATATACATTACAAAATAAGTTTGTGTTCTAATTGTGAAGCATCAGGTTAAGAAATAATATTTTTCTTATATGCTTTGTAGTTGAATAACCCACAGTAAGGAGTATAGATGCATAGGAATTAAATCACGAGTGCGAAGCACGAGTGATTTGATAACACGCATCTATACTCCTTGCTGTGGGGTATTCGACAACAAACCATCATAAAAATATTATTTCGATTCCAACACGATTCTGATTGATTTGGTTCAAGCTTTTGGACGTGAACTATATTTTTCAATACTCCGCCCTTCTTAGTACAAAGTTCACTATTTTGTGACGTCATTGAATTGTACAAACATATGACGTCGTTTTCATTCATAATAGTTTGCAAATGACGTCACTTTCATTGAGAACAAAAATTGTAGAAACTAAATGACGTCACGTTTATTGATGCTACTTAAAAGCTGACATGCTATAAATGTTTTCTTAATAACGTTTCCTAACAAATAACATTCTTTGTAGGCGTGGTTATGCCACTTATCACCAAATATACAATTTGTTGTTTCATTACATTTATATACATTTTTCATTTATTGCATTTTTTAGGGCGGGTTTTAGCACGTTCATTTTACTGCAATATTTTCTTTATTTATTCGGAACTATTTTCGAAACATTAAGCTCCGCCCATACTTATTGCAGAATAACTCAAACTTGATTTCCTTCTTTGTCTATAGAACCCAAGTCGCGTGTAGTGTAAGAATTTAAATTAACTTATACAACTATACTCGTTGACTCATTTTATTTAAGAAAAAAAATATTTTTCTATCATAGTTTGTTGTCGAATAACCCGCAGTACAGAGTATAGATGCGTAGGAATTAAATCACGAGTGCGAAGCGCGAGTGATTTGATAACACGCATCTATACTCCTTTCTGTGGGTTATTCGACAACAAACCATCATAGAAAATTATTATTTCGATTCTAACACGATTCTGATTTATTTGGTTCAGCGTTTGGACGTGAACTATATTGTTCAATACTCCGCCCTTCTTAGTACAAAGTTCACTATTTAGTGACATCATTGAATTGTACAAACATATGACGTCGTTTTCATTCATAAATAGTTTTCAAGTGACGTTGCTTTCATTGAAACAAAAATTGTAGAAACTAAATGACGTCAGGTAGAGCGGGTTTTAGCACGGGCATTTTACTAGAATATTTCCTTTATTTATTCGGAACTATTGTCGTAACATAAAGCTCCGACCATCATTATTGCAGAATTACCCACACGTGATTTCCTTCTTTGTCTATAGAAAACAAGTCTAAATTAGAATTAGAATTATTATTTCTCTGTTTTAATTAAGATCATAATAAAAAAAGCCAAAATAGCCCTTAAAAACAATCACATGATTTTAAGAAATGCAATAAATATTGAAGATTTAACCTGGTGACTTAACTTTTGATTAAATGTGAACCAGTTTTTAACACGATCTTTTAACGGTCAAACACGTATTAATTTTAAGTAACATAGTTTTTTATGTAATTTGTCCTGTACATATAGATTCTTAATAGATGCTAACCAATTTGCCTGTGTCTAAATATGGACAGTATAAACATTCTGAAATAAGGTGAGTTCAACCGTGATTGCATGCTCATATGTTTTTACTGCAGTTATCGCTGTAGCACATACATACGCACGATTCTTTACACTTTCTGTTTGAATGTGACTAAATAACGAATGGCCATTTTGGGGTTAAACTATCACTTGTAGATAAAAGTGTTTCCTGAATACAAACGACCTTTGAAAATATTTTGAAAGAAAGAAGCAGAATATCATTAAATTTTGATTTTAGACAACAACGAACCATTGAAATATAGTACGGCTCATAAATGTATTAATAATTCTAAGTGATAAAAATTAAAAAAATAAAGGAAACATAATTCCCATTAGTTTCGAAGTGTGGTCTTCTTTATTTATTTCAAATTAAATTTAATAATACAAAATAATATTGATGCATGTAATTTATATTTTCATTATAAAAATCATTACAAAGTCAACGATAAATAGCACTTAATGCTAAAAGCAATGTTGCAGTCACCAACTCTTATATATTCAAAACTCGATATTGAATATGAAAAAAAAACACATCATGGCTGTACGTCTTACTCAGCTGTTAAGGTCGAGGTGACTAGTTTGAAAATGAAAAGCATTTATGATCTGATATTTTGCTCAGCGTTAAATTGACCAACATCCTATTTTTGAGGTGGCCGCTTCGATTCTAATACGTTGACATTTCGGGAACCAAATTTGATTACCTTCGTTTTTCCTATGATATGCCATCCCATTCTTCGACATGTTTACCTTTTATGGAGCACAATGTGAATTAATCTGTTAATCTTGGTAAATAAACCCATATGCGTGTCCATATGTCCATATTGTGACTGTTAAATAAACCCATGTGCGTGTCCATTTTGTGAATGTGTCTTTGTGTGACTGTTGTCGTTAATTTTGTCTAGGGATTAATTGCTGTGAACACGAACAATTGTGAATTGTTTCTGTCAGATAAAAGACGACACAGACACGGGACGCTTACGTTATTGCAACTGGTAATAGTACCTATAACAACTAACGTTTGAAAGCAGTTTCACATTTTAATTGGAAACTAACATAGCGCTGGACTATTGATTTACTGACCCAATTCGTACACAGCAAGGATAAAATAGTACGTCAATACATGTAAGTCTTTCTTAACACTTGGACTCGGAATATCTGTTCTTATAGCATTAATAACAATGTAACATAAGGTTTGGTACATACATGTTAACACGAACGTAGAGGTTTCAAATCCTAATCCGAGACCATGTTGTTGAAATGCGCTTTCCATTTCCATTGGAATGGAATTGCTGACTGACAGTCTGATAAACTAATGAAAACTTTGAAGATCTGATGCTTGCATTCTGATCGTGCCCTGCACGTCAAAGTTTAACAATTTCTACAGAGAGTGCAACGTAAAAATTGTTTGAGGGAGAAACCGATTTGAAGATGCTTCGATTTTGCAGTTTACGAACATTCCTTTCCGTGTAATTGGATCATATTAGTTTATTTATAATAATGAATATGCGGAGTGATATCTTTGAATCCAGCAATTCAATTAACAAGAAACGCGGAAATAAATGAATTGGATCAACAGGTGCATTTTCCCGTTCTTTGGCGAAATAATTGAAAATGAAAGTTATCGAAACTTATCATCGTTATTATATGGCTAACAATAAAACTGATGCTACAACATGTTATACTAAGGACTGTTTCATAATGTTTGTGTGGCTTTCAAATCGTACTATTAGATCAAACTGCTTCGAGACAGCATCCTTTTAGCTATTGATGTTATGGTCTATCCCTTTTGCAATGCTTAGACCCAGATGAATGGCATCACAAGCCCTTTGACCGTACCGTGCCTACTTTGCCAGCCTTTTGACCCTGAATTAGAAGCTGATGCAGAATGTTTAATTACGCGTGTTTTAAGAGCATCCCTCAACTAACATGACCATACTCTTGAGTATAAGGGACGCTTTCCGAGGAAAACGTGCAAATTGGGTGCTGCCAATGTTCGCATCACACGCGCAAATATATAGACCCATGTTATAAGCACATTTGTACGTAATACCGTTAAGGCCATTGTGGTTACACATTAAAATCCAGAGGGCGACAATGCGAGAGTGCGAGAATACGATGACGAGAGTGCGAGAATACGATAACGAGAGTGCGAGAATACGATGACGAGAATGCGAGAACACAATGGCGAGAATGCGATAACACGAGAGTACGATGACGAGAGTGCGAGAAAACGATGACGAGAGTGCGAGAATACGATGACGAGAGTGCGAGAATACGATGACGAGAGTGCGACAATACGATGGCGACAGTTCGATATGACTTTCGCATTGTCGTCATCGTACTATCGCATTGTCGCCATCGTACTATCGCGTTGTCGCACTGTCGTCATCGTATTCCCGCACTCTCGCATTCTCGCCATCGCGTTTACGCACTCTCGTCATCGTATTCTCGCATTCTCGTCATCGTATTCTCGTACTCTCGTCATCGTACTCTCCCGTTCTTGCATTCTCGCCCTCTGTATTTAAATGTGTAACCACGATTGCCCTAACGGTATTCCGTACATTTGTATTCTACTCACTAGGGAGTAGTCCCCCAAAATCAATGACGTTTATGGGAATTTAAACCACAATACGTCATTACGAAAGAACGACACACGTCATTATATCGTAATAACATATTGTTGATGTACGGTGGTTGTTAAGGCGTGTACATTGTCTACCTTTTGCATTAATTATTTATTATTAATTACTTGCATCTATCAATCTTAATCATAACCCGTAACAAATAAAGAAATTTGAAAGCATATAAAACTTGTTTTATATAAGCATATAAAACTTGTTTTATATATACTAAGACGTTTATTTAACATGTAATTTTAACAATACAGAACTACAAGGTATTGGGCTGGATCACCTCTACCTACGAGATTAAAAAGGTATCTTTTTATTTTCCAAAATATAGCAAATATAGATTTTTTTTAACTATAAGAATGCAATGATCATTGATGTTTAACTTTAGCTATTAATTCTTATTATATCTTAAACAATGGTTATCTTGTTTATAACGGCTATACATATGATGAAATTGCGGAGTTTTTGATAGCCTCGTTTATATAAAGTACCTGTGGTGACCGTGGATTAATGAAAATTTACGACCACCGACTATTTTTCGATAACATATCAATTGAATCAGTCATATGTGAACGTCGGTCAATAGAACATTGATTAAATATTGGTTTTCCGCATGCGTTTATTTTTGGCAACTATATAATGTAAAACAATCATAATAAGTACATAACGACGAGAGAGAGAGAGAGATAGAGATAGAACGAGCTCAGAGAGCGAGAGAAACGATGTTTCACTGAATATTTCACGAAAGTGTGCTTATCACAGTGTTACAACTGACAATAAAGTGTTTATATAGCTGGAAAGCAAACAAACACAAAAGTGCCAAACAAGCTAACACGACAGGCCGTCTTTGCGGAAACAAATTGCATCGGTAAGTTTGTTATAATTATAACTTACAGTGTAATAATTGATTAAAAACAGTATGTAGTTTTACTTCATTGACTAAAGCGACACGTACCTCCAAAAGTATGCATCCTCTCCTAGTTTGCTAGTGTGATGGTTTTTTAACCATATTAACTGGGTGTGTTTATAAACCAAATTTTCATTGAACAATTGTCTTAATATTCTCTTAAACGAACGTTTTCAACGTGTATCTAAAGTTATTAAAAAAATCTAAAATAATGTATTATTTAGAAAAAGGGGTAAACTCTAAAGCTTGTAAAATCCACAATGAGACTCTAGGACCTTAGAAAATATATATATGTGTATATTAGCGCTTCTGTAGTGAGACGCTTATTGCCCACACAAAACGATGATCAAAACACATTGCAAAAGCTCTTGATTTCATCCATCGCCGAAAGACTATACATTGGCACGTAAAAAATAGTTATTCCTTAATTAAGATAATTGTCGACAATAAAGTAAACAAAAATGTTAAAAATTTCTGATTATTTCTTGTATCTTCACTAAATTCCCGTTTATTATTATCTTTAAGACGCTTGTGCGAACCCTGATATAGACATCGATTAATATATAATTAGCCTAATTTACTGTTAGACGTTAAACATGTGGTCAACAACTTCAAAAAACCACGATCAATGTAAACCATATCTACAATAAATAAATCCGTACGAAATAAGAAAAAAACAATCATTCGGCTATCAATACTAAAGTGAAAATCCATACGATATTTAGTTTGCAATTTTACAGTAGAGATCGCAAATCAATGTATACGTCTTAACTTTCAAAGTAACTATACAATATAAATACAATTATCTTGGTACAAAAAATAAGTAGTACAACTGGTCACACATGGCGGTTGGTGAAAAGGAAAACCCAGCTAGCCGTCGACGTAGCGTCCTCGGAATAAAGTTCAAATAGCGTTTCTCCAACTATGTACAACAGTTTCCAAACAGTCTTATATTTACCCTATAGCTCTTTATAAGCAACGTACATTTACCTTTTTGTTCATAATGGTCTTTCTTTTAGTTTTGTACTTCATATGTTTATGTTGCTTAGTGGATTGGAAAATCATTCATTACACGCACACACACATATATATATAAAATATTTTCCTATTCATGTGTCAATGGTATTATTATAAACATTTAAATATCACATACGGCGGAAGGTGATTTCAAGACGCACGCGATCAACGTTGTTGTTGTTGAGCGTGGCGATGTTACTGCCTGTGGTTTTTCATGGTCAGGAGCGATGATATTTGGGGGACGATGCTCTGGAGAGATGCCGGTTTCATAGAGGTTAAATATGCAATCCGGCCTCTCTTGCAATCAATGTTCCACCACAGCCGCCTCTAGGTTGTTGAAATACTGCTCAAAAGCCTCTGGAGTTGAATAGTTTGCCCTGTTTGAATCCAGCGCTGATGGTTTGAGGTTGGAGATCCTCGATTCCTGCCGTTTAAGGAAGCCATACAGCCAGCAGTTGCTGAGTGGTTTGTCCGAATCACGCTTTCCTAGGTGGTGCCCCACCAATTCCCCACCCAACTTCTGCATGGCTGTATTTCTCAGCCCATAGTCAAGCCTTGCGTTTTTTTCTGCATGTTCAACGAGCCCTAGCTCCTCAAAAATCGTCTCCTTCAGGAATTTGTTTGGATCAAAACGTCCATTTATTAACAGCAAAACATACCCGGCTTAATACCTGAATCAAATCCAGACGCGTGTAGTGCACGGACGGCTTAAAAATTTAAGTCATTCCAAAACTCACGAATTTATAAACATTCACGAACCAATAGGAATATATATATATATATANCGAGGATATTTGATTTAAACTATTTTCTTCATGAAAAAAAGAATTGATACAACAGCATAGAACTAAATATCTTCTCATAATTCTGTTTCAGAACTACTTTTTCACCATTGGGCCCAGTCTGCAGAATGTCCAAAGAGTAAGTATAATTCAATTACTAGTGGTTCCTTCAGTTACATTGTAATTCAAGATCTACACATTATCGAAGAAACCTACCTTATATAATACCCCTGATTGAAATGAATATATTCGAAATTTAGCTATTTATTTAACACACCTACTGAGCTGTTCTTGTTCTATATCTATGTAATAATTATTTACCCTTAGTTCCCGGCAAAATTTGCGACTGTCGAATTGTATACCGATCAAATGTAAAAGACCATACTCACTCAAAACATGTGAATCGATCGTTATTACCCACATGTAACTTAGTATCGACAATTTGATCAAATTCACAAAGTAGTTGCAGTAATTTACATGTAATTCAACACATATCTTCAGAAATTTCAGTTGTCCGTTAAATGATATAAAATTGTAAGTAATGTTTACTTGACAGTAAGCAGCTAAAACTAGCAAAACGTTCTTTTATAGGTGTATACATGTCAAATGTTAGTATTGCGAATAAGATTTAATAATACACTAATTAAAATTTAACCCTTTTTTTTAAACGGAAGCTTCTCGTGAACAGCTAGGCATAATCTGATAACATTTCCATGTAATAATCATTAATTCAACCTTCTATTGAATTGTTTAAATCTGGTTCAGTCTTGTCCTTTAATAAAGGCCTAGGCCTAAAAGCTGTTTTTTTTAATGAAAACTTATAAACATCGTATTTATACGGTCTTCTACAACGTTCATATACGTACTAGTTTGCTTCTGGGGTCAAAACTGACAACGCTGCGTAGTTTTACAATTATAACACTTGAATGGAAATAAGTAAACATACTATTTTCATGCAAACCGCAGCGCTTAAGGCCGTGTTTTTTATATTTAGCATCATCTAGAGGTATTCTACAAAGTTTATTCAAAATAGGCCTTGGAGTAAAAACCAGTACGCCTTTAGGTCAGCAGTTTACAAAATACATAGGGCATTTCCTTCAAAAAATCATGTCTGTTGAATGCTTTCATAATTGATACGAAGAATCTGCATGCTGTTATCTACAAAGTGTGTTCAAATCATGCTAATTTGGTCAAACCTGGCTTAGCTCCAGGGATATAAAGTCTTACAAAGACTTACATTGGATAAAATCTTTTGAATTGTTCTTCTCTAAAACCGCAAAGCCTACGTTTTCAATTTTCGACATGCAGCATTATTTAGAGGGCTAGTGAACAATAAATTGTTTGCGTCATGTATGTGGGTAAAATTTGCCACGCTCCATGTCAAACATTTTTAATGTAGCGAATGAACACACATGACTTTAAACAGCTTCTTCCCTGACACCAAAGGGTCAAGATCTTTAAGATTTTATACGAAACATAAGATATTTAACTTCTAATGTTTTCTTTAAATCACGCCGATGTGGTGCAAACTTGGTCCACCCCAGTGGAAAGCCTTCAGTAAAAACTTTTTTTAGCAAAACAGTTGCAAATAACTTAACAATTTTCTTCAATTAAACTTAACGCTCCCGACATGAAATGGTTATGTCAGAATTATATTGGTATTCTTTGGAGAACACATTTATTAATGCCTCTTTCGTCAAAATTTGCCACACCTCGGTTGATTTTGTGGAATGTTTAATATAAGCGTATATAGCAAGATAACTTTTAAAATACTCGTCTTTGAAAAAACAAGGCCGCACAATTTTATATTTTGCATTGGGATACCGTGATGACCGTCGTCCACCCGTTCTAATGTGCTTTGGTTCATGCGTCCAAATTTCCACGTTTCATTCAAACGGCCTCTACTACTCCTCAGCTTGACAGAATTTCAAGAATTATCACGAATGAGCCTAGGGTTACAGTTGAATAAATCGTTCAAATCCGTTGCATATATAGGTCACCAGAGCTAATAATAGAATTTAAAAAAAAAAAACATAAAAAAATATCGCAAACCGCAAATTTTGTATTAAGTGGGGTTCTACAATATTTGTTAAAAGCATGCTCGTTAGGAAGAAAACCAGCCTCGCCATAGATTCAACGTGATTTATAAAGCCTTAGAGCGGAAAATAACTTCAAATATTTTCTCTACAACTACAAGGCCATGTGCAGTTATTATTGGCATATTAAGTCGCATAGTGATCCTCAACTAAGTTTGTGTATTGCATTTTGGTTGAGTATTTGTACCGCAATTTTATTTTTTAAGTGCGTAATTTGCATACAGTTATGCTGTAACAATACAAGAACTAACAACTCTTCGTTTTCAAAAAGTGAACATAAATCGTAGTTCATAGTGTGTCCGTCAATACCGTGTGTAATACGATGCTCATATTAAGTACAGTCAAGTTACCATTAACGGATCAGTAGCAAAAATAAGTTTTGCTGGTGTAAAGCAATAACATTTTTGCGACTTCTTTTACACCAGTTTAATAAAATATTACCTTATCTTACTGCGCCAGCAAATACTCTGTTTTAAAATGCAGTTAATAACTTTTTGAGGTACGTTTTTTTCGCCGCGGAATTCATGCATTAACGGATCGTTGTAGCCAAAGCGGATCACGTGATTAAAACCACTCGTGGGTTATCTCAAACACTATTTGAACTGTCCAAACATGCAATACGTTGTTTACAATGACTAATTTACATCGCCAGTTAGTTTGTTGTATCATGTCTGATGTTTAATGTTGTTTTAATTACATTAAGTTTTTGTTATTATGTTTTTCCAAATGTGATCTGATATTTTTACTTAACGCAGTTTTTCTTATTTATTGGGACAACAAAACATTGTGTCATGTTGATATGCTAATAAACAGTGATTATGATGCGTTTCAACTTGTATTTTTCAAAATGCAAGCTTTGAAAATAGCATAGGCATATCCCTGTTTGCGCTATACTTTGAAGAAACCCACTAATCCTTCAAAACAAACAACTGGTAAATTGTGTCCCCCAATTGAAGTGCCATTCCATTTCAATTGCTACACTTAACCAAAAGGTCTAAACTAAGAAAACTTTGTTTATTTGTAAAGGAATCTTTGAGTTTCAGATTGAATTTGTTAAATCGTATAACGTTATTTGTCAATTGTTCATCCTCTGTACTTTAATATACATTTGTTGTGTACATATTAATGTTTGTTGACACTTGTTTTCTGCGCATATACATGTTGACATATATCAGTACCAACACATGTGTTGCTGACGATGTACACTGTGCAAGTCAACTAAAATATCTGTCTGTCTGTCTATCCATTTATAATAATGGCTATGTTATGTGATTTTGAAAGGAGTATCAATATGACAGCTTTGTTTGAACTGCACATAAGTGGGTGTCCCACAGGCTAGCTTATTTGGGGGATACACACATTGCTTCAGTGTGAATTATCTGTTGAAAATCTGTAGAAGATCCAACAGATATGAATATCTTATAAAACATGTTGCTTGAATCATATCTTATCAATATTTATTATTTTAATACAAATACAACATGAAGATAACAAATGATTATTTAGTGGAAGGTTCAACAAGACTTTGTACTTTTTAATAAACATACATATGTATATAATCAATGCGATCACAGATAATTGAAACTAAACTGTCATATCAAACAGTAAACAATACAAATGAGTCAACTTCTAAACTGTCAAAAACAATAGCAAACAAAACAACTGAACACATAAACAGAAACAAACATCACATGATACAAACATATCAATATACAAATTTGATAGCATTAAAAACATTTAGCATATATTTATTTTTAACACGACTAATTGGAACTTGTTTTACATGTTACAATGAGTAGACCTGAATGACTGAATGGTGAAAAAAAGCATTGATGTTGATTGAACAGCGGTAAAATGACCAGTGGCTGCGAGTGACCATGGAAGCCTTGATGTTTAGGGAACAGTGGTTGTGGAACTGGTGGCGGCTACTGAACCCTTAGCATCTTCAGTGGCTAATTTGAAACAGACAAATACATATACGTTTAATTATCAACAATTATAGCTTTGTAAAAAATCACTTATACCCAAACACTCGTCAGCTGTGGACAAATAACTCAGGAATGTGTTGGGATCAAAAGTGTCCTTCACATCTTCAACTCATGGTGATTATATATTTGAAATTCAATTTAAACTCTTTAGAGATGTGAAAGAAATTCACTACACATACTATTAACATTTTATAACGACACACAAATTGTGACTCCAATATGCCCCTCCATGCATAGAAAACCATAAGCGCTCAATTTTTCACATTTATTATTATTTGATAATATGCATATTGTATATGTATCGCATACATTAAGCACTTATTTTAAAATTGTATCCATAACATTTCAGTAAACAATTCCCTTACAGCATTAACGTTTCGTTTATTGGCAAAAACGGCAAAAGCATGGCCTTGGGCCATTTACAAAAAATATAAAGATTATGGCCAAGACACACAGACAAATATCGAATATATACACACAGTCATACATACATAAATACATAAACCCACATATTATATGACTATTTTTATAATATATACATCAAAAAAGGTATATTCAGAGTTCACACAGCAAGCAATTCATCGCGTAAAATCATAGCATTATGGCAATATTTAGCAACGCTTCTGATTTTTTGTTTAGATCTAGATGACATGAAATTAATTAACATATTCATTGACGGCCAGGAAATACTAACTAGGTATCTTTTCTTAATGTTAGTAAAAGCTGTACAACATAACAAGAAATGGTATTCGGATTCAATAGTGTTTAATGAACATAATCTACACACTCTATTACTGCGATCTTCATTTCTGTATCTACCCGTTTCCATTTCAAGATAATGAGAGCTCAGACGTAGTCTTGTAAGTGATATTCTTAATTTTCATGTGATACATAGTCTAAATAGTCCTCATATTCAAAAGTACTTTTCGAGTTAAAGTAGTAAGATAACGTATGCATATTTGATTGGATTCTAACCATATTTATTGGAACTCGTCACGGATCCGTTGTTTCACTGAGGCAAAATGTATGTTGATATTAGAATTTTCAAACAGATCACCATTCCCCAGACAATCAAAGAAGGATTTGCATGCTTTGAACCAGCAAAAGGTATTAAGATTTCGTTGATTTGCGAACACTCTATACATAATGGAGTCTGTCTTATTCATTATTTTATATAAAATTTAAGAGCTCTTTCTTAACACAACACTGCTAATGGATATCTGCTGGTTTCACCTTATACAGCCATATTTGGTGTTGATTGTTTTACACCAAGAATTATTTTCAAAAATTTAAAATATAAGGCATCAATTTCCTAAGAGTAGTATATTCCCCATACTTCTGGGCCGTAAAGCATAATAGGTAAAATCATACAATCAAATAGATATAATTTGGTCTTAACATACATTTTAATTTTATTAAATAAGCAGAGAAGACTTTGATATGCTTTCGGGGCTTGATCAGAGAGAGCTTTGACAGCATATCGCATATTACCTTTATAATAAAATTGTACACCTAAGTAGCAAAAAACTGTCAACAATTTCAATGATGTGTTCATTTATAGTCCACTGATAATTATGATGACTCTTACGCTTTTCCAAGATACAAACTTTAGTTTTGTTAACATTAATTGTTTAAACCAATGATGTGGAGTATTGCAATATACTATCAAGTTGTGCTTGAAGACTTATCGGATTAGAGGTAAACAGTGCGATGTCGTCAGCAAATAGCATAAGATACAATGATAACTGTTCAATAGCTTTGTCTGATAGATTTACCCTATCAATGTAATCAGTGATTTCATAAATAAAAAGTACAAATAAAAGGGCTGAGAGTTGCTCACCTTGTTTTAAACCGATTGATATGTCAAAAAACTCTGAAAAGTTCATGCTCGAGCTTGATCGGACAGATGCTTTTATGTTTGAAAAGATTGACTTAATAATGTATATACTCTTACAGCTCAGACCTGATTGCACTAGTTTTACCCATAGTATATCGTGGTAAACAGCATCGGAAGCCTTTTCATAATCTATAAAAGCACAGAACAATTTGTTTTGGGATGCTAAAACTTTTTGGATAATTAAATGCAAGATAAAAATGTCAGTTGTACTATGATTGTCACTGAAGCCAAATTGTGGGTCATTAATGTTTTTGTTATTTTCACACCATTTATTAATTCTATTTCTAACCAGCATAGAAAACAATTTAGCAGGAATATTGATTAAAGTTATACCCCGATCATTCGAAGGATTTTTAGTATCGCCCTTTTTGTGAATAGGGACAAGTACACCCTTTGCCAATGCGTCAGGATAGGTACCGATAGTAAAAATGTAATTAAATATGACCACAAGATAAGGTGCAATAACATGTTTTGCATCTATAATAAAGTCGCAAACATTTCCATCAAGATTGCAAATTTCATTTTTGTTGAGTGATTATATTGTTTTTTCCACTTCATCTTCTGTAAAATCCATATCAAGTTCATCGATATTTACATCAAAATCATGAACATTTTCTGTATTCAGACTCGGAATGTCAATCGAATTAGAAATATTTGTTAAATGGTCTACGAAATCTTGTAAAGACACATCCGATAAATTTCACTCTTATTTTTAGTAAATTTTCTTATATTTTTTCAGAATTTGTTTGAATTTTGTTGACACATATAAGATAATTTATGTTTTTTCTTTATTATAATAATTATATTTAGCATAACGTTTTTGTTTAGCATATTCACTTCTTTGTTGTAAGAAATAAATTGTATTGTTTTCCTGAGGATTGTGTTTAAAGATCCGTTTCGCATGCAAATAAATGAATTTTTGCAAGATTTACATGCATCATTAAACCAAGACTTTTTTGTTTTTGCTTGTTTAGTACTTTTATACACTTTGCCGTGGATTGTAAATGAAAGATCAAAATGATTCAATGATTCAATACAAGCATTAATATCAATTTGACCTGAGAGTCCATTGTTTTGAATGGAATTAAATTCACATCTATTATTTTCTAAAATGTTGGTAAACGCACCAGGATTATGAGGACCCCATATGATCTTTTCAATATTTTTATCATCGTTTATATTAGAAGTATGTTAATCCACATTAAGTTCCAATTCAATGGGGCAGTGATCAGAAAATTCCGTTAAATCGTGAACGAAAAATGAGCTGATTTTACTAAATAGTCTCGCATTTGTAATTACATAACCAACGACACTTGAATTATTGCCAGTAGGATTATAATACGTGTAATTCTCCATTATCTAGTCTACCATTAACAATACAGATTGAATTCTCTTTGCAACACTGTAGTAATGTATTACCAAAAACGTTAACAATGACATGGCAGCTGACACGAGCTGGTAATTCAAAAGATTCATCAAAATCAGGAAGATCAATAAAACGACCTAATCTTCAATTACATCTGATTCAAGGCCGACTCTACTATTTTAATCCCCTACTAAGATAATGTCGCCAACAGTACAGTACTTTTTGATATCAAAATTGATTTGTTCAAACAAATGACAGTAATATAAAGGTGAAGAGACATTTGTATAAACAGTAGAGTTTTCAGGTGGGATATAGCTACAACAAAAGAAAATGTCCCGTTCAGTTCCTATGAACGAATAATGTAATTTAAAACATAATAATCCATTGGAGTTAATGTATACAATACTTATATGATTTTTTAGAAAACTTTTGTAGTAAACAATAATTTCACCACTGTAGCGCTTTGCTGTTTTGTTTGTTTTAGGTCTCGGGCAATGAAAATTATAAAAACAATGATTACTTTTAAGGTTTAACCTGATGTTACTAAAAGTTTCACAAAATATTGAAATGTCAAAGTCAGATATGAGACTATGAAAATCAGAGTCCGATAATTTACTAGGTAGGCCCTGTACATTCAACTCCAAGATACGTAGCCGTTTCCACTGTGTTTCTTAGGGGCGCGTCGCCGTAGCCGTCGTAGTCGGTCCGCCAGTAGATCGCTCCACATCTGGAACGTTGTCGGCAGTATACACTTTATTGTCAACATAGAGCTTGTCATAGTTCAGGTTAACATTTTTCCCTTCACTGCGACATTTGATCATAAATAGGATGAGTTTTCGACACCTATCCTGAATTTCCGTTGGGAACTGATCTGCAACCCGAATTGGAGTTGCCTGCTGCTTTTCTCTGACCCGTTGCTTAACATCGATCTTGTCCTGGAAGAAGTTGAATTTAACAACGACAGGTCGGTGTTTGTTAAGCTGAAAGCGCCCAATCCAGTGCGCACGATCGATTTTGTTTTCGCATCTACCATTTCGAGGACATCTTCACAAACATTTAGACTTTTTTGACGACAGTCTTCCGAGTGGCGCTCCTCACAGAGGTTCCCTCATCAAGGTTAAAAAAATAATAAATTGTCTCTCATCGAGCGGGCTTGTGCATCAACGATTGCATTTCGTACATTATCTTGACCGAATTTCAAACTTTAATTTCATTCGTTAGCCTTTCATTTGCCTGCATTTCATTTTTATTTGGTTTTCAAGGGCTGAGTGTTTCTTCGCGAGATCGTGGAAAACCTCATAGTCAAAGTGTCGGCTTTTTTCGTAATCAATTAGCTTCTTAGTTACATCCGTTAGACTGGACTCTAAGGTGTATACTCTTGATTCCACTTTATTAGTTGTTGTGTGAGACAAACTACTGAACTTTAAATTGAGTCAAGTTTAGAAGCAATGTTTTTCTGTTAATTTTCCATACAATCAAGCTTTGAAAGAATGGCGTGTAGCATTGAAGTATCGGCGCTTTGATGCATGGGGACGCTGGGGGTACTTGGCTGCACTGGAGAACAGGAGTATAGTAGCTGCGTCATTGACGGGGTACCCTGACTCATTGGGAATTCTGTATTACAATTGTATGGACTGTATAAGAACTGTCCTCCCGCATGTTGTGCATTTTGAACTGGAGGTGAAGTATAACTGTTCTCCATTTCTTGCCTTTTGAGTTCAGTGTTGTCCGCTGGAGATTCCCGTGCCCGTTTACCTTTAGTTTTGCCCATAGGTGTAAGTCATTTGTTACTGGTATCTGGTGTAATTTGGGCTAATACTTTAATCCGTATTTATGAAGCAAACTATTTAACACCAGAGCTTGATTCACCAATTAACCTATCACACCGTTTCGCACTGACGCACACATCCGAGCTATCTGATAACTGTTCACAAAATCCAAGGTTTTCACCTGCTGATGTATATCCACGAAAATATGTGAAATGCCACAAAAGACGCACAAAAGTGTTAAAAACGCTAATTTCTAATTTCCAAAATACCTTTAAAATCACATAACTCCACATGAAAGTTTTTTAACACATAATAGTAATGTCAGTAACACAATTGGATGGCTTTTTACACGTTTGAGATAACTCATGTAAATTCTTCATTCCGTATATGGGGTTGTAAAATCTTGAAAACAAAACAAAACTGAAATGGTTTTTTGCAGGCGGAAAGACACTAAATGACCTTTAAAATATATGCATAATACTTTGTACTCACCAACAGAGTTATAAAATGTGGCCGCGCTTAATGTTCGACCTCGGTTTCGAAACGAGACAGAAGTATACAAAGTCGTTTGTTCATGTCAGAAAAAAGGCGAAATTGTTGACGAACAGGTGCTCCGAAGACGACTTAACGATTGCGTTTTTAAGGAAATGCATTGCATATGCTGTCTACAAAGTATCATCGGAAAATGTAAACTATTAATCGCAATACGCATTATTGAACATCAAAGTGATCCGCTATGGGTAATGATCCGCTTTTGGTAACTTGACTGTATTGAGCGCAAACATAGAAGCACGGCACGAGGGGTCACTTTTTGTTGTTGTTGTTGTTGTTGATCTTAACAAACTTAGTACATTAAAACAAGCCATTAACACGCAAGGACCACATTTTCGTCCGTTCAAGTGGTCCGTTTGTGTCTTAATTTGCAAATAAATAATATTGTTTATGTATTAACTATTCTAAACAATCAACTTATATCTTGACAATAAAAAGTGTTTACAAATCGCGAAACACCACCATAGTTCGTTTGAGGCAGGAACATATCAATGTTTCCACAATACGCTAAGCAGTAGTTCTATCAACTTCAAATCAGACTTATATTACAAAAAATTGTAATCCTCGACTTGATATGTTTGTGGAGAAGTTGAATCGGTTTACCGCTTCTCCTTTTTACGAGTTCGCTGTTTTCCGCATTACTATTTGTGTTGGCCAAAGTAATCGATAATCTATTGCACCTTTACACTGCGGTATGATTGTGTGTGTTAATATACGTTTTAATAATGGTACAAACCGCAATTTTCCATAAATGGATATATTGTTTGTAAGAGTACACAGCGTTTTCCATAGTCTTGTAGTAGCTTAAAACTAGAAATGTGTGATGTTCTGGACATGATCCGATTGTTTGTTCATTTTATAAACCTTATTTGTGCTTATTTTATGATAATAAATCCCGCATACATGTTAATGACATTTTTGTTTTCACTGGTTCCGCATTTGGGTTTGTTTTCTTCTTTTATATACTATTTTTGTTTAATAGTCTATGCATTATTTCAGAGTTGATAGTTATCAATGTATCCTGCAGGCGATTGAACACTTGGACAGGTATTTGACTAGACAAGCATTTAAGTATAATGTGCAATTACAAATAATAAAACAAATCATTTGAAGCACATATCTATATATATGAAATGATAATGTGTTCAGTTTTGCCGACACTATGTTTGCTTATAAAATTCACACACATATAATTATAATACGAATCATTTCCTTTTGTTTACTATTAGATTTTATGTTATTTATATTTTATGTATTTAGGGCATGTTCTGGTATGAAGCAAAACAGTGCATCAAATGTGTGGGAAGCGTTAGTTTTAATCAAACATGCCAAAGCAACGCTACGTGAAAAAGAAGACCGATATACACGCAACCCTCAAAGGTATGTATTTAAATTTATTTTAACCATCTGAGTACGTGTTCTTAAACCATTGACAACATTCGTTTGAATAGCGTGCTCATTCAGACCAAAACTTAGTAAGCATACGAAAAATTAAATGATGAAAATATTCCGCCTTTAATTTAAATAGATTTAAGGAGAAAATTCTACAATATACATGTATTAATAAACGTCTTTAGAATCGACCAATTATCGAGTCAGTAATGTCGTCAACATGTTTAAACACTGCTGTTTATTGCAATTTAAAATGGAAAGAGTGTTAACGTAATGTTGCATGTAGTAAACAATCTGACTTCCACAGATAGATTAAATTAACAGCTTGATAAGGAGAAGCTATCTGTGGAATAGTGTGTTCATGAAAAAAACGCATGCATATATGTCTTTCTTATTAATTGGGTTAATAATTTTTAATCCATGCGCAAAAATCTTTGGTGAGTCGTTCGGGTTATCCAAAACAAACTTTAATAACGATGGCCATCTACCTTCGCTGTCTTCATTTTTGCTAGACCCCGTCAAAACGTTTCGCAAATGTATTTACCTTTCCATGTCTGTGCGCTCATCCCCCTTGTTTTACCGTCTGCACGTCTACCAACCTGTTCATACATCCCGTCTAAATCTCCAACTAACGTATTTCCATATTATATAAGTCTGATAGGTGTATTGTAATTTAATTCATCCGTACGTCTGGTCAGCTTGGTTTGCACACTTTGTCTGTAAGTCTACCCACCATGTTTCCATTCATTTCGTCTAAACCTTGTGTTTTGCTCGACGTATAGGCCATGGCAAATTGTTTGGAATTTTGAAGGTCACAATATTAGACTTCAAGTATGTTACACACTTTAAACTAGTCCTGTTTTTGTTTACGGGTTCAATTGACACGGAACGCTTAAAAAGTTAGAGTACATGCGTTGAGAAGTTAGAGTATATGCATATAACTCGAACGATGCTTTTGGTATGATTACAATTATGGTTTTATCACACAATTGCTTCAGTTTCGGCGACGCCCTTTTACGTTTTGCACATGTTTGGAGAATCAAATAATTGAATTTGATAGAACTGTACTGTGTTAGGAATTTCTTAAGGAAATTATTCGTTATTCAACAATTAAAGTGGGTTTATATATTTTTATTTGATTTTTAAACTATTGTTGCAAGGTTGAAAGTAACAAACAACGTAAATTTAGCATATTTCTGGCTAAATCAATCAATAGCATAGATGGTCATTAATTGCTATTATATTATATTTCACTTTTCATCGGCAATACTAAAACATTTGAATACTCGGAAATGATGTTCATTACTTGTAATCTCTTCAACGTGTGCACACATTTATTGAGAATAATGAATAATTATACTAAGTTTATGTGGAAATTTATTCATTTAGGTTGTTTTGCAAACGAACATCTAACAATTCTACCGAGGTAAAATTGTACTATTTTTTCACTCCAATATTAGACACCATCATGGTCGACCTGCATCAGCAACCGAGAATCTTAGTCAAACTATGCTTAAAGAGCAAACATCAAATCAAGAAAGCATGAAGTCACTTCAAGACCAGGTTTGAATTTGTAAACCTCGTTGATGAAATAGTTGCACCAAATAACATGTGTGGATTCTTGAAGTATTATTCTTCTGTCCAATGCACGATATATGCTTGCAGATCTGTTTATACCACTTATACCTTTATAACACTATCCATAATACGGAATCGGCTTATTTCAATACCAATGCGATGCAGCAGTCGGCTTTGTCACGATTTAAACCGACGTTTCAGCTTGACTCAATCTTTAGAGAATTTTTAAGGAAATGCAACTGCTTTCGCTTTATCAAATATATCAATATTAGTGTATGCTAGTTTAATTTCGTACGGTATTACTGCAGAGTATTTCTCTTACACGTTAAAGCCTTCTATTATCGTCCTATTTGGTATATTTAATAATTAACAAGCATTTTTATATTGCATTTGCTATACATGTATATTGGATATCAGATACATAAAAAAATGTGTGTTCCCTATTATTAGCTTCCATGATATTACTCCAAAAATTCATGCACATCAATTTGGATGAAGGCATTTAGCCATGTTTTGTATTATTTCACTGTTCGTTCTTCAATTGTTATGGATAGTTATTTCGCAACACATTAATGAGAGCAGAAATTTAAGGGCAGTGCGTGGTCAGCCTGTTGATCTTCATATACACTGACTTTCACAAACCAGTATAGGCAATCAAGACATAGTCAAACTGTAAGTATTCTATAACAAAAAAAAATGTATTTAAAATTGCTCTTATTGTTTACAATAATAATATGTATTTTTAAGCTTATTAGTAAAATAATATATGAAAAAGATTCATATACAGTTTGTTTAACTGTTATATATATATTAATATATATTAGGCCACACCAAATTGATCTGTTGGCCGTCGGATTTGCCGCACCTATATTTTCAAAATGGACAAAAAAAAACGCTCGCACTCATTTTTGTGTCCTTCTGTAACCATAGCGCATGTGTATTTTTTTTTAATTTGTGAAAAAAAAAACGCAATCTCGCAGAAACGATTTTGACGCTGAATACGAATGCCAAATATAGTGTTTCGTAACCTTTTTAATCGATAACTGCAGACGCTCAAAAAGTCGAACGAGACGACCAGAAAAATGGCATCTTGTTTCGCTGTCGTGACCGTTGTAACAAATTGCGGTGAAAAGTTGCTGCAGTCAACCCTTATAAATATAAACACATCTGCTACGTTCAGTCACTCAACTTCAGTGACTTATTTGAATGTGTTTGTTCACGTTCGAACATGCAACAATCAGCAGATACCGTTGAAGCATGTTCAATTTCAAATAACATCGGGACACATGACGTAAGATTTTTTATGCATTTTCTTCATTAAAGGCCCTATAAAGGTGACGATCCGAAATTATTTACCGATTTTTAATTTTTTTTTTTCGTATTTTATTTATGAAGGTTATCAAAAAACAATATATATATATAATATATGATATTGGACATACAAAAACTAAGCAATACAACTTGTATTGAGCTCAAAATACAGTGTCCTCCAAGTCAATTGTGTTTACAAACAATCAGTTTATTTACATCGCTGTTTACTCGGAATAGTGAAAGGGAAAGTGACTCAGGTCACCAAAAATATATCGTTTATTTTCAACGTTTTCCGGTATCACTCACAAAGTATGTCTCTTCTAAATGGTTGAAACGTTTGTAGTGATCTAATAAGTAGCTTTCTACTGGTAAAAAGTTGTTTAAGATAGAATACAAATTAAATTTTCTTTCGGCTATTTTTAGCATACGTCACCGCTTTGAGGCTACACGCCACGTTAGTTGCAAAGTTATTAACATTTCTTCCAATTATGAAACGGGTATATCTTCCATAATTATTGACAACGTTGCACCTAACCTGTGTTATAAGCATTGTTTATGCAAGAGTTACTGAAATCCGGTAACAATTAGACCAGTTTATATGCATAATAATTGGATTTTTCACCGTTATAGGGCCTTTAAATGGGCATATGCCGGTATTTCCCTATTTGTAGGCAAATTTTTCCTATAACACAATTTTAAGTGAACAAAAAATAAATATAAATAATTAAAGGCTGGTTATAAAAATTTCACAAGGACAATGTTTTATAATGTTTACAATGTTTTATAAGTATTAAAATACATGGTTGACGTAACATGTTTAACAGCTAGGTCCGTGTATTTCAGAAACATCAAATTAGCTCTTTGTACTGTATTAATTAAATTTAAAAAAAATACAATACCTTACTAGACATGGATTAAAATAAGGTAGCGACAATGGATTATATGCATGGCATTTGTCCGACTGTCTGTCATTATTTGGAAGTATACAAAGGTGAAACTAGCTTAAGACTTGTGTTCTAAATTTTAAAGTTTAAGTGCTGAAACCTTATTTTAGTGCATTTTAATTTTAAAAGTATGAAACTCATAGATATTTTATTGCTTGTTTGTACATAGATTCTTTTCTTTCTATAAGAATTGACTTGAATGTAAAATATAGCTGTTTAAATCTGTGTCTCTTGTTAATGCAATATTTTTCTATCGAAAATTGATTTTTTTTTATTGTTTCTTCGCTCTTCGCTCGCTCGAGAATTTTTCTGTTTTCAAAAAAATAAAAAAATAAAAAATCGCTGGCCTCTTCAACTTAAAAAAAAAAATCCGTACACCAACAGATCAATTTGGTGTGGCCTTATCGCATTTGAAATTTAATTATACAAATTCAGATACTACCTTCAGCGAGCGTATGGGCATTCGCTTTCAATAGACATTGTCCCTCTGTGGGTTTGTATAAGCCGATCTAAACAAATGACTAAAAATAAAAAAAATAAAACAAAACCGTAAAATATAAATTTAGTTTTATAATTAGGAATAGAAGGATAGTTTAAACTTCAAGGTTAACAGCTTAGCTGCTTATCCTCTAGTTAATATTTGATTGATTTGCTTAATTTCTTAGTCAGCTTGGATGTAGGCCCCCAATTTAGGTTTACCGTGACCGATCCAAGGCAATGACTCAAATATTCATCTTGTATTGTCGATGTTGCTAGTTTGTTGGAGATTGTATTCGGTATTCTCCTTTTAAATGACTTTTGATGGCTTCATTATTTAACCTCCAATGATTTGCATAAACCTTTGCAAAGTGGTTGCCCAGATTTGATTAATATTCGAGTCTATTACACTCGATAAAAATCGGAGTTGCATTATACGTCTATTCTATGCTCATTTAGTATAAACTAAGTTGTTGTATCAAGCTAGCTGCTTATAAGCTATTCTAAAACGTAAAGAACATAACATATATCTGCCAGTGACAAGGTTATTGGTAATCGTCTGTCAAATACCCGATTAACAATGTCATCGCTTATGTAAAGATCTGAATAGAAAATGATGCATTGGATAAATTGAATGGCACAAAATCCTACTGGGGGAAGTACATCGGAACCCGTATTTGTACCATATTAGTAAATCCGTAAAAAAAAGAAGATGATTTTGATCTACAACTGATTTATTATTGCTATCCAAAGTGATATATTTTCTTAGCAAATTTCTAGCGAATTTCTCTAAAATAAGCCTATATTATACTTAAATATTCATGTTAAGGAAGAAAAAACAACAACAGATTTCCTCAAAATATTTAGTGATGGTAGGTGTTTATTACTAACATGTGTGCGAAGGCAACTTACGTGACGCCTAATTTGGGATTGGATTTGATGCCTCTTTCGTCAAGGTCAACGTTACCGAAATATACAAAAGTTGTTCTTGACTAGCTAATGAACTGATTTATAAAAAATCATGATCGCTAAATGAAACAATACGTTTATAAAATAAACATTTCATGAGTTATTCAAGAAAAAAATTGTTAATTAGCAGCTCATTAACTGTTTAGTTATTGTTGTGCATAACAAGTTCATAAACTGATTATCACATTTAAGTTGCTATCTAGGACACATATTCTTATACAGTTTGAAATTCATGAACGTCTTTTTCAAACTTTTTCATAATATGTTTCATTTATTAATCGGTATTGACTCATTTTGATAAGGTAGTTTTAATGTTAATGCCTATAGTAACATATTGAGTATGTACGGCAGTATCTTTTCCCAATGTTTTCCATTTATGTTTGTGTACCGTATATTTTAGAGACGTGTTTTACAAACAAAATCCAGTGAGCATGAAGACACCATCGGTCAAAGGAGCTCCTCTGCGAGTTCATCCGATTGGTATTACTTAAAACAATCATGCAAATCATACATTAAGTGTGAACTTAATCAGAATGTTCGGTTTCTATACTATTTCATACAAAGCATTGCAAAACGTAAATGGGAAACAGCGTTTCAATAACCAATAATTTGTGTTAGATAATAAATTTCGATCATATGTTTTTTACACAATGACTAGGTATTGTAATTGCACTTGGTAGCACAAGTAATATAACGCGTATTTATATAAACTGTTTATGATCGTTTCAGGAAGGTAAAGAAACAAAAGATGAGGGAAAAATGCAAAAATGCTGAACAAATCCTATGTAAAGAACTTGCTGATGTTCAAGAGCAGCTTAATAAAAAGGATTCTGAAAATGAACAACTAAGGAAAGACATGTATGTTAGTAATACTTACATAAACTAAGTTTGTTTACTTATCTATTTTATATATGCAAATAATGAACTTTTTAATAACTCGACTGTACGTCTACTCTGATCTATACCATTTATCGAGAAATTATAGTTGGTCATTTATCGATACGAACTATTTGCTACTCTTTGTTTTAACAATTATCACAAGGGTATTTTATTTTTAAGCAAAAATGCTGAAAAAATACTATGTACAGAACTTGCTGATGTTCAAGAGCAGCTTAATGAAAAGGATTCTGAAAATGAACAACTAAGGAAAGACATGTATGTTTGTAATACTTACATAAACTAAGTTTGTTTACTTATCTATTTTATTTATGCAAATAATGAACTTTTTAATAACTCGACTGTACGTCTACTCTGATCTATACCATTTTTCGAGAAATTATAGTAGGTCATTTATCGATACGAACTATTTGCTACTCTTTGTTTTGACAATTATCACAAGAGTATTTTATTTTTAAGATTATGTATATATTAATGAATGTTAACTGATAAAGAAAGTTAAATGGAAAAAATATAACCACTTGTTCACGAAAAGGTAAATAATGCTCGCGCACGCGTCTGCAATTGTCGAAAGGACTAGGCAAAGATAAATACGTTTAGATGAAACGATCAGTTCCTGGGCAAGTAACATGTGCAGTAGTCATAACCTTTTACTTTCAATGTGCGTTTGTTTTTAATTTTGCGTTTTTTTCTTAAATTTCAGGCGTGAAAGAAAAGCAGTGTACTATTCACTCCAGCAAAAGTATTATTTTAATAAACAACATAACACAGAAATATGGTTCATGCTTTGTTTTTAAAACGTTATATAAATTCGGCAACGCGCGTTTGATATTGTCACATCATGATTACACGTTTAATACTTGTATTATGTTGTATTCCAGATTGAAGGAAAATGAAGATCATATTCGTCTTCTGAATGAACACAAAACAAACTTGGTAGAAAGAATAAGGTAAATTGTTTTAATTTTTAAAACAGATTGCTACAGAAAACCGAAAATGCCAATCAAAATGACACAAATGTGAATATCATATTGAAGTTCATGAATTAGATAAAATTTCATACATTATAATGCCAGTAAACAATGCTTAAAGTTCTGTGAACAAAATCAACAAATATGCTTACTTGTCGTAAATAAATACTTATTGAAATAAAATATTACTAAAGAATTTCATTCTACCTATAGTATAGAAATTTACTAGACAATAATTTCAATTGGCAATTCATATTTGTAAAATATATGTTCGACTATATAGTCTACAGTTGTGTCAAATTCTAGCGGACTAGAAAAGGTTGTAGGCATTATTAAGAGAGAGTGTCCAACAACGCACACACACGCTGAAAGCAGGTAAGATTTGTATTAAAAAACCTCATTCTTTGTTTAAATTTAGTAAAAAAAATAAATCATCGTTATGAAAACCATGTATTACAATAAAGATCTTGTGACGAAAAGTTATTGACGCATATTGAAAAATTACCATGCGATTACACACATATGCAAATGATAATAATATAAATCAATGGACATAAGGAATACAATTCAAATAGTGTGGTTGAAAAAGCCTTGGTACGATCCCTCAACAACATTCAACATTAATTTTATAACACAAACTGATAAATATTGTACCTAAAACTAACAATTGAAAACGTATTAAAATCTGTTTATTATTTATTAATAAAAAAAATCAGTTTTAATTTTTAACTTAAGCCTATACAATTTTAATTGAACTGTTTTGCTGACTGTTAAGATGAAAAACGTACATTAGTGTTTCAAACAACATTCAACGAGTGTGTTCCTATTTTTAAAAAACCCCAATGAGTTCATAAAAATAGTTTTTCTGAAAATGTCACATTATGGATGGACTGTCTTGTAAAATGTTACATACCGTATCTACATAATTAAGGTTTAAGATAATACTCTATCATTACATTTTAGTTTGCAACTCAAAGAACTGATGAAAATTGACGCAGAATTGCAAATGAAATCAGATAAAAGCCAAGAACGCATTCGACAGTTTGAGAATAATGCGAATGTACAAATGGTTTTCACAACGGTAAATATAAAAGTTATTTCATTCACTTGTTTATAACAATTTGTCTAATAATACTTTAACCTGATACACATTTATTGTATTAAGATGCAAACACGCTGGTGTATACGATATCAAAACGGCACCTGTGCACTGATTGCAATGTTCGAAACCATCGTTCATGTGTTGGCAAAACTATAAAAAAAAACGTGTATGCAGAAAAATAAAACCATTAAGAAAACGTTTCAGTTGAAATGAAAAAAAATAAGAGATAAAAGGCATGGAAAATCGTTCAAAGTATAATTTATTAGAATACTTTGAATACTAACATTGCTATCGCGTCAAGTTGGTAGTTTATAAAATGATAAATAATAGTACATATGTGTACTGGTTGGTATTTTACATTGTATATTGATGTTGTTATTGTGTTAAATTCATTCCGCCGAATTTTGCGACTTGCAGGGCAATATGTTGTATATAAACGTACCTTTCAAAACACCTTACACTCTACATTCCTAAAACAACAAGATTTCTTGCTTTGATATTGTGTATGTGGAACTAAGTTTTTCTCCTCAACAGCGTTTGTTCCAAATCGTTACGTACCAATTGCCATATTTTGAGTAGAGATTTTATTAATATAACATTGTGTACAATAAAAGTTGCCATAAGACACAGATGCTCTTGCTAAATGTTACTGAACAGAGAAATTAGAGTTGTGTGGCATACATATTGTGCATAAATGCAACAACAAATACATTATAAAGATGTTATGTGAAAGACCGGTACCTTTGTTAGTGACTTTACCCACATGCATGTTTCATTGACCTTTAAATGTACCTTTTCACGTTTTGGTAAATTGACAAAATTGTAAAAACTAGTTGCCGATTCGTCAATTTTCGTAGTAGTTTTGATAATTGCGAGGAAACAGTAATAGTTAAAATTTACCACGCTCTTAAATATTCATTATATGACGATGTAAAAATGTTAAAACTAAAAAGCGTAGTAACGCAAACCGATTAAATAATTTGGTGAGTTCTATTGTTATCGTTATACTGTGTGACATAACGAAGATTGCTTATATAAAGTATACAATACACCTCTCACTGTATGAGCATGGATGGCCGAATGGTCTAGGCGGTAGACGTTTACTGCAGGGGTCAGTGGTTCGTGCCGCGATTACTTTTTTGTCTTTCTTTAATTTTATTCTTTTTTTTTTTTACTTGAGCTTTTAATTTTTAATGCTAACAGTTATCGAAATTAGGGATTTAATTGACAAACTTTAATACATTCCACAATCAGTGAAAAGGTCCCTTTAATCGAGCGTAATAGTTAACCAGGCGGTACATTTTTTATGTTTTTAACACACAGCAGAGCTGTACCGGACGTCTATAATCGGCCCGCAGCCGACATAACGGCCATATAGTCTTTTGCCTGAGGGCCATTATGCGGCTAGGGCCGATTATATATGTCCGGCCCAGCTTTGTCGTGTGCTGTCGTTATTTTGTTCCCTCAATAAATTGTATTACCAAACAAGCTGTTAGTATAATATGTTCAATCAATTGATTACGAAATTTATGACGTTTCTCGTGTGACGTAGTTTATTTAACGAATCACCGTCAGTTTCAGCAAGATTCTAAATTTTACTGACAACTATTCGGACGTGGTGGTTTTTTAACAGTAAAATATTTATTATCGAACGAATCCAAAACGTAAATATGAGTGTGTGTTTGTCATGCATTAATGGAAACTTCGATAGGAATAGAATAAATCGCTCCGATCAGTCATTCGATTTCGTAAATCGTTGGTCAGAATGGTTAGAATTCGATACAAAAGTTATCAAAAATGGTGCGGTTTAAAATAAATTAAGATTAAAGGATGGAAGAGCAGAATATGGAATTGCATGTCGTTGTAATTTTATTGGTATCCGCATTTGAATTGCTTTAATGACATCTGTTAAAGCAAAAAGAGTTCCTCAATATAATATACAGTACGGTTTCAGTAACAATCGATTTTTTAATGATTCCGATTTTGTGCTGCGTCTAATTATCATTATGTTCGATTCTTTCCTTTATTTGTGGCTTTTTTTTTACTGTTTGACTATGAATAACCATGAACGCTTTCCGATTCTTTTCAGATATGAAAATGTGGCTCTGTTAGGCGGGCAAAAATGATAATATTGGCCCGCCAGACACGAATAACTTCCCAGTCGCGACGTCATTTTGTTACCATTTATACAAACAATATGTAATATAAGACACCATATTCAAATACAAGTGCTTGTGAAACTCAAAATAATGTTTTTGAGAATGTTCGTTTCTTAATCCGTTTTGGCGATTAAATAAATGTCATTGTGAATTACAAACACTGCTAAAACGTGTGAATGAATGCTACGCTTTGGCTTAACTAAGAAGTTTGTTAATGTTGCAGTAATATCATAAACGAGATAAAACTGTAAGTCATAAGACTTATTTCCTTTAATGCAAAGACAGAATACACTGTTTGATAAATACACAGAGAGACCGACACGACAACAGTTTGAATAGCATGCATCTGTCCATCATTATGCTAATAAGAATCAGCTGAATAAAAATAAAAATACATGTATTGAAAACATACTTTACTTTCATATTGAAGACACTAAATGTGATGATTCAATCAGTACGAATTGAGATTGAACTTTCGTTCAACAGGCGTACGCTCTTGCAAAGGTGAGTAATGAATGAAGTCGTGTTGCAAACTATGCTTTGAAGACATACCGAACAATTGAAAAGACATTAACACTTCGAAACTAGTTGCAGATATACTATAACTTGTAAACTTGTTTTCCAACCACTGTTCATGTTAAGCCACGAATCAAAAACAAAATTGTGGTATGAATTCTTAGAACTCAAGCTAATCTATGTAGTGTATTGTTAATAGATTTTTTATGACATGAAATCCACATATGTGTGTACACATAAGAACCAATACAAACGTATTTGTGGTGAAAACTTGCCATACAATTACTAGCTTTATAATATCTGATACTATAACCATACTATTTGCGTATCTAAAGAGACAAATCACTGTTCTATTTCACACGTTGTTGCAAATGGACATTGTTTTGATTTACTTGATTTGGAAATGATGTTTTATAGACCGGTGTGTGCACAATTCTTCGCATCTCTACAGAACGAATATAAATGCAAAGTAGACATAACAAGGAAAGGACTATGCATTGAATGCCCAATCAGTTCTTCGGAAATTGATGGACGTTGGACAATCAACACGAAGAACCTCGAAATTGTACTTGATTTTGTTACATCGTATTTGAACAGTCAACTGGCACATCGCACCATTGAATGCTGTCCACAACTCTGGCAGAAGATGAAATCATTCTTCAAACGTAGGTTGATTTATAGTTGATTGGTGGTTAAATCAACTGCATCATTACTTGTTAATGTAAAGTTGGTCTCGGCGTGTTGACAGAGCAAACGCTAAGCTTACTCGCCTATTCCCTTTTTTTCCGAGTGTGCAGGCTAATCCAATTCTTATCATTATGCTTACGAATAACTTAATTTCAGCCTTAGCATAAGCGTACAATAGCTTGAAAACTTGAGAAGCAAACCTGCCATGCTGCGTTTTCTGGGTATTCTGTGGTTTCTGAGTCGTTGATATTTTTGCTGGGCATTTCTGTCATTTTGTAGAATATCGCGAATACATTAAAGCTTATTTTGTGTTGTTATAAATGTGAACTAAATGTACGGCAAATCCTGCGTTTTTATTGTTTGAATCTCGCACACTGGCCTTTCTTGATTGGCCCAGGTTTAGGGTTCATGCTGTATCAAGCAAAAGATAATGATTCTCGTCCAATAAATTATTTAATAATTTGGCATACTAATTATATCTATACTTAATATTAATTTATACACAACAAATTGTTTATTTCATTATAATGATGTTTACTTAAAATCCCGTCCATATGTTTTAGAGCTCGTTTATATTTATATACTATTAACATGCACACCGAAACGACTACCTGAACTTTATATCCATGTATTTATGTCACTTATCGGCCAGTTTGTCTTTGGTTTAAAAGCGTATATTTAGTTACGTTGATCCATGAAACGATATGCAATAGAAAGTACAAGAAGTTGTTGACATTTCATTTTTACACCACAACTCGATATGCAGTCAGCCATACATATAAATGGAAATGTAAATGCATGTGAATGATTGAGACCAGATTCCACAAGCAGATAAAATAACTCGGAATTTTTTTTATTTTGTGTATATGGATTAATTATTGGTGTGTGCGTTATCTTTGCAATTCTTTAATTGTTTACATATCGACAGAGAATAAACTTATGTGCGTTTCAAATATAATGATATCAAACTTACTTTTAAGGAAGAGAAAGGTTTGATTTCTTAATGTATATATCTTTTTACATATAATAATTTAGGCGAGTAAAACCTTTTCGCACTCAACATTGGGGCTGAATATTTGTATATTAATGACATCAAAATCGTTTAATGTATTAACTTGTTTTAACAAAGTATAATCACGTATATCCACGGTATGTCATTCTAATTAGCATTCTTGGCAGTTTTAGATATATTGAGGATATTGCTCTCTCGCGCTTTTACTTAGAACATATGTTTGACAAGAAAGTGTTTGAACATCACGAAGTTTAATACAATTACTGTTGTGCAAACATGGTCTCCAAAGATGTTATCAATTATGACTTAATCTATTTGTCTTAAAAAATAAATAATTTCTTATTATAATAATATGTTAAAATTTATTATTTAAATTTAGTGTCCAGTTTTAATTATAATATAATTTAGTAACTTTATATAGCTTGAAGTAAATAAAGTACCATGGTTTCACGGTATAATACAATTAATGTACTATACGTGTCTGTTGTCGTTATACAGGGTTGGAAACGGAAGACACTATTGTTGTTGATTGGAATGATGTTACACTGCGAATTGAGATAGACTGCTTGCGTGACACGGGAACGACACTTATGGATAATATTTTCAATTACGTACGTGATGTTGAGCGGCAAAATATACCTTTAAGCTACAGTCCCTCAGGTGAGCGTTGAAGGATCATCAGTATCTTTTTTTTAAGCTGGCATGCTAGATTGCTTAGACATTGTTTAAGGGCGATCATTTCCTAGAAAAATTGCACAAATTGTTCGTGATCAATTTAAAAGAATGTTGTATTGCTGTATGGAAAGCGAAATGTAACATTTATACATTTTTGGGAGATTGTAGTTTTCAAATAAATATCAGTGTACATACACGTTCCGTGATTTACTATAAGTAAATGCTTTTAGCAAGTTAGCATACTTAAAATTACGCGGCATACTTAAAAATTGTACAATGTGTGTAAAAAATGTATCATAAGATAACACATTTTGGTATGGTTGAATTAATAAAGCACACATTTTCCAATTTAAAGTATGGGACTGTTTATTTTAAAAAAGTGAAGTTAACATTCAAAATTGGATTCAGTTATTTTTTTATATGATGTATACATTGAAACAAACATACAGTTGAAAAAACATTGACACCTATTTTTATGGACTCACACCACAAGCTCCAGGTTAAGATTTGCTCCAGCTTGCCTAAATAAACCTCGCTACAATACCACTTAACTATGTTCTAGGTGTTTTGCCTCCTTTATACAAATAGGTTAATGTTATTTGCCTTGATGTTTTTGAAACCGGATGGTAGATAATCTCTTCGTTACATATGAGACGTGCTCTGAGAAAAGTGGGTTTAATGCATGTGCGTAAAGTGTCGTCCCAGATTATACTGTGCAGTCCAAACAGGCTAATCAGGGACGACCCTTTCCGCTATTATGGCATTTTTTGTTTAAAGAAAGTATCTTCTTGGCGAAAATACAGTTTAGGCGGAAACTCATTGTCACACGTAATACTAAAGGACGCTTTCGAACAGTTCGCTTGTTTTTCCATGCCCGGATCGGATTTCAAGTTATGATGGGCTGTCTTGTCCATGTGGTTGAGGCCCCTACATATGGAAAAGCTTCTACATAATCTATAACCATTCAACCACGTGTTCACAGCTGACGTAACTACAATATAATTGTACGCAGCGCCCAATTACGTATCGCGGAAATTGTAATCCGAAACAGGGTTTGCGAAAACTCGGCTTAAAAAAGACAATTATGTCAAGTAATCAATGGAATAAGCAGGATCTTATCGTAGATATCAGTGAATTTGTATGACAAAACGTTGCTTTCTGATAAGCGGACATCGTGCGTAGTAAACTTCACCACATTGCACTGAAATCTTCACATACAATGTGCGCGAGAATCAAATATACCAAGGTCGCCCATTCGTTTGTTTCTATGAATGACTTTTAAGAGCCAGTTCGGCAAAATACCAATTTTCAACAAAACTTTAAGAAGAATTACTGTGGTCCTGCACCAACTACGGTATCTTTAACCAAGAATGGTTGCCATTTATACCGTTCAAGTGTGTACAATCTACAAACCCTTACATCTCATTGAGCCCAATATGATGGCTTAAAATAATTGCGAAATGGCGGGAAAAGCGTGTGTTCCTTCATACAATGTTGTATGCAATATTTATAAACAAGAAAAAACGCTTACATGATGAAAACACACAAGCTTTGTTAAATATTCGCAAGGAAATAAAAACTTCCACATATTGTAAAAGTCAGGATCATGCAGCTCAAATACATCATTTTCATATGATCCGCAAACGTTTAATGTATTAACCGGAAACGCATTGCTCTTCATAGAATCAGGGTTACGAAGGTTTAAATTAATCTTAAAAACTACTCTCACATACATAATAACAGTTTGTATACATGCACATTTTTTATAATTATATCATTAACATATAGCTGATGATGACAGTCTGCCTGATGATGACATCCTGCCTGATGATGACATTCTGTTTGATATCTTGCCTGGGCATTCTCCAAGACCGACAGAGCCAATCGACGCGATGGTGAATCTCGTTGATCTATTTACTGATGATCCTGTATTTAAAGAAATTGAACAGCGCTTCAAATCTGAGGTATTCACATACTGTGTTTTGTTGTCAATTACATTTGTGTAATCTTTACATAGCAAACACTGTGTCAACTTCAAATATCCATTCACATAAATAATGAGTAATTACGGGTCCCAACACTTTGGTCGTAGGCACCTATCGTCTATATGTCCGCTTGTTACACATTCTCAACGTCTTTTGTACGTAGAGCTCGTGATCTGGATTCTTTAGTTAAACTTTGACTTATATATGTAATTTCGAGATTTGTATGAATGATGCTTATTCGTTGAAAAGAATGTTCACTGATGTAACATGAATTAAATGGGAATATTGTAGGAACGGTCTATTTTTGCCATGGTAAAAATTCACTTACAACATGTTAATATTATATTACATGCTATTGTTTAATTAATATATGTGATCAATTTCTTTTTAAAAAAACTCAAATATGCTATCGACATACTATGAAAATATAATGTATGTCATGTAAAGGATGAAAGATGCGTAATTGGTATCAATAACACTATACTTGTGTTATTAAAATACGTTATGCAATTGCCAACCTATATTCTCGAGTTATTCAAATATCTGCTATATGTCCGCTTGTTACACATTTTCACCGTCTTTTGTGCGTAGAGCTCGTGATCTGGATTATATAGTTATACTTTGACTCATATATGTAATTTCGAGATTTGTATGAATGATGCTTATTCGTTAAAAATAATGTTCAATGATGTAGCATGAATTAAATGGGAATATTGTAGGAACGGTATATTTTTGCCACGGTACATATTCATTTACAACATGTTAATATTATATTACATGCTGTAGTTTAATTAATATATTTGATCTATTTATTAAAAAAAAATCTCAAATATGCTATCGACATACTATGAAAGTAAATGTATGTCATGTAAAGGATGAAAGATGCGTAATTGGTATTAATAACACAATACTTGTGTTATTTAAATACGTTATACAACTGCCAACCTATATACTCGAGTTATTCAAATATTTATATACATATATATATTAACAATATGTTTGCTTAAACAAACGTAAACGAATATGATGTAAATGTTTTGAATATTAATTGTCTCAATAACACTATCGTTTCTCAATAACACTATCAATATTTAATATAAATGCATATAACATTGTCACCATATATGCTTAAATAATGTAAAATTTTACAAGCTGCTTTTTATAATCCTCAATAATACCATCAATATGTGGAACCTAGTTAAGTAAATGTATAATACCATTGCCACGCTAACTATTGGCCTAGTTAATGTAAATATTGTATAGTCTGTTATCTACTTATTAAAATTTGCAAAAAACTCATTTTATTCTATAATGCAATCAATATAATGGAAATTAGATATGTAAATATAAAACACAATGTCATCTTATTTAATTAACTTATTAAAAGATTATATAAGATGTAAATTACATATGTATATGCGATTCTCAATAATACTATCAACGTGTGCAGCTATTTGTATACATACATAATGACATTGAAATGATTCGTATTTGCTCAAATAAGGTTAATATTGTATAAGGAGCTATTTATTTAATTTACATTGTGATCAACTGGTAACAAATGTCAAGCATTTAACAATACTGTTTTGCGCTACATCACCTACAACACAGGGGCAAGTCAAAAAAATGGGTAGTGCATGTAAGAAAAAGGAATAGGGCACCAACGCAATCCAACTACCGGACATGAATTCTAAGGCACTGCTCAACAGTTGATTTGTTTATCACCAAAAACTCTGCACAAATCTACAGCAAAATAAATTATCTCTCAAACGGAACCTGTGTCATTCCATTTCATTGCGTTAATGCGCCTTTTCCTTTTTCTTACATACACTACCCTTTTTATATTTTTTGACTGGCCCCTGTGACCTACAATAGACTTGCCCAGAAGTAATATTCGTGCTGTATTGTAGACCGTGTTCTAATTTGCTTTGACCATTACAGCATCACTGCTAGGTTAATACACAATATCATCAATGTAGTAATTACCTGAGACACGCACACAAAATGAACTCGAATCAACTATAAAATAACTACACACGGTATGTCATTTGTGTTAACACATCAATGGCGACACAAAATACACCCATCTCAATAAAATGCTTCAATCACTTCATTCCTAACAGTTTATATGCACATTTTATATGTTGTGCACATAGCAATCATAAAAAATGAACTCATGTCCGTAAACATGATTTAAAGCAGGTACTTAAATAATAATTAAATATCATCTTCTCATATAGGGCCATAGATCTCACGGATCAGCTTACTCCAGACGTCTCGATTCTGGGCGAGGCTCCCCAGGTGTCCCTATTTATTTATTGAAAATACATAATTCACCTACGTTAATACCCATTAACAAATGTTTGACCTTTTCGCTGTCCAATGTCAAGATTGTTTGATTGTATCATCCTATCTAAATATCCATAGTCTAACGCATTCACCCACTTAAATTACCTCGTAAAATCACACGATTATAACACAATTGGGACTTTAATTTATTCTGTTGTACACATTTAATCAATAAATAATCACTGAACATCTGAAATGAATCTAAAGCAATTAGACAAAAAAAACCGCATTAACTGTTAATTATATTGTTGCATACACAAATGCCGACCAAGCATATACTCTCATTCGGAAATCGCCCAAACAATGCTGTTTATGTATTTTATGAGTATGTTATTGTCTTTTCACCAAAATTACTTGCAAAATAATGTATTTGATTTACCTTCTCAAAATTACTAACTTGATACTATTAGCATAAAGTAATAAGATAATAAATGGTAAAGAAGTAAATACTAAAAGATTATACGTCCCTCAACAACATGTTATGCATGTGTATATTGATTGCTTGTGTACTCTTTAGCACTCATAAACACCTGTGTTATCATGTGTCTTGATGGACTAGATAGCTTCTGGCATTTTAAGTAACACACATTACATGTCTGTGTAAACAAACAAACTCTGAAATTCAAAGCACTTGTGTAACTCGTGTGAATGAGGATTAATGTATAAATACTTGGTTAAAAGTCGCTAGATTATAGTATTGTGTTGATGACTAGTGTATAGTTATATAGATGTACAGCACCAATCTAGTTAGAAGTTATTATACGACGTGTTATTATCCAACAGTTTCCTTCACTAGCCCCAAAAAACGAAAAATACCTATATATTAAAATATATCCAGTTTCCAACCCAAGACTTTGCGACAGTTTCTCTTCGGTGTTAGAGACGGATCACACGAAGCAAATTCATCTATATTCAAGCATGTTTAGTCTTTCATCCGAGATATTTATATAGTTGAACGTTACTCCATATCACGAACATACCAAATTCTGCTAAAGATGCCTCGTACCGCTACTGCGTCCTCTCGTATCGCAACTTCCTTAATTCTGAAACTCTTTTATGTTTAACTATTTCTATCCACGCTAAGCACATCACAAACGCTGATGAATGTAAACTAACTACATCTTTATGATTGATGTGTCATTTTCCCATTCCTATACTATATATTTAAACCAAATTATGGGCTTTACTGTTTCTAGTTTTTACATTATTTTCTTTACATGGT
This sequence comes from Dreissena rostriformis, assembly GCA_007657795.1. Classification (NCBI taxonomy): domain Eukaryota; kingdom Metazoa; phylum Mollusca; class Bivalvia; order Myida; family Dreissenidae; genus Dreissena; species Dreissena rostriformis. The sequence continues at coordinate 94,759 of VMBQ01000272.1, forward strand.
ATTTACAAGTTTAGAAGTTAACACCATAACAGCAGCACTTCCAACTGACAGATGAGAGATATAGCATAATCCTCGAACGTTATGCTCAATTGTTCCACTTTGAAGTCTCAATGTTGAGCATGTTTTCACGAATAAGTAAAAACACGTTCTTTATAATTATTTGGTTAATAAACACAGTATGCTAACAAGGAGTACATACCTTTGCTATAAATGATTATTAGTGGCATTAGATTTGCATGTGGTGAAATGTCATGCGATTGTTTATAAATCATACATACATACACTAAATAACGTTTAAACTCGAAAAAAAACTAGCGTAAGTATTAACATGAAACGTAAAATACATATACAGAGCAATTTTAGTTATATGCGCATTCAATTAATTTATCAAAACGCGTTATACGTGTAAATGTAGCTTTAATAATGCATTTTTAAAATACGAAACTAAAAATTAGGTTTTGTATTTAAAGACGGCTCATTATAAACAACGGGCGCCTTAATCGTGTGTATATGTTTATAGCCATGAAGTGTTATGTTGTATTATTCAGATGCACTCATCTAACTATTTGTGGATGACAAAGCAAGGACAATTAGTTAGATGCAAGCCTGACTTCGACGTCGATGACACATGTGTTCCCAAGGCCAAACTTAAAAAGGTAAGACGGATATATAAACATACATAAATTTCAATCTTAAAACAACATATTCTTGAAAAAAATAGATATACACAATTTTAGACATGATCAGTATAACAGGACGGTAGCAATATTCAAAACCCCTATTACAAACATATAGCATGCATACTTGTATTTAAAATTCATAACGCATTTATATGTCAAACATATATTTCAATATGTTATAGTACAATTAACATTCCTATCAATTATTTTGATGATATATGTGTATCGAATATTTTGAGTATCATTACCAAAACAGATCTTAATATACAACATAACCTATAGTTTCATTAAATATACTAAGTGATTAAAAACATCGAATGATTGGAACACTATAAAGCTTGTATAAGAATTAATGCATTACTAATAAAAGCCGTACAGATTAACAATTATTGCGTAGATTTAATTTTTGACAAGTACACATATGCCAATTCTGAGATTCTCGGATCGCATATTTATTTTGTAAAGATTTATATTAATTTGAATAAGTACCACACGAAATGTTTATATTTCAGTTTGATATTGTTATTGTACATTTTTACCGTTACGCGGATGTTAACAGTAACAGGGCGATTGCTGTAACATGTGCCGAATTTTAACTTCTACAGATTCAAAGAATTGAAAATCCAGAGCTATATGGTCATTATAAGGCAATGAAAGAACAGTTGAAAAAGAACGACAAACATCGAGCGTCGTCTATGCCGCTCGAGCGAGCCTTGTGGCACGGAACGAATTCAAAGGATGGCATAATTCAATGTGGTTTCAAAACCAGTTTTGCAGGGAAAAACGGTAATACGTTCTTAAGCTGAATTGCATATATTATAACGCCAATGATGGTATAATTTAACATGTTTTCAAAACAAGTTTTGCTAACACAAACGGTAATACGTTTTAAAGATGTATTGTATATATGTTATAAAACAGTTATAGTAAATGTATACTGAAAGACTTTACTAGTGTTGACGTATAAGTGCATGAATTAGTAATTGAAATTTAGTTTACAATCCGTATTTCAAAATATAGCGTTTACAGTTGTTGACATATATTTATAGTTAAAAATAATTTAACTTAAAAAGAATGGCACGTCATATAGGTAGTGTTCAATTAAAAGGTTTACCCACAATTGTGCTGAACAATGATCACGATAAGTTCAGTGTATCAGAAGGTTTCATTCTGAGGCTTTCAAACGGTTACACTGATTAAGGTACTTATGAACGCGAATGTTTCGTTTAAATTTTCTGTCGCTTTAAATTAAATATTGCATTTTAGGTATGTTTTTTGTTTTCCTTATCAGGTGGAGATCCCTGGTACGGCGAAGGAATATACTTTGCTTGTGATGCCTCATATTCAGCACAGACTTGGCTTTCAGGCGCCGATTGTAACGGCACAGAAGGCTACATATTCTTGGCTAAAGTATTAACTGGTAAGGACTTCTCTCTAAAAGAAAACAAAACAGTAATTGCCTAGTGTTACGTTTCGAATATAGTGAATTAATACTTGAAAAATGATATTGGCCTTCCGAACTTAATATATGCAATAAGTATACAATATATTAATATGGAACTGGTCCGGTTATGTGTTCGAGACAATGGTAAAATAACATATGCATGTAATTGACTAAAAATCAATGCAACTATTAACTATAAGTATTTCACGGAACAGATGCTTGGTAAATTGCCAATTCGTATAATATATTTATAAAGATCAAAATCAGTTAATGTACTCAAATATATTAACATTTTTCTTCATTATTATAAAATTATTCATCTTTTCTCTTTTTCTATCAACGATTTTGACTTTTACACTTGATGAGTGACAAATACGTGTTCCAAGTTGTGCATCGGAAGAATCTTTCAATTCAATTTAAGTTACTTACAATTGCCCATTAACCTCTCATCTAATACGAGGCTATTGTTTGAAGGTTGTAGAGTTCGTATGTTATCTGCAATGCATAATTCCTACCATGCCTCCTTCTGACATAGTTAGTGATGTCATGAATGTAATGGTTGAACAAAGCATAAGGGGGCATACTTGACAAGCTGCTTATTGTAGCATATACTCAAACGTGTTTAGTTTATCACTGTTATTGTATTCTAAGTATATCATGATGGGATTATACCTAAATCCTGCCCATGATAAATGATCCGAAGTAATACACGATGTTGGTACGGTATAAACTGTTTTAATCCTATTTGAAATGTTTCATGTGTAATGAGTCGGCCCAGATGTATCTTGAATGTTCATGATTAATTTATTTTCTTTAATTTCGGTATACTTTATATGTAAATCGAATAAACAGTCCGCTATTGTATATTTGTCTTTATTGTAAAAGTTACAGTTATATGTTTATATACACACTAGCTTTTTTAAAGTTTTCAAAACTATGATACCACTCTTCTCTAGTGAAGTCGTGTTTCGAACCCGGACGTCTATAAATATCTCATATTGATATGTAGAAAAATCGTAAAATCGTATGTTCATGTTGAAATTGGCTTTGTATGTACATTACTCTTTATTCATCTTTTAACTTAATTATTATATGCATTTAAATGACCGTCGTTTCCAGTTTGTCAAAATAATGGGCGCGTTTATATCAGCGCCTCTACATTCAGTGTGGAACAATGATTTGTTGGTTTAACAATGATTCATGAAATTGAAAACGGCTGATGTATTTAAACAATCAACCCATTAATCAAACACTATTTTAAAGTGCTTCTTTCATATTCTGCAGAATTAAAACACTGAATTATGTACACATATTTTGTGACTGTCTTTTATCTTATTGCCGTATAAATATTTCTTAAATTCAATCCAGCGATATTGGCATTGGGCAACTGTCTTCCATCTGCAGAACATTGATTGTATGTTCTTCCGATAAGTGCCTAAGATTTATGTACAATATAATGGTCCATGACACTCTGCTCATTTGTATTAACAAATGGTTTGCTTAAATCATTAAACCTTTAACTGGCTATCAATAAACCTTAATAATTGTTATAAATAATCGGCCAGGCAGTTTCAATGATTGTCGTCGAATAGACGAAAGTTTTTCATGTCGAATCTTTTCACCCATATGTGCACTCACATATATGTGTGTGTGTGTGTTTTAACTGAATGTGGTCATTTCTCAATGTCGTGTATAGTTTCAAACGAATGTACGTTTTGAAACAATATTTAAAATAAATTCATGGAAACTATAAATTATTGCTGTATTTAGGTCAGTTCTGTAAAGGCGAAAAGAACATGCTGAAACCCCCATCAATTGATCCAAAGTATCCATCTCGTCGCTATGACAGCGTTGTGGACAACGTGTACAATCCTATGGAGTTTTGCATCTTTAAAGACACACAGGCATACCCCGAATATTTACTGACTATAACATTTAAGCGCAAACATGTTTCGCCGGCACAAAATCTGCTTTTAAGAGGGAGTGCTGTATCTGAAGAAGAAGAAGAAAAACGCAAGTCTCAGTGTCTCCTGATGTAAGTGCGATCGGTCAAGGCTTTAATCGGGATACACAATATGAATGTTACCAAAATTACCGTATTTAAAAACATTGTGATTGAAATCCTAATTGATTTTATGTGTACATGAGATTTTTATTTAACTATTATACATTAAAATGACAAAAGTAAGAAAAGATACCGGAAACGTGTCAGTAAGTGATATTTCAAATAAGGCGAACGCAGTGCTGTAAAGTGTAGAAAACTTTAATAACATTTTAATTGAAAAGACCCCTAGTTGTAGTGGCAGTATACGCAGAAATCTTGAAAGTGAAACCGGTACTGAAGGTGATAAAACATTACGGCGTAAAAAAGTGATGAACCTACTGTTCGTGACGTAACGGTGCTATTGAAGGCCACAGGAGGTTGTTTACAGTGTCTGGAGACGAGAATGATTGTCAACCATCCATTAGGTGAACGGGTTCACCGGTCCTCAGAGTCGCCGCGAATAGAAACATCATAGCAAAAATCACTACCTTTAAAGACACGGACATGATAAGAACATATGAAAGGAACTTGACGACACGGCGTACGATTTTTCATTATATTAATGGTATTTTCACATCTTTCGTCACATAGCACGACGTATAAACACCCCATGTGTACGTTTTCTTGTAATATCCTGATGACAGCAGCCATGTTTTTCAGGTATGAATTTTTGTCAAATTTATATTTGCATACTGAACTAAACAATGGTGTAGTCGATTAATTAAAAGCGTGCATGCGTGCGCACGTCCGATCTTGACAGTGGCAATAGCGCAAAGGTCAAGATCGCGCTGAAATGTAAAGATATGAGCATGACACAGCCATTAAATGTTAAACAAAATATATTGTTTTATAAAATAACACTCCTCATCGTATCCATTTAGGGAATAGTGTGCAATGATTATGTCACTCGGTCAACGGTGAGTGCTTCAGTTAACAATGTGTACATGTCCCTTATGTTCAAAGTTTATAAAATCACATTCATGTCAAAGTTCGTGGCTAAAATTAGGACAATAATACCACGTGTCGAGCATATCAACTATGTTTCTCGCGTAAAGCTCACTCGCACAGTTATATACTATGAAGATGTGTAACATCAAGTAAAAGGAGGAGACTGTGTATTCATAATTTTCATAATTTTGAATATTTTTTGTATGTTTTGTTCAAATTATGCCAAGTGACATTGAGCGGATGATAGTACCGTATCGACACATACCAAATAAACGTTCTGCAAATATTTGAATGCTAATGATTCGTTATTGTTTAAAGTAGTTATAATAAACAAAATTTTATATTGATAAGTTTTGAAATACTTGAGCGATATTAAACCATACTTCACCTGTAGTTTATGTATTGTAATTGAATATGTAAATAATATGATTGCATGACTTTCTTAATACTTTTATGATACTATTAGTTTTGAAACATGATTGGTGTGTGTTTGCTTGCTGATAATATCTAATTAGCAATTAGCATTTAGTATAAGAAACATGTATAAATTTATTATGATTAATTGTACATAAGGTATCACTCAAACTTTACTTCTAGCTATCTTGAAGATTCGTCTTTGTTGTGTTTTTATGTTATCATAATAACATTGTTAAATAGATTCTAAATTCTGTAATTCAATTGACAAAGACCTTTTCGTGTATTGATTCTTTATTTAACAACTTACGACATTCCATGCTGATCACATGTTCATGCTTTTATATATGTTACTATGTTTTGAACATGTATACTCATAAACGGTATATCTATTGTATATTGAATCAACCTAAACCTATCTATCTACAATTCGATAAAGCTATATATTGTTTTTAATGCGCGTATGTTTGACCTTGCAGATGGCAGTAATTGTGTGCACACGTGCGTGTGTGCTTGTGTGAATGTCAAGTTGGTATATAATTAACAGCGTACTTAATACATGGAACAGCAATTCTTACTCAAAACTTTCAACACTTGCAATTAATTTGTTATTTGTCAATAAAAGTCGTTTAGTGACATTATATACTTGATTAAGCTTCCGGGATTCTCACTCCATCTGCTCAGTTGGAGATCTAATTGAAAAACGGCAAATATCTCAAGCTGCGATAAGAAATTATGTTATTTATTTTACACATTGATACTTTTAAGTCTCAATTTTATTTTTGGAATACGAATTGCTGCTTAGTGTGTATCGTTTTATAATAATTTGGTATTTTTTGAGTGTCATACTATTATAACTGTATGTATTATTATTCTTTTGAAATATGTTAGCCCTTTGGCGTTATATTTGTCTCTATGTTTACTCATGATATAAACACATTTAGCCAAACATATGCTCTTATTTTTTATCAATGTTATTATTAGTTTGATTGCAGAACTAATGTATCAAGAAAATGAAATTTATTGTTGGAAATATATTAGTATTTATGCAAGCTTAGCGTTATTTAAAAAATATAAGTATTTTATATTATAATTTTAAATACATATGGTTTAAAACATTTCGGATGATCTTCCTATAAAAAAATACTATTATAACTGGATTAACATTACATTGTTAGCAAACTGATATTAGGTACTGAGTTGATTTGTTTTTGCCTTAAATAGTGTACAATATATTTAAGGTCAAGGTTTCTAACATATTGACAACGCAAATGACAACGTTTATGAATTATTAATAAAACTGTTTTTAGAAATATTGTAACGTAAGATTTTTGGAAAAAATAATATGAACACTAACATATGAATACAAATATACAAAACAACATTTTAAGTAACTTATAGAATAGGTAGAATGATTGTCAGGTACAGAACTGTACATTATATAGTATATACATACATTTGCATACTTTTTATATTGAAATGTAACGCCTAAACAATAGCTAACAAATACGTTTTTATCAAAAATATTAAGCTAAAACAAAAGACATTATCGGTTATATAAGACATAAATACATATAGTTTTTTTTATAAACTAATAACACAAGCATCATAGGATTTTTCGCAACAATCACTGGACCGTGTTCAATGTTATACCCTTTAAATATAAATAGCGAAGTTTTGCTTATTGATACTTTTTATCGTTGGTAGTGTAATGACTGTAAGACATTCTTGGAGCGATGTGTTATGGTCACTATATATTTTCAATTTCAATTGAGTTATGGTCGAAGGCTATCATGCCTTATCATATACGTGCTCATGAGTCTAAACAAAATAATTCTTTTGGAAGTTTTGTGTAGCTATTTTTTAGGTTCAATACAAAAAACCGTCGGTTTTTAAATATGAACGATTAGCCTAGATATCTTCACACAAAGATGGATTCGTCTCTATTGGCTTTATCGCATAACATATTTTACAACGCATACGAGCTTCTGGTAACACTGTTAATCGAAATGCTTCTTGTTGTATGTTTTATCCAAAAAAAACTTCGTAAAAAGAGGCAGATCCGTTGCATCTAAATCGTTGTAGTTAGGTCTAGTGTATACGATTTAAGCAAAGTGAGAGAATCGGTATGTTATTGATCAACCTGCCTTTTGTCTCAATAAAAAGACATGCACCTTGTTACACGAATTCACCTTCTTATGATTTTTTCGGGAGTTTGGTCATGTATATCTTTGTAAAAAAATCTTCGACCTGGCCTAGTTTAATTTATTTGTTATGAACCCTGACCGTTGGTATGATACTCTGTGAAATGGCATTATGTTGTGGTCACAGCTTCTACATTATACACAGAATTGAAACCCAATGGATAGCCTAACGATAATTAAACTAGACCGTTTGTTTATATCTTTTGCTGATGCATTTATGATTGATTTATATACACAATTTGTTGATGTTTGTTTGAATGAAAGTGATTATCATAGTCAGAGTTTAATAAACATATTACCCATTCTTAGTCGACTCACGTTTTATTTATTTTATTTTATTACTAAATTTATGTCTATTGATTATAGTTTGTGGTAAGACAGTATGTTACAATTCGATTGGAACGTTTTTCTCGGTTGGAAAAAATATATATATAGTATTCAATACAATTAATTGAATAGTGATGTTTTGGGGGAAAAAAAACGTTGTTTACGCTTTTTATGATAGTATATGATTAACACTCTTTATTAGAGATGAAATCCAGCTGCATCCACAGGTGATACAGAAGCCTTTAATTTATGCCCATGACTAATTTCCAAGTCAACTAGTCACAACTAATTGACATAAGAAAACAAAAGGAACTTATTAATGTATCGAAAATTGGTTACCGGCTTATAACAGTCCATAAAATGGTAATTAAGAACCAGAACCACACTCTTAAATAAGTTACATTACATGAAACGTTTAAGAGTAAACAGAGACGAAATGCATACAACTGTATCAGCCATACAAGATATTACTTAATACATTTAATATCATTGAATACTCAAGATTTAGATGATACTTCCCAAGAGTATTAGAGCAGAGTATCCAAGTAACCATGTTATTAAATATTTCTTCTCAGTATCCGAAAAGTCCATGATATAATTGAATCAATCTTGACATTTCCGTAGCTGCTACTTCTTAAATTGAGACTGTTTATTTCCTGAAATACGTACCAGGACGTTTTGTGAACAAACGAACACTATTCTTTTTTTAAGAAAGTGTTGTACTTTTACATTCGTTGCCTACTCATTGATTTAGGCATGCAACTTGTTATACAATGTACCAACTTGTGAATGTTTAAAAGAACAAATCTCCATACGAACACTCTATGTTTTTAGGCAACATCAAATTCAGTCACAACTTGAAAAGCATGCAATGCATTCGATGTATATATCAATACAACATATGTCGTCATATTTACATTTGGCGAGCCTTAACGTCTACGCTCATAATTAAAATGGTAAAAAACCGTAAAAGGGTGGACATTATTTTTAAATACGTAAATTTGAGTTTCTATGGTTTTGACAATTAGTGCACATATGCCATAATGAAATATATACAAACAAGAGCAATTCAATACTTAATTTGTTTGTTTTATATAATAAGACAGTTTTATTATTTCGTTTCTTGAATATTATTTTCATGAATATTGTGTGCTAGTACAGTGCTGCCGATATGTTATCGTTTTCACTTGATCTGAATAACAACTTACGCTAATGAAACAAATGCTCGATTGTGAGTTAGATTTAATAACTTTTGTTAACGCGTTACACAGATAATTTGCCTGCTAATGTATATACATGACATTGTACATCTTGTACTCAAATAAATTGTTCAAAACAATAATGTACGGAATACCGTTAGGGCCATCGTGGTAACACATTAAAATCCAGAGGGCGACAATGCGATAGTGCGATAGTACGATGGCGACAATGCCATAGTACGATGGCGACAATGCGATAGTACGATGGCGACAATGCGATAATACAATGACGACAGTACGATAACGCGGTAGTACGATGGCGACAAAACGATGATACGATGGCGACAGTAAGACAATACGATGGCGACAGTGCGATAGTACGATGGTGAAAATGTGACAATGCGATAGTGTGATAATACGATGACGATAGTGCGACAATACGATGGCGATAGTACGATGGCGACAATGCGATAGTGCGGCAATACGATGACGACAGTGCGACAATACGATGTCGGCAGTGCGATAGTACGATGGCGACAATGCGATAATACGATGACGACAGTACGATATGACTATCGCATTGTTGCCATCGTACTATGGCACAGTCGCCATCGTACTATCGCGTTGTCGCATTATCGTCATCGTACTATCGCGTTATCGTACAGTCGTCATCGTATTATCGCATTGTCGCCATCGTACTATCGCACTGTCGCCACCGTATTGTCGCACTGTTGTCATCGTATTATCGCACTATGGCATTGTCGCCCTCTGGATTGTAATGTGTAACCACGATGGCCCTAACGGTATTCCGTAGTTATGTTCTAATATGTCTAATATTACACAAGTTTATAAATCTATGAAACGTTATACATATAAGAATAATGGAACAAAAGAAACACGATATTCATGTTAACATTAGTCTTTTATTGAAGGCCCGTGATTTAATTGCCTTAACAAAAAACATAAACGAAACACATGAATATGGTTAAGCTGAATCTACGGAAAACTGAGCCATTACCTGTTTACTCAATGCTAAATACAATGGCTAATAAGCACACTATGTGTTTATACTAAATACCATTTTTGTTATACTATGCAAAATGTTCCAGTCAACTATATTATTCGTATATAACTTGGGAAAATAACATCGATAAGCTCTATAAAGGTGTGATCCTTCATGTGTGTGCTCGTTCAAAGGAGTTTGAGTGTCTTACGATTACATCGAGTCCATCTTAATAAAATCAAATCGTACTGTTGTTAAGATATGAAACATGGAATAAGAGGTCACGTTCAAATAGCCTTCCTTACAATACAAGTATCAGTCTTTCTGGGTCCAATTGACATTTCTATTTGTAAAACAATTGTTAGCAAATTAATTGTATTAAGTTATTATTTTCCAACAGATCCTTGAGAATAAATCATGCACTGTTCATTTAAGGTGGATAACAATGACTGCGGTGGTTAATTTAGACGAGCAAACAGCCATAATTCATGTAAATTTCATTCATATCGCTTAATTAATAAAGTCAACAAGTTGATGGGCTGCATACTGGAGATGATTTTTATTGAATATTTGCATTGGATTTCAAACGTGATTTTAATTCATTTTAATTGAGTCTGACATCCAGCGTAATCTAATTCTCACATATTGATAGATTTTGATTTGCATTGTATTCGCCAATAAAAGTCGGTGTCGGGGTAATGTGTCTGAACATTATCCATCGGGTGAAAGTTTCACAGGTACATGTGATTCATAAAAATGTGTGCTTGTCCGAACGCCTGTAACACACTCGCATAACACATAATCACGAAAGAGCTGATATCTTGGTTCGATCAATTTATAGGTGGAAACAACCTACGAAGACATGCCCTAGGGCGGTAATGACCCATGATACTGGTCATGCTGTGGACTTTTTAGGGTATGATCATAAAAGCGTATACTGTTGGTATTGCGATAATATTTAGGAATAGAACATGTCATATCATATCATAATCCACCTAGTCCAATATATTTGAAAGGCGATTTTGGTGACGCAGGATTTACTTATCAGCGAAAGTGAAAGGTCGTCCGAGTTTTAAGCACTGTCCGACTGTGGTAAGACACTTCCCTACCTATTTGCCTGGTACGCTCTATAGGCAGATTTTATTCATCACTAAAAACAAATAAAAACAAACTTCCATTTGAATATAAGTATAATGAAATATCCATTAGAATCACACTTAATAAAAAACACTTCGTTTCTGAATTTAGGGCTAGTCATACAATTGTATTTTTAAAGTTCATTTTAATCTTACACATCATTGTGTGATTTAAAGCAATTCGACTTAAATCAGAACAATAAAACTTTACAATCATGATGAAAAGGGTAAGTATGGATACTTGTGCTTAATTATTTAGTTATTTCGTTTTTTATTTGATGTTTCGTGCGGATATATTGAAAATTATTGGAGAAGTAATTCTTAATACTAATTTCAGTAGCATATACATAGACTTGTCTTATTTTAATTTGTATTTGATTTGGTTATTTAAATAATAAGACCACAGTGATGTCTTGTAAACAATCAACACATAAATAAATTTTTATTAGTATCCATACTGCAGAGAATTGCTATTCATTGGAAAACGTAACATTTACATTGTATTATTTAGAAAATACCTTGCCACATTTACTCGCAAGCCTTTGGGTCTTCCTCAGTAATATTAATTAAATGTAACGAAGATACATTTTAAACCCACTAGACATTATGGAGGTCGCACGTTTGATCCAGTGTTGGTAACGTTCGTGGTAGCTCCCGCACACGACACCATGCGTTTTTGCTATCAGAAACAAGACTTAAATATATATTTTATATTCGGCTATTGAAATCATCGATCTTGCTAAAAGATTTAACCTTACACTTATTAGCATCCGGCGAGCATACAAGCATGTAGAGTTTAGTCTTGATGTGCATGTTGTCCTCGGTTAAAACTAGACACACAGCATAAACTAAAACGAAGAAACTGGGATTTTGAGATATACTGTTATAATGTACTTTGTCCATCCCCAATTAATTTTTGTTCAAACATGTCGATAACAAGGAGAGCAGGGTATAAATGACTAAATTACACACCGATCAGTGTATTAATCTTCGTCAAACAAATGAAAAAGAAAAGTAACAGAACTCGGTATTTTGTTAAGAAAACAAATACAGTTCTTAAGTAGCAATGTTGATGGAAATAACATAACAACATCAGTGTAATATTTTACTCAATTTTTTTTAACTAAACTGGCAAGTTGTACCAGAGGGGTAATCAAGTGATAGTCAAGATGGCGACGTCAAAGCCGAGACTTTTTTTTTCGTCGTTTTATACCTTTAATTACTTTTGTTTAGTTTTTAAATGCCACTTACTTTCCATATCAGTAAGAAAGTGATGAGCGTTTATTTCGTATTAATATTCGCTTTATATCGCGAATTTACTCGCTACAAATTGTTTTAGCGGGAGCTGTAATTTTGTGATCCCGCTAAGAAATTTCGTGGCAAGTAAATTCGAGATATAGAACGAACATAAATACGGAATAAACACAAATACCTTTCTTGCTGATATGCCTGGAACGTGAGCGGCATAAATAGCATAAAACGGCGAAAAATACCTGTCTCACTTTACACCTCTCTGTGTACATACGTAAGATTAAAACGAGCGTTTTGCAATCGAGTCGATGGGTATCTCGTAAGCTGCTCGCGATCGAGGATTAAGTCCTCTTTTGATTTGCTTTTTGTCTTAGGACTTTGTTACATTTTACGGATAGTAGAAATGTTTATGTTTGCATTCAAGACTTATGATTTTGAGTTAGTTTTTAAGAGACTAAGGAAAGCTAACTTAAAGTTACAACCCAAAAAGTGCAATTTTGCTGCAAGCCGCGTTGAATATCTTGGCCATTTATTCACAAGCACAGGAGTTGAGGTGAATCCAAAGAAAAAAGAGTTTGTTAAAACTTTTCCAAGACCAAAGACCCAACGTAATGTCCGTGAATTCCTTGGTTTATGTAATTACTACAGAAAATTCATAGCAGGCTTTGCAGCAATAGCTGGTAAGAGTTATATACTTAGGCAAATCAACGTTAACTTAACTTTAAAGTGTTGTAAACGCTGAAACAATGCTGTTTTTTTTATTTCTTGAAATGTATTTCCTGTATGAGTTGTTAGCATTTCAACAGGAACCTACACATAAATTGTACCGTTGCTCGTTATAAACGCTTTATTACTTACTTAGTTTCACCTAATGATTACTCGTTAAAACTTACTGTATTTAATGTATGTGTAGCGAAAATGCTGCCAGTCACCTACCTGTTTTCTTGGTGGCTTGTAACCCCAAATCCGGAAATTAATTGTCGTAAAACCATTGTCGTAAAAATTGATCTCCCTGTTCAGTCTACATAGACTGGCCCGTATAATGGAATCGCCCAGTAATTCTCGGGGTATATAACCGCGGGTCGACAGTCATTTCTCTCTCTCTGAACGTAGCTGACGCCTGGGTAACATCATGAAGACCACATATACACTAACACACACATTACGGAAAGAAGGGGAATTATTTAAGCATTATTGGCTGATACAAAGGGAATCCTGATTATATTGTCTGTACGGATCATTGAGATACGTGCAGCATCTAGGAGACCCTGGGCTTCAAACCCGTGGTTCGGTTGTATGACTTGGGTCATTGAGACACCGTCTGAACACGAACTACATTATTAGAGGTCTTTTCAGTCAGTGTGTGAGATTAAGGAACCTGTCTTTTGCCCTCGTTTCATGCATTGGGTTTCATGCCTATGGTTTCATGCATAGGATTTCATGCCTATGGTTTCATGCATAGGGTTTCATGTCTATGGTTTCATGCATAGCGTTTCATGCATATGGTTCCATGCTTAGGGTTTCATGCATATGGTTTCAGGCATAGGGTTTGATACCTATGGTATTTTGCATTGTGTTTCATGCATAGGGTTTCATGCATATGGTTTAGTGCATAGGGTTTGATACCTATGGTTTCATGCATGGTGTTTCATGCATAGGGTTTCATGCATAAGGTTTAGTGCATAGGGTGTGATGCCTATGGTTTCATGCATGGTGTTTCATGCATAGGGTTTCATGCATAGGGTTTCATGCATGGTGTTTCGTGCATAGGGTTTAGTGTGTGTGGTTTTGTGTATGATGGTGGAGATAAAGGTTAAATGCCTATCATTTCGGAGTATAATGTGAGTTCATACTAACAGTTTTCATGGTAAAAGGTTCGAACTTGAGGGCTCCTGGTCGAGTTTCATCAGAGAGAAATCATGGTTGTAGTTTGTGGAAATAGGTTTTGATTATAATTGTTCTGTTCAGAGTAGTGAAGTATCGTGTACATATTGTTGTTATTTTTGTTTGTTTTCAATCAACTTGGCAAGGTAGCCACGAGGAAAATTTATTATAACCATTCCTTACGATTCGTCCGGAGAGCTAGTTGTTACTATATATATATAATGGACGGATCGTTACATATGTATAATTCGTTCATTTATATTCCAATTCAGTTATTTGTATTTAGGAAACGCAAACTTGACACAATGCCAATCTTCGAACTTCATATTGGTATTACTTATCTAGTTTATTCGGAGCATTAAATATAATATTGTTTATTAAAGCAATAACATTAGCACGATTATCCAAAATATTTCAACCCTCTTTGATGTTCAAACATCGTGCTCGGTTTTCAAATTTTATTAGTTTTATTTATCTACATGCGATGTAATAATTTATATTTGGACACGTTCAAAGTTTAAAAGATTATTGCTTATTGTTTAGTCAGAATGCTAATATATCTCCTATATTGATAAAAGCAATTAAACTTTGATTCAAAGCTTTATAGAATTTTAAACGAGTATAGGTATCAGATTGTTCGAACTATTTGTACATTTAACAACGATTTGATTGATACTCTCACCCTTCAGGGTTCTCTCTCGGTTTTACATTGATCGTATGCAAGTTAACACGTGACGATTTTCCCTAACGTAAACCCCTTCGAGCATTTAGTCACAAATAGCACGAAAAATGGCTGACCATATATGTGTCGTGGTTGTTACAACGCTTATTCTGGTAGTAATAAGACAAAGTTATAAATTGCAGTTTAATATACATCATTGAATAAAACATAATATCTGTGTTATATTAAACTTGTGTTATATTAAACTTAATGCGTCTTAATGTAGAAATAAATCAAGAATTATGTTGAGCTATCTATATTTAAATCACGAAATGCATTGTTTTTAACGCACGTAATATTCATGTTTCAGTGTGTTTGTGCATGTGTCGGTAACCAATGTGACGGTAGAAAATGCAAGCAGAAGGGATTATGCGAAGAAGTTTTGGGAGCATGTTATTGCAGAAAGGTAAGAAGAATGATAAAATGCGTTGCAGGCGTAGTGTACATTAAAATTAAAAAATAAATAAGTATAGGTTATTTAACCGCTATGTGTATCGTTCTGATATGTATGCACGACTACACGTGTGACATACCTTATGCCACTATCATATATGCGAGTCCAATGTGAGTACGTCAGTTGTGAACGGGTACAAATATATCACGGTATTGAACAGAGCGCTGTTTCAAAATTATTATATGCCTATTATGTTTTTTACATTATTCGCATGTTTAAGGTAAATTGTGAATATCGTTATTGTCCAGAAATAAGCCCTCATAGATTATCAAGAAAGTGCTTTAAGTATGTTAGAATTATTTAACCAATAAAATATGGATTGGATTTTGATTTATATTATAATAGAAAAATATATTAGAAGAATTTCAGAAATGATACCCCTATTCGCAACATGTTTAGTACCTTGATTGTAAAAACAGTTACTATTTGAATATAACAATCATGTATACAGTATATACATGTTATATTCAAGTATAGTTATTTTGTATCTTGAAGTAGGAATACCACAATGTAAATAAATCTACTTCCATTATAATCGCAAATACAACGGCAATAAACCAATATGTAACAGGTTTGTGTATCAACTGTTGATAACCAACACTAAATTTTACTAAATATTATTAGTATCAATCAGTTTTGTTTAGCAGAAAGTAATCAAGATGGAAACACAATAATTATTGATTGAAAACGAGTAATGAACTTAACACAAACGACAAACATTAACATCAATGACGAGTGTTTATCTCATTGGACCGGAGCAGATTGTTGTATGTGCATCTGCTCCACTGGCTTATGCAGGAATTGTGGAACTTGCAACAACGACACTTGCACATGTTTATCGATATTTTCATTTGTTCTGCAGAAAAAATCAGTTACCTCAATTAAAAAACTATTTGTCATGTATGTATTGTTGTTTTAACCCATTTATGCCTAGCGTCTAGAAAAAAAAGGCCATGGCAAACAGCGTTGACCCAGATGAGACGTCGCATGATGCGGCGTCTCATCAGGGTCTGCGCTGTTTGCTTAAAGGAATTTCTTTAAGAATATTCAAATATAGAAATAAAAATTCTAGACATCCCTAATTTTGGAAATACATAGATCCAATTTAGAAGGATGGGAGAGTCCACAAGGCATAAATGGGTTAACAGTAAGATGACATTTCAAATCCCGTTCCCGTTTGAGACAGATCGACGATGAAACAAGAACGCATCCAACTAACCGTTCGAGACAGATCAACGATGAAACAAGAACACATCCAACTAAAGATTATAATGCATACCATACCCATCGTAACGGCTCAACTAGGTAACTCGAGTTACAACGTTTGTGTTGAACAGTTACAGCCTTGAGACTGTATGATAATTAATCAATGTTTAAATTGTAGCCTTTACTAAGATATCACTGTAGAAGGGCCAAAGAACGATGAATTGAATAAAGCACATTTGTTAATCAGCCTAGGGTCTGTATAACACTTAATCAATGTTTAAATTGTAGCTTAGCATCGCCTTTACTAAGATATAATTGTAGAAGCGACAATGCTTTGAATAAAGCACATTTGTGAATATGTGTCGTTAACCCATTTATGCCTAGCGTCTACAAAAAAGGCCTAGGCAAACAGCGTAGACCCAGATGAGACGCCGCATCAGGGTCTACGCTGTTTGCTTAAAGGAATTTCTGTGAGAAATATTCTAAAAATGGAAATAAATATACCAGACATGTCTAATTTTGTAAATAAATTGATCCAATTTAGAAGGACAGACATACAGACAGACAGACAGATAGTTTATTTACGTCTCACTTTCGTACATGTTATTACAGATACACATATAAAAATATGGTAAAAATAAAAGACATGTATAAAACTACTCAGTATGAATTATGAGAGACACACCTATAAATATACATATATATACAACTGTTATGACATAAATGATGATAAAAACGCTGTAGAACATGATATGATAAAAATCATTTGTTTAAAATGTGACATAAAACAGAAACACACTAGTACAATAAGCATCACATATCTACAAAATATTATCTATCTATACAAGGTATTTTGTCTGGTGACTAGTATATCATGACAAGCTTTGGCACTGTATTTAACAATTTCGTCATTAGATAATATGTAACAGAATTTGTTATCATCACTATACTCAGAGAAATCCGGATTTATTTCAAATATCTTTGTGAACAACTTTTCTCTAATATCTTCATAGAGATTACATGACATAAGAACATGATATTCGTCTTCCACTTGGTTTATACAGTTAAAACAAAAACGTTCATTTGGTACAATTCCCTGATATCGTCCAGTTTATATTTTAAGTGGTACTACACCACAACGGAATTTAGCAAATGCACTTCTATGGGACCTAGGTATAATATTATTATTAACATAAGACTCAGTGTTATATGTTTGCTTAAAAAGCTTGTATGTTCTTAGTTTGTTTCCTCCTCTGCCATGGGCAGCTTGTTCTCTGTTTATATTATTTAACCAAACAGCCTTATAATCATTAAATACATCATCAATACAGTTATTGGTTATATATTTGCGTTCAGATGTCGAATAGCTATAACTGATGTCCAGCGGTACTTTCATACATATCTTGTGGTGCCAGTTCTTTGTGATGGGAGAGTCCACTAGGCATAAATGGGTTAAATGATCAGTCCATCACAATTAACTAAATGAAATTCAAAGGGCATTAGTTGTAATGGAAATCAATTGTGTTCATACACGGTTGACATTTATTGTGCTTTTAAGAAATGCATCTAATTATATGCATGGCCAAAAGCGCGAAGTGGGAATTGATTTCGTATTTGGTACGCTTTGTAAACAGTTTGTTTGTGCTCAAATCACTCTATAAGCACCATAAGCTATCGCGTGTAAAGTAACCTAGTTATTTATGTTTTTCAAATCGTTATTACCTTAAGTTACCGATTTAAATCAATTAATTGATCTGCAACAAATAAATAATGTACGGATATGCAGTCGAACATATTTTAATCATTTACGCCATATGACGTTCATACTGAAGATGATATAATTACGAACATAAACTTAAATCTATTGTTTGTTTTCACGATACAATGATCCGACTAAATGGATTGTTTATTTAAATAAAATGTTCGTAATACAGACTATTATCATCTTGTCAAAATATGGTAGATACGCGTATTTGAAGTATAGACATCAGTTATGAAAATACCAATTTCAAACATGGTGACCCATTGACTGCGTTAACATATTTGATACCTTCCTGATTTGCAGAATTAATATAATCTGTTAAACCTGATTTATCTTAAATCATAAAGCTTAGCCGGCATAACTGTTATCTTAGCAGTAATGCGATGGTGTTTTCTATCAAGCATTTGCCTTCTATATTTAGTGTTAATTTATGCAAGACGAATATCAATACTTGGATCATCGCACAATAATTAACGTTTTTGAAAAAACCGATAAATGTGTTTCAAGTGTTTTAAAAGTGACGTTTTTTATCAGATAGAACAAGCTATTTTTTGCTTGAACGAGTGGTTTAGTAATGTTGTCATAATTCATCGACCAAAAGGCACTTTACCAGGCACGTATTTGCATGTGATGGTTCTATTTGCGATCATTTGTCTGTTTAGTAATCATTAATTATTTAAATGAACTGTATTTTATGCAGCCGTCTCTACAAACTCTTTATCATGGTATACAACTTCCTGGCAAATCCGAATGCCTTAAATGGGATTTTGTTGATTCCATCAACAATGATCATGTGTAAGATTGAATTAAATTATAGTATTTAATATAACTTGTTGCTTGTTTTTCAATAATAAGTGAAATCTCGTGATAAATAGTGTTTTGTACCAATTGGGAACTTGTCACGTTGATTAAAGACAATAATACAAATTAGAGTCGGCCGGTATTCGAACCGGAGTGAACTGCTAATATTTTCAAAACAGTTGCTGGTCTAGAGGTTGTATTGGTAGGACCTCAAATTGACTGTGTTGGACAAAGTCCCGCCTGTCAAATGCGCCCGAACTATAGGACCGATACTTGCGAAGCAAAACGACATATTTTCCTAAACATTTGTATTTAAATTATTCAATGCATCCTTTAAGTGAAATCGTCATAAAAAACCGGAGTTCACCAACATTGTTCCGTCAATATTATACTATTGATTTATAAATGCAGATTCATGACAAGCTAATGTTTTGATCACATGTAGCACCTTTTGCGTTGCTCTAAATGATTTTTACGCACGTGAAAAAATGATGCGTCGGTGGGTATCAAGCTCGGATTGAGCGCTTAGAAGACAATCAGGCTGACCTTTACACACACGCAAAGGTCATGTTAAAAGGTCCGGTTTTGGCAGCGAAATTACTGCAAGATTTCTCCCCCGTCAAACGTCAGAATTATTATATATATTGAAACGACTGAGTGCTCGATAACGGCTTTACGAGAGAGCTTCTTTCTAATCTGTAAGAAATATATGCGTTAACATTTGTACCCGGACTGTTCACCATCGGGGAACAATTGTATCCTTAAACTGAAGCAGTCTTTAAAAAAGGGGCAATTCATCGGTAATATTGAAATTTCAATACGTTATTGCGTGTTTCGTTGTTTGGTATTTGCAATTAAAGTTCTTACAATCAAAGAAGAGCGAAGACGCGAAGTGCCCATACATTCTTGTTTCGTTTGGAAAAAATATATAAAGGATATTTGATGTTTTATTGAATGATCAAATTAATTAATTTTACAATCGGTTATATACAAACATATATACTAACAGCTTCTTGCAACGCAGTTGGTAAATTAAACGCAATTGGTTTAATAAAACTATATAGTTGGTTAGGTGTAGGAAGCTCTGTTGGTTTAATATAGTAAGGTCAGGTGGTAAAATATAGATATAATTGTTGGTAAACAAATAAAGCTAAGTTTCTTTAGGAATGAAAATTACTCAGCGCTTTTTACAGCAATTTTTTACTTGTGCTCCTATTTCTTGCACTCTCTGAAATGGCTTTAGTTTTTTTTGTCGGCATCTAAGGATAATTTCTATGATAAATTGTCATTTAATATTCACTTTAAACTCAATCTTGCGACATCAGATACGCTTTCAGGCCTAAGTCACATACGTTTTGCAACAGCAGTGACGACGTTACCATATTATAAAAAAGAGTAAATTGATTTCTTGTTGAGCGCACATTTCTTTGCTAGCATAATGCGTAACTTAAACATACATAATATATACAATATAACAACTTCCACCTAATAAAAAGCATGCGTCGGCCGGGAATCGAACCCAGATCGACTGCTTGGAAGGCAACCATGCTAACCTTTACACCACTGACACCCTTTACTTATCACTCATCCCTTTCGATTTTGGGACTTATTGTGTTAGTATAAAATGTAACTTTTAAAAACAAGCGTCGGCCGGGAATCGAACCCGGATCGACTGTTTGGAAGGCAACCATGCTAGCCTTTACAACACCGACGCGCTTAAAGTATCAATCATTCCTTTTGATTTTGTGACTTATTTTGTTAGTATACAATTAACAACTTCCACACAAATAAAAAAAACATGCGTCGGCCGGGAATCGAACCCGGATTGACTGCTTGAACCATGCTTACCTTTACACCACCGACGCCATTTACTTATAACTCATCCTTTTCTCTTTTACCGGCTTATCTTGTTAGTAAAAGCACGAAAAAACAAATTTGCGTCGGCTGGTTATCAAAACCTTATCGACTGCTTGGAAAACAACCATCCTAACCTTTACACCACCGAGGCTGTCATAAAGACAACAGGACAACATGTTTATCTTTTCTGACGCTCTTATTTCCACCTGTTAAGAAATGTCAGAAAATTAGCAAAATCAATATTAAGAAACACATCTTTGAATAAATTGTAAAAATGAGCAGTGCGTGAATTATAAACAAGAAGTGGCATATGGTAATACATGTTAATTCATGTTCATACGTTTGATTAATCTAAGTAAAAATGTTCACTTTTAATCCAAAAACTATGGATGTTTCACATGAGGGACATTTCGTGTTATCATATGCATACAGTGGTATTTTATTGAAAACACGAGATTCATTTTCAATATCTAATACCGGACAAAATACCCGACATCGAGCATAACTCAAATAAACCATCAAATGACAGCGGATTAAATTATATTATGATTAATATCATAAATTAATATTCATTTCATCAGACAGGGGTCCACAACATATATGCATGTAATACGCGTAGTATTGCGTTCATTAAATAATAATTAAATACAATGTATGCATATGTTCAAGAAAATGCACGCAACTCTCAAATTTGTGAGCGTTGTACGGATTCTTTATTCCACAACCATTCTAATGCTGCACCTCTTTTTTGAGATGCATTTAAAAACGAGCCAATGATACTTCCGAGTCGTTGCTTTGGACCGGAAGTGTTTTTAATACATGGAGAAATCTTCATGGTGAGTAGATCGTATATGCTTTGTAATAAATTTCTAATTGTTTAAAAATCGGGTAGTCTAGTGCAGTTGAGCTGGGTCTAAAATAAAAATAGATCGACACATAATTATGAGTAGACACATGATTGCCCTATTGCAAACTCTTTATCTCTAACAAACTTTGTACTAAACCCTTATCTCTGAAACGAATGTTTATGCAACTAAAATGTTAATCATTAAAAGATACTACAAACGAATCATATTCAAATGTTCGGCATAAACTCAGTTACTATAGACCACTATAATTGAATAAATTAATAATGACGGTATGTAAGATATTTCAATTTCGAATATCATATAAGATATAGCAGTGTTGCACACAACATTTAATCCCACGTCAACTGCAAATAATTCAGTCAACTTTATAATGCATCAGTTCTAATGAAGGAACATCTAGTAGTGTTTGGCGTTTAATATCCCATGTGAGCTCGATATATGTTGGGTTATGTTTATTGTTTTTGGACCTTTGGAGTGCCTTCAAAACGCTGCCGAACGAAACGAACCTAAGATTTTCTTTGACTTTATCAGCCGATTTAAACGTTTTTCAAGATGATCCATATTCTGCGATCTATAATCTACAATTACATGTTACACCATATTTCTGCTGTTCTGTTTTCCACATTTAATAAAAAACAAATTATACAAGCCTTGAATATATATTTTAATGTAAAGATATATATTGATGATAGTGAGAATATTAGTTTTGTTCATTTTTTTTCTTTATAAAATTACTATGAGCTATATGTGGAAGTAACGTGTCAGCTATAATAACATCTGAATTCGCTTGTTCAGCAATTATGTATAATAAATAATTATAATTAATATTCAAAGGAGGCAGCATGTAAACAAGTGTTTCATTTTAATACTAATCCATATCTTTACTAACTGGAATGTATTTTATGAACCTTAAATATCTTTAGCTTGTAATTTGTTTAAATATCGTTCAAATTAATATTGTAAAGTAACCTACCTAACAAGACTACAATTAGGACATCCACATTCATAACAAGTGCTCGTCTACTATCAAATAACACTTGATTAGCTGCACAATCTGCCGTTTCAAAACGTGTACATTTGTGATAACGTGCTCATAATCTTCCGGGTCAAACTTCCGTGAGCAGCTGTCATAAGGTCGTATGGTAATACATTTGTTTAAATTGATCAACCACAACACAATGGCATTTATCTTCAAATCAAAAACAAACACAATATTGGTAGACTGCTATCACATTTTGAAACCAAAGAAGCGAATGATAGATTATTATTCGGTCAATATTGGCCAACATTATATTTGAGGAAATTTATTGAGGGTTTTCATCGACACAGGTTGTTTAGCTGTTTTTTTAAATGATGCTTCACTTGGAAAAATTGTTATGGAATTGTTTAGTTTGGGTAAGCATTAAGAACTATAGCCTGTATCACTAACGTTGAAAATGGGATTTATGGAATAACAAAGATGTGTCATAACACGAAACTCTGTACGGATATTTTCTGTAAAAAAAAATAAAAAAAATAGATTACTTAAACCATGTCAATGTAAATATTGAAAATAAATACACATAAGATATTGTTGTTGCTAACTCATTATAGTAATTAGCATTTATTGCGTCCAACCAATTATTTCGCTTCTTAAGTGTGTTGCACAATACTTGCGTATCTAAAATATGGCTTTACAACTATCTTAAGGAAGTACACCTGACCATGCCTCGTGAGACAGTTCTGGAACAACTAAAATCTTACCATTGAGCTCATGCTTTGATTTATCAAATGAGATAACATCACGGACAGGCACACATGCTGTGTACGCTTGTATGATGTTAAATACTATTTAGATACAGAAAAGTATCAGATTTATAAGATAAGTCATATGAACAAATATGAAAAGTAATGTATATTTTATTTCGTTTATGCAAAATATATATTACAATGTTTAATAATAAATCTTTCAGATTATAGCTGTTGTAAAAGCAGTGTGTTGCGATAACTCCGACAGTGTTGCATGAAAACAACACCCCGTAACAATTATCTCCCTTATTATATAGCGTTTAGCTGGTTGTCACAGTAATAACTTTTTGATACGGAAATAGTAAGAGTTTTTGTTTTAGTTTGTTATTCAGCTGGCTGCATTTGTATTCTAAATAATTGAACAGTTAACGCATCGCACAAATTCCATAATAACAATATAACATATAATAACGCAATAAAGCCGAAGCCCATGGCGATAAATGACGATCCAATGGATCATCATCACAGATGTGAGAAGAGAAATTCTTGCAACCAAAAAAACTTCTGCGGAAATGTGGGCATACTTTGCGAAGAAATTCGTTATTTGGTTACTCCGATGGTTATATACCTTTTGAATAATTCTTTTGGATCAGTTTTCTCTTTTATTCTTTGTTATTTGTAGTTAATATTTATTGAAATGTTAATATTACATTAATGTTATTTGCGTGTATTGTGATAAATAATGGATTAGGTTTGACATATCTTTTAAACGGGTTAAGCGCCAGCAGTATTTCAGCATTTGTGTCGCGTTCTGAGAAAACTGGGCAAAATGCATGTGCGTAAAGTCTCATCACAGATTAGCCTGTGCAGTTTGCACAGACTAATCCGGGACGACACTTTCCGCCTTAACTAAATTTTCGCTTAGAAGAGACATCATTTAAAAGAAAAAATCCATAAAAGCGGAAATTGTCGTCCCTGATTAGCCTGTGCGGACTTCACAGGCAAATCAGCGATGACAATTTACGCACAAGCATTATGCCCAGTTTTCTCAGAACACGACACATGTATCGTTGAAATATTGAGGGTTTTAATCATATTTGTATATTGGTTTGTTTTCACTGACTTATAAGACACCTATATTGTTAATTATGTATGTCCTTTTTCATTGATTTATTCTGGGCTCGATGTAAGATTTGGTATGTTTTTATACTGCTTTAAACCACCATTGTTTCTAGTCGTTGATGTCAGTTGACATAGTTTAATGTTTAAGGTTCGGTGCTACATTATTGTATCTGTTTTACCTTTATTGTATGCGAACGAACGTTATAATTTTAATTTATGAAATAATATCGATTTGAAGTGTTTATTTCCTATAGATATCTCTGAAAATTCAGATTCAAATATGTGTTAAAGACGCAAATGTCAGTTTCTGTAGTACTAGAGTAAACTACCAGATGAATAGCAATGTTCACAGCTTTGAACATAACTCCTTATAATATGTGTTTGTTATTTTGTTATAGTTTTCGTATTCTAAGAAGGCATTACAAAATATATTATACACTATTTTGTGTTAAGATAAAGCTCAGAACATTTTAAGAAAATGCCTAAAGCTTAGTTAAAAGAATCTTTTTAATGTATGATGCGAGTGTATTTTAGACAAAACGGACGCTTATCAATATAAACGTATATACTTGTTTCCTCTGCCTTTTGCATACGTTTTGTAAATTGTATACGCATTACAAACACTCATGAAACGAATACTTATATTTCGACAAAAGAAACAACCGTTGTTGTTTAAATGTTCTATTTTCTTTTCAGTATTTATTTCTAAAAAATATTAAGTTATCTTAGACACATTAAATTGATAATCCGCTAAACATGATATTTAAGGCAAGTGACCATTTCCTATACAAGTTGTATTCGCAAGCACTCAATCACGCTGAATAGTTATGAAGCGCATACTTTTTTGGCGATATAGATAAATAGAGAATATATGATTGTTGTCTTTTGATATCATGTTTTATAACATCAGGTCTGATGTTATATCAGACGATTCGTAGCAAAAGGCGAGGCTTGCCAAGCATATTGAAACAAGTTCTAAACATATTGAACGCGTTTGATATTCTATTTATAATGCCACTATTTCAAAAATGTAAAAACAATATTTACAAGTGAAATATAACAAACTATAAATATTTAGCGGTTTAATTTACAACACAATTTGCAAATGAGACAGCCTGATGACGTCAAACTGGCTCGATGTGTATTTAACATTACACACACGAAATGGATCTAGATAAAATCATGAATAAAAACATTTTAACACACATTTAAACAATAAGCAAAACATCGAAGCGAGAAAGGGTTACTGGTCGAAGGATTATCCAAAAGAAAAAAAGCGTTATCTTATTACACAACCAGACAGCAAACTGCAGTAAAAAAGGTGAAATGGAAACACTCCACAGAAGAACAAACACACCTTTAAACATTTAAGCACTACTGACTTTATATCCAACTTTTAATCAGGCTCCGTACCAAAAGATTCCACAGTCAACCAATTGTCTCGGTTAGCACTCTTTTTGTAAACTACTTGAAAAAGGTAGAGAGGTTAGATCCTTATTTTGTGACATTTCACAGACGTTTGATTCAGTAAGGCAAGAAGGACTAATTCATAAGCTCCCACTAATTGGTATCTCGAGCAATCTCCTATCTTGGTTAAAACAAGCAAATTACAGAAGACAGTGCCACAGTGTTGTAATTACTGGCTGCAAACATTGAATCATTACCTATTAAAATTGGTATTTCTCAAGGGTACATATTTTGACCCCTTCTTGTTTGTATACATAAATGACATTGCGCGTTATATTCACTGTCCAGTTCGTCAGTTTGCAGAGTTTGCAGACGTTTCTGCGCTATATCTAATAGCATACTTTATTGTAAAACAAAGTAATTACTTAATTTGCTTATATTAACAAAAAAAATGCATTACAAAGTTAAAATCGTTATTGAGCGATAAATTATATATTATTTATTATTTATTGTGTATTATATATTATAAATTTTAATTATATATAATATATAATATAAAACATATTATATATTATATATCATATATCATATATTATTATATTATAATATTAGTATATATATTATATATTATATTATTAAATACGAATTTTATATATTATATATTGTATTTTTATATTTAATTTATGTTATGTTATATATTATAACAATTTAAATTTAGTGGCGTGTAACCCCAAACGGTCCATATTAAAACAATAGTGACTGGTCCACATTCTGTAAGGTTTCTCTATCCCATTCACAGACTTAAACCGGCCATATAGATATAGAAGGACCAATATCTCTGATGTGTAATATATGGAAATATATATATATTTAGCTGTATGATATAATGCAATATAATTCTACACTCCATGAATATATTAATCAATATGATGTGTATGATCAAATCATCAAACAAAACAAAAAAATAGCTCGCCGCAAGCATAATGGAATGCAATTACAAATATATAGGACGTAATTGTCCTTACAAAACACCAATAAAACACTCGAGTACATGGTTTAAAAAAAGAAATATACATAGTATACGTATGAAAGAAAACACATTAGTAAATGCTATTTTATTTCAGCTGCGCAATAATAAACCTTATAAACAAGTTGTATAAATATATATTAATTTTCACGAACAGGTCCACATACAATTCAAGAAGTTTCGTATAAACGGGCCGGCCAGCTAAGTTAATAGAGCTATCGAATTCATAATTTGGGTGGGCATTGCAAATCTTATCAATCCGTTTTTTGTAATTTAAAACACACACACTTTGTTATAGGATTACGCTAAGCGGAAAACTTAGGAGTTTAAAACTGTAACATGTTTTATGCCATGGGTTTAACGCCCTTGATCATTATTTCTCATATACAGTGTGATGTAAATTGAAGGATTTTATCTAACAATAAGTTTTATTGATAAAAATAAAAATAACAACAACAATTATGATTTTCAAACCTGAACCTTAACATATAGAAAGGACATGACAGTGCAGTAACTTTTGAAGAAATATTAGGCGATTGATATTCAAAAAGAATGTTATTTGTTGAAAATGTTTCGTCACTTTCAAATTTTCTTTTATTATATTTAAAGATACTATTTATATTTTGCAGATTAATAGAATTGTAATTTGATTTTGTATTTTTTTATTGACTATCTAGAAGAAACTTGATTAATCGAATGGCGCCTCTGAGGCGCCCAGCAGGTAGGATAGAAACAGGGGTTACACTTTTTTTAAGGCGCAAACACATGTACTAAGACGCAAACAATAGGACTTTAGTAACCTATATTTATAATATGAAAATCTAAAATTTTGCTGAAATAAATAATGGTCAAACAACTGTAATAAACTAATTAGGTAATGCACACATTTTGAAATATAATCCAACATGATTGTTGAAAATGTTGACGCCATGATGGGGTATTTTCTATAACAATATCACAGTCTACTTCTTATCGCGCAGAATACGGTAAATAGTTGAAGCACTGTGTACATTTTTTGCTATATCATGAGTTTGATAAATACCTTCTGTTTTGATTTAAAAGCTTATCAACTATTGAATTGTGTAACTGTCGTGGTTAATATGAATTCAAATGGTGTACTTTTAATAACAAAACAATACAATATCATGGCGGTTTAGTTCTCAATCTTGGTGATTTACTTACAATTATTAAGTATGCTTCGCTTAAATGTAATTAAGAAAAAAGTCATGCGAAGTTCAAAATTTATCTAATGCGTTTTGTTGCACTTGAATCTTATTTTTACGAAATAATGATCAGGAAGAGCATTATCAAATAGCAAAAATACTTCAGACAAATCGGATTGTAAATATAAATTATGTGTTTCTTATTAGGTATGATAAACATCCCACCATTTAAAATATCTTCGTTTTGTTGAGGTCTTCATCTGCGCTTTGAATAGATGAAATTAAATCGTATCTGGTGCAGATATCCAGTATAATGTACAAGTCCTGAAACAATTAAAACTGATACATATTTTGAAACTGCTCATAAAAAAATGCTTTTTGTAAGCTTGCAACAATTTAATGAATTCATACAGAAAATGACAATAATCAATCTTTGTTTCAGATATATGTTGACCGTAAGGGCTTGTTCACATGATACTAAGAATAAAACACATTGTTCATCGTCATCTAGAAGTCGCTCGTTAGTTTTCATCCTAATTTCCATCGAATAAAACGATTCACTCATCTTCTGTCAAAACAATTGCATCTCCGTCAACTGACCTCCTAAACGACTTGCATATTTGTTTGTTTCTTGAATTTGTCTTGCATCAACCAGTGCAGCTTCAACGAAATTTATACATATTATAAGGTAACATAAGTGTCCTTTACAATATTTTAGTATTTGTATTATACCAGAGGATATTTTTTTAAGTGACGTTATTAAATATGAATGCAAATTCCTTCAGGTCAACGATATTCATTAACGTATATCGTATAAATCTGATACAAATCTGTGATATTTATTTTAATTTTCTTATTGCAATTTTCCGCGTCTATAGACTTAATTTAGCTAAAGAGTTATGTTTCAAAATCCACTTGACATGACACTCTATAGAAAACATTTGAACCGTACACATAGTTTTTTAGGGCATAATTCAAGCAGTTGTTTTGCTGTGCGAGTGTAAATGAATAAAGACCCGTGAACAATTTCTAATCCTAGTCTATTTGACAATATATGTCAAAATAGGGTACATTTTTTAATATACGGCTACTTTTAGATGTTACGAGTCAGTCAAATAAAAACTCTGTTATTGGCGACCCCAGTGGTAAGCCAGTAAGAGTTAGTAAGACTGCTGTCTATGTGAAATGCACTACAATCAAAAAGTAATCTATACATTTTGGCTATTTGAATAAAAGAAAAATATGCATGTTTGCCTTACATTCAAACATATTACTTATAGCATATGCATTGTGTTATTTTAAATGATACATTTTTTCGGAGACATAAACATTCAAATATAATTAAACGCAATTTAACGTAAAGCTATAGACACTTTCTAGTTTCGTAGTGCGTTAAAACATAGATTTTGAAACGTCTGCTTTTATCGAAAGCAACTAAAATGCAAAGTATTTTACTATTTTATAAAACAAATTGAAAAATAATTGCTTTTTCTATGATGTGTTAAGAATTATGAAAAGTCCGATGGTACTGAATTCCTAATAGTATACGTATGTCCACATAATCTTCTCTTGTAAAATATATTAATTGTGCCTTGAAATGTTGTTGTCATGTTGTTAATGTTTTGTTTAAAAAACAACATATAAACCATAAAACAACAGCAACAACCTTTTTTATCTTTATCGGTGTTTTGCACTTCTAATCAGTAAAACTGAAGTTGCACGTTTTATACATAATCAAAGTCTACAATATCCTGATACAAACAGGTTCGTCGTTTCATAGCAATTAATTATTTAATAATGCTAGAACTATTTTGATCGTCAGTAAAAGTGATTTGGATATAAAACTGAGTGATTTTACTGTTGGAAAACTTTCGGCTTTTTCAATTATACTAATGAATATTTTCATTGAGGTTTAAGGCATTTTACACCCATATATTTATTATCATATACTTAGTAGTATCATCAAATGAGGTGTTGGCGTTTGTACCAAGTTTCATTCCAATATTTTATCGTATTGGACTCTATATTCCACATCGGACGTTGCGAGTTTAATCGAAGGTTTCAGAGTCAATTCATAAAGTAACCTTTATTTCAACTGTGATCTTCATCGTGCTGAAATTAGACGAATCACATATCTGCGTATACGCGGTTAAACAGTAGGTTCCACAGTAAAACATACTTAACAAATAACATGCTTTGTCATCTCAAGGGTCTTTTTTTTCTCTCGAATTAACGATGTCTACAACTAACAACTTAAGACGTCATTATAAGAGAGAGCGCTTGCGCTATGTCGTGGACTTAATGTCGTTATTTTTATAAAAAGGACTAAACGGAAAAAAATATAATAGGAATGCAATCTACCTAATATATAAGACGCATTCGTGTAGTTTACGGTATAATACGTTCTAATATTTGTTGTCACGTGGTACGAATAATGCCGATTGGAAAATAGAATCTTGTGTATACTTATATTGGGTTAATTTACAGCGATGTTTACATAACAGTGACGTTTTTGTACGATTACACAATTGACATACCTTATGGCACGACCTGAAAGCCGATAGGGTGCAATATTTTCAAAATTCGATAATTGAACATCACAACGCAAACTTTCACAGGAAGTTTTATTTTATGTATAAGGAGAATGTCACTATCCCTCGAACAAACCATGCATTTAAAAGGAGCAACACGTTTTCGAACAATCAGACTTGTTTAACGAAATAAAAAAATATGATCGGAAATATCTTTTAATATCTAGAATTAAGTCGTTGGAAAATCTGCCTGATGTAACGATAAGGGCAAATGTTATAGATAATGCGTCGTGAATAGCACAAACAAAAGAGTTTTGAGGGAGGAACTATTTAAATGTATTAATTATATGACACAATGTG
The DNA here is from genome assembly GCA_007657795.1 of Dreissena rostriformis. Lineage (NCBI taxonomy): Eukaryota > Metazoa > Mollusca > Bivalvia > Myida > Dreissenidae > Dreissena > Dreissena rostriformis. Next base: position 126,301 of record VMBQ01000272.1, read on the forward strand.
GAAAAATCCAATTTAAATAAAACAAACACATATAAAGGAACTATAGAAGAAGCATTATTTATTCGGCATGTCACCTACATTTTGATTATCGCGATTATCTCGTTAATGTGCATATGACATACACACAACTGACATAACTAGTACGCTCACTTGTTAACCTTTTTTTTATCTTCCAGGTCAGACGACTAAGCTTCCAGCTCCGAGGCGTCGTAGTTGCAATCAAGTATGCTTTTATTGGCTTTGTTATTTCCGATCGCATTTTTTGTTGTTGTTTAGCTGTTTGTGACTGCAGCTTTCGAAGATGTTCATTCTAAAACCAAATATTGTATTAGGTTTCTTAAACGATTCACAACAGTCATGTTATTATTAATGATCGATCAAAATGAACAACCGTTTCTAAATATACTGTAAGCGGACATATTTGAATTCACTAATGTAACAACTTTATGTTGTGTGATGCCTCTTTTGGATAATGACGATATAAAACGCATGGAGACGAATTGCAGTTTCGTGCAAACTGTATGATGTATTTACCTTGTCATTGATTCCGACGTTAACGAAAATCGGCGAAATAATGCCCCTAAGAGTCGCGTATACTCTACCTACTAAAAGCGCACCTGGGCCAAATATGCATGTTGAGATGAGTGTTCCAACTCCAATGATGCCATCGACCCAGTTCGGATTTGTTGCCCACGATTTCCCTTTGTTGAAGTCTTCTTCTGTAAAATCAATATCCACTTCATTTAAATAAACGAACATATCAACTGTATTTATGCACACTATACCGTCGTTATTAGAATGCATATATTCGTTTGTTTATGCGTTGTTCTAGTTGCAATCCTATATTGAGAGAAAGAGAAAATAAAATAACAATGTGACATTAATTTTGTTCAGATCACGGATCCCGTACAATTGGAAATTGCTAAATCATAATCAAGCTCTTTCAACGAAACGGTTCCGTACCGTTTTACCAGTGCGACTGTGCACAGCTGAACTGCATGTTCACTTGTTATATTGATCTCTTTCATAATTATAATGTATTGATTGTACATAATAAAGACACCTATCTATTAATCGGCCATTAATATATAATTCTTAAAATGGTATTGTATTGTTTATAACATTAGCCGTGTGTGCTTTCATATCGATTGAGATCATGTAGTATTTACAAACATTTGGCTAAAAGTGATATTAGACGCATTTTACACTGTTGAATTGAGCTGAAAGAAATCAACAGGTCAAAAGAGTTAGTTAAAATGTGGTAACCGACCAATTATCTGAAACTCATCTTGCTTCCAGTTGTTTATAAAAAATATATATTATATTCAATATTTTACGTGACTAACCCAGTCCTCTAAGTTAAGCCGAGCGGAATTGCCGCCTATATCACTCCCGCTGAACTACGTTACAATAAGAGGTCCGTCTGTACGACAACGCGATACGGCGTCATAACTACAACGGTTACAACGTCTTGCCAGTTATAGACATACACATGCGTTTTCACAGGTAAATTCTTTGTTTAAACTTACACGTTTTAGTTTATTTTATGAGTTGTCTGTACAGGTCTGTAAAACTTCTATGTTATCGATAACATAGGAATAAATTACATGGCAAGCTAAGAAAGAGGAACAGATAGATAGATAGATAGACTTTTATTTTTCCTCCATTCATTGGCGTATACACTTACAAAAACTATCCAAATTACCGTTATTTACCATTTATTTTTACAACGTCCCGTATCGTCAACAAACTGTGGAAGACGCCGTAACCGTTGCAGTTATGACGCCGTATAGCATTGTCCTACAGACGCACCTCTCATTGTAACGTAGTTAAGCTGGAGTGTATATAGTCCCAGATTTAAAAACTTACCAAATTTACGTCAAAAACGAAAGTACGGTTGATATTCAAATGCATTATTTTTCTCTTTCCGAGATATTGTTTTAGTATGTTGATGCTGCATTATCAAATATAAGTGTATCTGAAGTGAAAACACCAAAAATAAACAACGGTTGCGAAAGACACTTTTATACTGTTAGATGCGTCTAATATCCCTTTAACAGTTGTTTGCTAAACAGCCATGAACATCCTTTGGGTGACCACGATAGACAATATAATAATCATTTCCTATAGATCTTTTGCAAACGTTAGAAAACATTGTGTCTATAATAGACAATGCTATGGACCTAAACTCAAGTCTAGGTCTATAAAGCTGATCATGAAATAAATGAATAATGGCCACAAGCATATTAAGCATGGTTGCTCATGGCCTAATAATTATGTTGAACTTTCAAAGCGAGCAAAACACAATTCTCAAAGATACTAGAAAACAACGTGTAAAGAAAACAAGCGATATATTGTTAGGTGTGGCATACCTGAGGCGGAATAATGATATCGGTTACAAGAAAGACACATTTTTAAATAAGAAAGGCGATCAATGCTACAAAAACTAGAGGTCGCATGATATATACATTGATAGCTTTCATGAAGTTCAAATTGTGTAATAAGAAACACAAATATGTCACGATTCTGGTAGACTTTCGATACGGAGTAAGCTTCGGAGAAAAGGTCTAGTAAGTGCTATACATTATAGTTCAATCTTTTCGATGAAGTATTTTAGCTTCGCTTATCGGTCATAAGGTCAGCCAATAGATAGAGGAAAAGAAAGTCAGTGGTCTCATTTGACATTGGGCAGATAACCGTATCTAATTGGAAAGCTATCGAAGTATACCTTGTTGCGCAACTCACATCCAATAAGGTGGCGTCAAAATTTAAAAATTGAAACTGCAGCGCTGGAACGTTAGGAGATTGCGTCTCAGACTTGCAATGCTGACGAATAAATGCAGCTGGGCGTAGGCACTGCTGTGACAAACACCTTGGTTACCTCAATTCAATCTTCATCGTCAGGCACAGTCGATTCTTGCCCTCCGCCGTTCAACAACCGCTCGTTTAGTTAATATCTTCTAAGTGCCCAGACATTTGGAAAGCCAGTTTGTTGCGTTCTGAGTTGGCATATGAAGACCAGTTGGACATTCGATTAGGTTGTCAGTAACCATGCGTTGGGCTTTCGGAAAGAGGCGTTTTTACCAAAATACATTTTAGAACGATTTGATAATTTAAAATTTAGTTTAAAAATGCTGACATTCTTATATCGGTTGCTGATTTGGAAAATACTTGTCGATTGACATTTATTAAATAGACAGATTCGTGATTTGCAGAAGACCGTTTATTTTTTAGGTATTATTGGAAAGATAGATTTTAGTGAACATTATTAAAAAACAACAGTTTGAGTATTCAAATATTTGTTATAATGATCATTCGCACAATGTACAAGTTACTTTTCTATTCACATACTCTATTATAATTGTACATATATATATATATATATATTAATAATGACGATTATGAAAATTGTTAACAAACGAGTCATTACGCATTTCAATGGACATGAATCGTAATAACTCTAAGGGCTCGGACACCGTAAATGATAAAGATCCTGTCCGAAAATAAGATACAGAATAATGTTCCTTGACAGCAGTGACCGAAAACTAAGAGACTCACTGACAACATACCTTTTGCAGTGACGATCGGATATTCAAATGTATAATGTTACTTTCCACATGGTATCAATCGATGATGTGCTTGTAAATGCCATGCAGTACATAATTAAGTCATAACAAAGATTAGTATGCGATACACTTGAGTATAAACCTCTTGTATTGAATTTCAACTAAAATAAAATTTCAAGTTATGATTTAATTGTTTTTGAATCGTGGTCTTTAACACCTTTATTAGTCACACTTCACATTTGGAACAGGGGGAATACTGCCTTATATGTCTGAACTGTTAATATGCAGTTATTATCAAATACAGATTCTTTTGTAAGAAATCATAATTTACAATAATTTACATCATGCAGTAGCTAATAAGATGATACCAAAAACGAAAAAGAATTATATTTTTTTCTTTGGTTCCTATAGCATTGAAACTGCTTAATCCCTTTAAGCCATTTTCTAAGCCGGGTACGCATGCATATGTACCCAACTAAAGCAAATGTAACGCTTGTAAAGACACGACTAAAATACTGCAAAAGGGTAGATTTCTGATAAAATGCAACTGTCCGAAAAGTTGGAGTCATTAACTATAGAGACAATTCTGGGTGTCTGAAAATATAGTCACAAACAATAACTTTTTCGGTTAAAAGAAAAAAAGGTGTCCGAAAACCTAGAAAAATGACTGTATTTTAAGATACAGGAATATTGGACTCACGATGCATGTGGGTAACTGAATGCATTTATATGTGAACAAACTAACTTTAAGAATTTGAATATTATTTTTATTGCTTTTTTTTGAAGGAAAATGACTATGACACTGCTTCAAAACTTGTTTCCGTAAATATATTTTAACTTTCCTCGTAAATAGGTGTGTGAGGGTCGAAGGCATCCCACTCCACACCGTACATAGTTTTGAAGAAATATATGCATAATTTAACACATATGATATATTTAACCATCAAACGCTATTACATTACAATATAAACAATATTTGTTAAAACCTAATTGAATAAACAAGACTTCTAAAGTTCCTGATCACAACTTCTGGAACAGAGGTAACAAAAGTTCACATTCTTTACTTTGATAGAAGTCACCAAAATAGTTCATTTCATTTAGTACGTGGCAATCCAAGGACAGGTACGATTTTGCTGCTTTTATGTCTAGTTTGGCTCTTTTTACAATTATAAATCAACATTTTGATCAAACCATAAAGTTTAAGGGTCCATTGGTATTTGCATGTCCTAGTATAAAGGCAGACATATTTAGAAGTTGGAAAACTGAATACATCCAGATTTTTGTATTATTATTATTCACTGATTATTAAGCTCACATTCCCAGAACATGTGTTGAATAGTTTCACTTTCAATTTGACAAAAGGTACAGTTTACTGAAGTGGCATATCTAATTTTAAATAAGATCAAGTGTGTACATTTAATTCTATCTACAATTCTTTGGTGTAACAGTTCATTGGTATCACGTTTAATACAAAAGGTCATATACAAATACAGTTTGGTTCAATAGTATTAAAATAATCAACCATTTATCTTAACACACTGGCAAAGACTCATTTTTGGTAATTATATCAAACAAATGTTTTGTACCCTTTGAGTTAACTAAGATGGACCGTAGACTAGTGGAAATAAACGGCTTCATAAAGCAAGTGTAAAGGGGCTTCTGAGTTGCATGTATCTTTAAGTGCCTTAATAATTCAAAGGAAAAATAAGTAGTTCGAATTGAAGATATATACTTCGAAAACATCATCTAAACTGTAAATGATTAAAAGTCAAGCATTGTGCATCATGTCGCCAGCACAATGAACGCCTTTTTAAAGCCATGATAAAACAAGTGATGTGTTTGAGACACACTATGTCCCCTTTTGAGCAATTTTGACCTTTGACCTTGAAGGATGACCTTGACCTTTCACACTCAAAATGTGCAGGTCCATGAGATTCACATGCATGCCAAATATTAAGTTGCTATCTTCAATTTTGAAAAAGTTATGACCAAAAATTAAAGTTTTGGGACATAATGACAGACAGACAGACGGACGGGCCAAAAACAATATACCCTCTTTTTTTCGAAGAAGGGGCATAAAATACTGATAAATAAATGTTACCATTTGTTATTTGTGAGTTATAGTATAATGGATTCGGAAGCAAAAGCTAATTATTAAAATGTCTTTTTTTACAAAGTTCAACAAATGATTTCAATATACCTTTCCAGAATTTGAAACTTCTTGAGTTCCCCAGAAGCCACCAACTCACCCTGGCCAACACGCTTCACCCACACAAAACGTCCAGAACAGTAACCGGACATGCTCCGAACGAGCAAATTAATAAACAGATCGATTTCATATTGGCTACGCAACTGTTCAAGTCCAGCATTAACAAGGCGAACACAAAAATGTTTCCTGGCGCAGACATCGGCAGTGACCATGAATAAGTGATCACCACCATCAAGCTGAAGTTGAAGAGCAAGCGCATCACCAAGAACCCTCGCGTTAGATTTGACTTAGAAATTGAACGATCCGGGGATAGCAGAGGTATTTCAAGCACAGATAGGTGGCAAGTGTGCAGCCCTGAACATCTTAGACAATGACATCAACACCATAACCAACAACATCAAGGATGTCCTTCTGTCATCGGCCGAAGAAGTTATTGGGAGAAAGAGATGGAAAAACAAGCAATTAGTGACGACCGAAATCATCGACCTTTGTGACAAAAGAAGAGAGCTGAGGCATGCGAAGTAAACCAGCCTGGACTCTAGGGCGAATTACCAGAAAACGAACAGGGATGTGAGAAAGATGATGAAAAAAGGCCAATGAGGAGTTGATTGAGGAGCAATGTATCAATATCGACACTAAAATTACCACACGCAGCAGTAAGAAGGCCTACAGCACCCTTAAGACTCTCACGAAGAGCGGTCAGGCCAAGGTCAGTGTTAAAGCAGACGCTGACGGGAATCTCATGACCGAGATCAGGTGGACTGAAAACTGCAGTGACCTCTAAAACTACCCGCTTCAAACAGACTCCAGTCTCCTTTAGAACGATCCCAGACCAGAACCGGACGATGAAAGTCCGTCCATACTCAAGGCAGAGGTGGAGGAGGCAGTGCATAGTCTTAAGGAAGGAACATTTCCGGGAGTGGACAACGTCCCTTCCGAGCTGATTAAGCATGGAGGAGATGCAACAACTGCAGAAATGACGGCATTATGCCAAAATATCTGGGAAAAAAGAAGTGGCCAAAGGAGTGGACCCAGCCACTGTCCATCCCCCTAACGAAACAGAGCAACCTCAAGTTGTGCGAGGATTACCGCACCATCAGGCTTGTTAGTCATCCAAGCAAAGTCATGCTATCAATCATCCTCGATCGATTAAAAAGTAAGACCGCGGAACTGCTGACCGAATAGCAGGCTGGATTCAGTGCTGAGCGGAGCACAGTGGCATAAATCTTCAACTGCAGAGTCATCATTGAGAAACACCTCTAATTCCAACTTGAGCTCTTCCACAACTTCATCGACTTTAAGAAAGCTTTCGACCGCGTGTGGCATGATGACACATGGTATGTTATGAGAGGATTCCACATTGACGAAGGGCTGGTGCAAGTCATCTACAGAAACGCCAGCAGCGCAGTAATTCTCAATGGACAGCAGTGGGACCTCTTCAGGGCATCAGTGGGCGTCCGTCAGGGTAGTCTGGTCTCTCCCGTCCTGTTAAACATTTTCCTTGAGTAGATAATGTAAGAGACTCTCCATGACCACCACACCTCTATCTATTTGCTGATGACATTGACCTCATGAATGAATGACACCAGCAGTGCACTTCAAGATTTCACCAACAGACCCTATGAAAGAACAGGCGCATACGGGATGGAGGTCAGCACGGAGAAGTCGAAGATCATGGTGAACAGTGAGACCAACACCAGTTCAGACATCACCATGAACGGCGAGAAGCTGGAAGAAGTGACCAGCTTCGCATTTTTGGGAGCAACACTGTCCAAGAATGGTACCAGTATCGCTAAGGTCCGAATAAGAATTGCCATGGCGACCATAGCGATGGTCAGACTGAACAGGTGACTGAACAAGCAGTTCAGCTTCCCCACCAAGTACATACTCTACAAGTCCCTCATAGTCTCCATCCTAGCGTACGGCTGCGAGACTTGAAAGCTTCACGGTGACACAGAACGCAGGATACTGGCATTTTAACTCAAATGTCTCCGAAGACTGCTCCGCATCTCCTACACGGATCACAAGACCAACAAGTACGTCCCAATTATGACTGCAACACTAATTGGCCCATAAGAGCCACTCGGGCGATCGTCATTCGACGAAAGCTGGCTTGGTTTGGACACGTCACCAGACACGACTCTGTAAAAGCTGTTCCCCAGGGCAGGCAACAGGGAGGTCGCCGTCGAGGCCGTCAGATAAAAATCTGGATGGACAATTTGAACGAGTGGACATGCATTCCCATGTATGAATTACTCTCAGCGCACAACATACCTGACTGGAGGAGGATTTCTGTATCGTTGTCTCTCGTTTCCCCCCAACGGCCAAACCGGTCAATGGATTGATGATGATGATGATGATGATGGATGATAGATGCTTAAGTTGTAATAACTTGAATTCTTACTAACTTCCTTCTAGACCATTTCTTTTAATAAAGCTTTCATTTTAACTATTTTGTCAACATAATTTAGTTCTAAAGCTTCAACTTTTAAGATCAACGTGAAATGATTAGCCAAGCATGTTTATTCGAATATTTGTTACAGACCATTGTAAAATAATCTTAAGTTGAGTTCGCAAAAAAAAAAAACACAAGTATCATTCTGAAAAATTCGGACTCATTTACCGGTACATACTATGCATTAAAGTTATAACTAATAACAAAGAAACTGCGATTTCAAGCCCGAAATGCATACACATGTATATGTTTAAATCATCTGTTTGTTTTCTTTGAATTTAATTGTTTTCTTGTATTAAAAACAGTTTCCCAAATGACTGCACATGTATAAAAACAACTTTATTATATCATATTTAGCTTCATTTCTGGGGAAACTTTCAAATCAAATGACGTATATACAGTCTTCGCGAAAGTCCGCTGGCCCTTGGAAACTATGACAAGTCCAGAAAAGAACCCTGGCCGTTATGGATGGTGAACATTCTGGTTACTTGTCTACTTGCTTTTAACCTTTTAAATTTCGTTCAGGTGAATAATCATTTTCATATACTAAACATCTTGTCCATTAATTGATTTATGAGTTTCAAGGAGACTGTACATGAAACAAATGAAAACAAGAGTGCCAAATTGTCAAAAGATACGCCCGTGTGTGACCCCGTGACCTAGTTTTTGACCCGGCATGACCCATATTCGAACTTGACCTAGATATTGTCTAGATACAACTTCTGACCAAGTTTTGTGAAGATCGGATGAAAACTATTTGAAAAACTATTTGAATTAGAGAGCGGACACTGCTGTGGACGCCGACCTTCCGCCGACCTTCCGCCACCCGCCCGCCACGGGTGAAACTATAAAACGTCCTGTTTTGATAAAAAACGGCGTATAAAAAGAGTGATTGTTTACCCCAACTAAAAATGTACATGAGTTGTTAATGTTATTCTAAACACATAAAATTAAAGTTGATGCAAAATCTTATTTCAAATTTACTTCAATCATACAATGTCAACTAATAGATATGAATATGCATTCACATTTGTAAATACATATCGCAAATACATGTGTGATTGATGTGGTAAAAAAAATAGGAACAACTAGGATGCCCCCACCTCTGCCTTTTGTTTGAAAACTCCACTAATGACGGAACAAATGAACCAAGATATGGAGTTGATAAGTTCACACGCTGGTTTTTATGTTTGTAAAGTTTCATCCCTCTAAGGAATACATTTTGAGTGACGCGTGATACGAGTTAAATATATATTTATATTTGATATTTAAGTGCCACGATTCCAGATGTGTAGAAAACATCCGAACCGAAATATGGAGGTGCGCAACTTCACATTCTCATTAATATATTTGTTCAGTTTTAGCCATCTAGCAGCACTAACTTTTGAGTTACGCGTGACACAAGTTAAACAAGCAAATTCGTTGAATGAATATCCCGAGCCAAATAAATTGTGTTTAAGGAGGGTTGCACATCCCTTGATATCCAAAGCCAAATATTAGGGTAAAATCCCTTGATGTATGTTAAATTCCTAACAAAATAAGGCATATTTAATCAAAATTTGTACAATTTGACCTCAGTGTGTGACCATGATCATGACTCTAGAGACCCGAGTCTTACCCGTGACACAGCCACAAGAAGGAGAAAAACTGTTGAAAGTTATTACAGAATGCTTTGATGCATACTGAAGTAATGAAAAAATTAAGAATAATTCATCAATTTTGTGATCTCTGACTAATTGTGTGACCTTGACCATGTCTCAAGGGTTATAGGTATTGCATGGGACTCAGCCCCATATGGTTGAGAACAACTGTGGTATGTTTCATGAAATCGGCCCAAAGCAGTTCCGAGATATATCCCCGGACACAAAAGTGTTCCCGACTAAAGGACGGACAGACAACGCCAAAACAGCATTACTCTGCCTATGGTGTTTTCAAAAGTATTTGAACCAAAATATAAAAGTGCGCAAGTAACATTCTGCTAAATATATTTGCAAAATTTCATTCCACTGGCACCATTCCTTTTTAAGTTACGCGCGACACAACAAAGTGGGACAGACACAAAGACGGAAGTCCGGACGGACAAGGGCAAATCTAAATGCCCCCCTCCTCATTAAGTGTGGGCATACAACCTTAAAACATCTTAATCTTACAAAACAAGAGTTCCGCGGTCGGAGACATATGCCCCAAAACAGGGCATTGATTTTCACACTTATTGTGACAGTGACCTTGACCTTTGACCTGGTGACCCCAATTTCAGTAGGGTTCATCTACTGTCCAAGGCAAATGCACATGTGAAGAAACAAGTCAAATGGTAAATTGGTTGAAAAGTTATTAATCGGACACGATTTTCACGCGTATTGTGACAGTGACCTTGACCTTTGACCTATTGACCCCATTTCCATAGGGATCATCCACTGCCCAAGGCCAATGCACATGTGAAGTATCAAGTCAATTGGTCATTTAGTTGACGAGTTATTGATCGGAAACGATTATCACACTTATTGTGACATTGACATTGACCTTGTGACCTCAATTTCCAAAAGGAGGTCATTTACTGGCCAAGGCCAATGCACATGTGAAGTATCGAGCCAATCGGTCAATCCGTTCAAAAGTTATTGATCCGAAACGAATTGGTCTACCGACAGACAGACCGACCAACCAACCGACCTTTATCCAGCAAAACAATATACCCCCTCTTCTTCGAAGGGGGGCATAATAATACACTTGCTCAAAAATTATTACTGAGGACTATGACTGCTGTGAATACTATTCTCCATGGAAAATAAATATGTAATGGATAAGTTGTTTTCTGAACAACAGGGAGAAACCATTTCATATTGTATTTAAAAAAATTGGGTTTACATAAATTAGTATCAAAAAACAACATTGTATTATAGCTTTTCGTAAATAGATATTAAAATAATGTTTGGAAACAACACTCTTAACAATACAAAATTTTAAAAATACGTAAATCTCTAATTTTATCACAACTTCCTAATGAAATGGAAGTATGCTACATATCCTTATTTAAATAGTATGTTCCTAATGACTGACATAATATAAAACTATTGATGGAACAAGTACACACACTCGCAAAATATTCATTATTTTCTTCACGGTGCCTATACCACGTGACTTTTTAAGATTTGTTTTGGAAGAATACAGCGCGACCCAGTTAACATTTTTAAAGATATATTTTTACATATTTCACCATTTTTAATGGGATAAAGTGGAGAGCCCGCTCATTCGTGAGAGTTTTCTAAAGGTATCATGATTTTGTTAAACAAATAAGTATTTTTTTCAGTAAAGTGCAACCGCGCATTTGTAATATGAAGTCCCCACACTGATCCAACATTTTTCTAACCGTTCAAATGCGCGGTTGCACTTTACTGCGGATGCCAACGCTCGGCTGTGGGTGCAGTTTTGAAAAAAAAAAGTTGACCTTGAAGGATGACCTTGACCTTTCAAAATGTGCAGCTCAATGAGATACACATGCATGCCAAATATCAAGTTGCTATCTTCAATATTGCAAAAGTTATGGCCAATGTTAAAGTTTTGGAACGATGCGGACGGCGAACGCGGAAGGCTGTAGGACAATACCTCGGGTTTTCTTCCAAAACAGCCGAGCTAAAAATCATGATACCTATAAAAAACTCTCACGAATGAGCAGGCTCTCCACTTTATCCCATTAAAAATGGTGGAATATTTAAACAGACATCCTTAAAAATGTTAACTGGGTTGCGCTGTATTCTCCCAATACAGGTCTTAAAAAGTCACGTGGTATAGGAACCGTGTTCTTTTTAAACATAGACCTATACAACAATGCCAATAAAAACACAACCAAGTTTCAATTTCAACCGAGATTGCATTGGGACAAATGTTCTGACCAAGTAACATTAAGGTTGGCCAATACATGTGTTAACAAGGTTTTACTATAGCCATATAAGAAAAACTGCCCAGCCCCAAGGTGGCCATGTCTTTCAACGGACCGCAACGAATTTCAAACTCAGCCAAGATATCTTTAGAGCATATGTTCCTACCAAAATTCATGAAGATTGGACTAAAAATGTGACTTCTACCATGTTAACAATGTTTTACTATACAAATGTAGCTACTACAGCCATATAATGAAACTGCCCCGCCCTTGGTGGCCATGTTCTTCAACTGACCGCAGTCATTTTCAAACTCAACCAAGATATCCTTAGAATTTTTTTTCCTACAAAGTATCATGAAGCTTGGACAAAAATTGTGACTTTTACAGGGTTAACAAGGTTTTACTATAGCTACTATGGCCATATAAGGAAAACTGCCCCGCCCATAGCGGCCATGTTTTTTTATGGATCGGAAGCATTTTCGAACTCATGCAATATATCATTGGGATAAATGTTCTGACAAAGTTTTATGAAGATTGGACAATACATGTGGCCTCTAGAGAGTTAACAAGGTTTTACTATTGCTACATGTATAGCTATATCCATATAAGGAAGACTGCCCCGCCCCTAGGGGCCATGATTTACAACACACCGGAACTATTTTCAAACTCGTCCAAGATATCATTGGGCCACATGATTTTACTAAGTTTTATGCAGATTGGACAAATAATGTGACTTTTAGAGTATTAACAAGTTTTTACTCAAGCCATTTGAGGGAAACTGCCCCGCCCCTGACGGCCATGTTTTTCAACCAACAAGAACCATTTTCGAACTCATCCAAGATATTATTGAGACACATGTTCTGACTGAGTTTCATGAAGATTGGACAATATATGTAGCCTCTAAAGTGTTCACAAGGTAAATGTTGACGCAGCACGACGTGCCGACGACCGCGACGGACAAAAGGCGATCACAAAAGCTCACCATGAATATGTTGTGCACAGGTGAGCTAAAAAGTTAAGGCAAAAATCGGTCTACATACACAAATGTTTCTCTGAGACAAATTCAAAAGGAATTCATCGAAATATAAACACCACAGGCACAGATCAAAATATGATCAATACACAACACAATTTACATGTCTGCTTTAAAGCCCCATGATTAACACTGAAAATCAACGAATATTTTTTAAAATATTTCATAAAATCAAGTTAACCCCTAAAAAATCAGTGTTCCTCAATTATAGCAATAGCCAAACTTTCAACGCTAGATGTGGTCTGGTATCATAATTTTAACAATATACAAAATGCTTTATTTTATGAAATATTTTACGAGATATTCGTTGATATTGAGTGTTAATGGGCTTTAATATCATCAAATTTCACAAGCAAAGAAGCTCCATGACTATTGAAATGGAGACATGTTAACAAATACTGATATATGAAAACATAATTTTATATACAACATACATATAATATATTGTTCTTAAATGTTCAACGATCATGAAGGTACCACTTATTTAAACTTATTGCTTAAATAACTGGAACTATGTAAGAGATAACATTTAAATGATTGCTAAAATAAATTATTTAAAACCTCTATAAAGAATCATAACACAACCTTGATTTCATTCCATGAAAACTATAAATGTATTTGCCTCTTCGAAAATGTTTCCACAAATTTATATTAAATGGTATAAAGGGTGCTGAAGAAAAGCTTACAGATTAACAAAACTGTAAAAAAAGTCTGTGATCATATATGTTTTATATGTAATGCCCCAGCCTCAAATTAACTTAAGTTTCCATTGGTTATTTCACACCTGCACTGAAACGTCAGTCTTTTCATTTAATCTGCTTGAACATATTTATTTTATATGTAATTGTACCTAAATTGTGTATGGTTTTGTTTTTAATCATATATTTATTGGCAGGTTACATATTCTACTTGTAGAAATATATGGCTTGAATAAAAAACCTTTAACAATAGAAGGAATTTCATTAACACTAAAGTATGACGACACAACAATAAAAAAACATTAAAATATGTTTAAAAATACGACTATAAATTAAGGCATGCGATCTAACAAGTGATGCGTTTGAGAAACACTATGCCCCCTTTTGAGCGAGTTTGACCCATATATTTGATCTTTGACCTTAAAGGATGACCTTGACCTTTCACCACTCAAAATGTGCAGGTCCATGAGATACACATGCATGCCAAATATCAAGTTGCTATCTTCCAATATTGCAAAAGTTATGGCCAATGTTAAAATTTTCGGACGGACGGACAGACGGACTGACAGTTCAACTGCTATATGCCACCCTACCGGGGGCATAAAAATACTTAAATTTCTCCCTGATCATTATCACAACTGTCTCATGGAATGGAAGTATGCTAAATATTTTCTTTATAAACATAGACCTAGAAAACAATGCCAATAAAATATAAACTTTGTAATGCCACATTAATTAATGCCATCATAATGGTTCGTACATAATACATTGAAAGTAAAAAGAACTAATACTAACAACGGACTATTAACGACCAGGGCAAAATTATGAAAACAAACTGCTGCACAACAAGGAAAACTTAACAAACAAGCTGTTATAGTGTAATGTCAGTAGGGCCTGGTGGGGAAAATACTATTTAAATTAATGCAAAATCTTTGGCTAGATTAACAATGCAATTAATATTCATACCGGTAAACATTATTGCAAGTAATCTGGTAAGAATAAGACTTTTTGTTTTAATTTTAAGGGTTAAGGTTTGTTTCTAAGCAAGCAATCCAGTTTTTCGTAATATGACCTTTCAAGGTAATTGTTTTGGTATTAATTTATGCAGTAAAGATATAAATGCCCAAATGACCTTTTCAAACATCTAAAATCTGTCAACCTTTCCTGTTTAAGTGCACTTGTTGGAAACATTAATGTCACGATATACTGCGTGTATGTTTGCATAGTTGTAATATATTTTATCTGAATGCTGATGTTACACTACAAGCCAATAACAACAACAAAAACATGATTCATATAAATATAGAACACACATTTCGGAATCACTGAACTGGTGGTAACTATTACATTACTCACTAGTGGACGATTGAATATGATAAGAAAGATACAAGTGAAAAATTGTCTGCGGTTAACATATTTTTAGAAAAAGTTTTGAATTGAAATTTGTCATTTATTAGCTAAACATTAAAAATTTTCAATTGGGGTATACGTGTCAGTCCAATGAATCAGTGGTACGTGGAAGTAGGGTTTGTGTTAGTAAAAACAATGCATATGGCACGGGGACTATGAACATGGGGCAAAACCACTGTGTAGAAACATGCGAGTGGTAAATGTTAACTTGAACAACAAATCCTAAGACAGCTATTAACACGTAGCAGAATATCAAAAGTGACTTCTAGAGTATTAACATGTTTGGTTTTTATTTGACCTAGTGACCTAGTTTTTGAGCTCACATAACCAAGTCTCAATCTCAGTCGTGATTTCATTGGGACAAATGTTCTGTACACGTTGCATGAAGATTGGCCAATAAATGTGTTAACAAGGTTTTACTGTAGCCATTTAAGGAAAACTGCCCGCCCCCTCGTGGCCATGTTTTTTAAACCAACCGGAACCAATTTCAAACGCGTAAAAGATATTATTGGGACACATGTTCTTACCAAGTTTCATGAAGATTGGAATACGAATGTGACTTCTAGAGTGTTAACAAGGTTATACTAAAGCCATATAGTCATATAATGAAAAATGCCCGCCTCTGGCGGCCCTGTTTTTCAACAGACCAGAAACCTTTTTGAACTCATCAAAGATAGCATTAGAACAAATTTTCTGACCAAGTTCTATTAAGACAATAAATTGACTTCTCGAGTGTTAACAAGGTTTTACTATCGCAAATACGGAAAAATGCCCGCCCCCTGGTGGCTATGTTTTTAACCATCTGGAACCAATTTCAAACTCGTCCAAGATAACATTGGGACACATGTTCTTACCAAGTTTAATGAAGATTGGACTAAAAATGTGACTTCTGGAGTGTTAACAACGTTTTACTTAAGCCATATACATGTAAGGAACAATGCCCCGCCCTCTGGTGGTCATGATTTTCAACAGACCAAAAACATTTTCGAAATCATCCAAGATATCATTCTAACAAATGTTCTAATTAAGTTTCTTAAAGATTGGACAATAAATGTGACATCTAGAGTGTTAACAGGGTTTTACTATAACCATTTAAGGAAAACTGGCCCGACTTCTGGCGGCCATGTTTTTTAACGAACCGGAACCATTTTTACAATCGTCCACGATATCATTGGGACACATGTTCTTACAAAGTTTCATGAAGATTGGACAATAAATGTGGCCTCTAGAGTGTTAAAAAGGTAAATATTGAAGACGGACGATGTCGATTGACGAAAGGCAATCACAAAAGCTCACCATGAGCACGTTGTGATCAGATGAGCTAAAATACGGCAATCACATTTGTAATAGGATGTATTATAACCAAAACGAAGTTAAATATAGTCTGTATCAAGACATTTCAGGAACTGTCAACTTCATACACTGACGACATACCACTTAATCCTTTAAAGTTTAAATAACAATAATTAAAAAAATATATATTAATTTTGATTACTTATGAACTAATTATCAGAACAAGATATAGATATTCTCATCTTAAAGCCTAGTTGGCAAAAAAAAATTAAGTTACAAAATGATGTTACGTTTAAGCAAAATCACAATTTGAAAATATAAATTGAGAACCAAATTTTCTATATTAACTGAAACAATATCCATTGGTCACAATATGTACCAAACTAATACCAAAAGTTTCAAAACAAATATTGCTCCACAACCAAATATCACCATGTATTGCAAAACAAACAAAAATATATAAACAGAAAGGTAATAACTGATATATACAAAATTAATATTATAACATAACTATAATAAATATACATGAGCTTTTAACAAAACAATTTATTATACCTTATTTCACTTTCACAATAAGTATTAACTAAATATCAAACATTTCAAATAATTCTCATGATTAAATAAATATGATGATGTAACCATGATGAATAGAAATGAACACATCATTTGATAACCACTCAGGACATTATTTTATTTTGAACTATCTAACACAAAAACAAACGATCACAACTTGCAAATCTAAATCGAAAACAAAATATTAAGAAACATGCTGTGATATATATGTTTACAATTTAACCGAGAGTTACACTATCATCCATGTACAAAATAAGTCCAATACTACAGCTTTTTTACACAACAATAAAATGGCATTCTTCAAGAATATAATTTGACACAAAAACAATTTCGGTGGAAGCACTGGTAAGTTTACATCCTGACAAAGCCAAATTTACAATTATAATCAATAAAAATAGTTGTTGTTTAAAGATATACATATATGGTTGTAGTAGTATGATTGTGTTTTATAGAATAATATTCTATGAAACAAAATCATAACACAACCAAGAGTTCTTCTGGTAAATTGAACATCGAACATAAAAATATCATTCTTATATAAACTTTAATCACATTATCAACTTATCCTAAATCTCTATATCAAGATAATCTTATTCTCAATCTAAAGCACTATCAAAAAGAAAAATATCATTCACACCCTAACGACTCGATATCAGTTTACTTAAACTCTCAATTTTAATTAACTTCAAATAGCTTTTAGCCTGTACCTTAATTTAAATAAAGTTTAAATAAAACAATTTCACCAACATACTTTGCCTACACCTAATTTTCCTTAAAATTGTAATTAATCCTTGAAACAAAACTAATAGAATATTAGATTTATAGATTGATATGTCCCTTAAAATAGATCCCTGGCATCTCCATCAATATAATAGAACGGGTTCCTAACCTATCACCTAAGGAGACGTTAAGGGAACAGAAATAACAAAAGAAGTATTCTGTATTAATACTACTAGCATGCCAGAGTTTATTTATAAAAGCTCTCCTAGATGGAGAATTACTCCAAGGGAAGAAGGCTGCATTATGTTAGGACCCGGAGTGAGTCCCAGCACTCCTACCTAATTAACTTACTAAACTCACCAAAGTTGGGACAAATTTTGAATTACAGCTGCAATTAACAGCAATTTAGTAGCTTAACGATTTTCAATTTCGGTGTGGTCTTGTTTTGTGTGTGTGTGTGGAAGAGGGGAGCCTTAGTACCCGGAGGAAACTCCACCCAGAGCTCCAAATAAGGACTTAGTATAAAGGGTATTTTACCCCTGATATTATTTTTAAAGCGTATTTTACTCCTTTGTGAGAGCCATAAAGGGTATTAAGGAATATTAAGGGGTATCTTCCATTCCCATATACAAATTAAATAGTACATGGCATGTTTAATCTAGAAATATTATGATTTTTTAATAATAAATGCAAACAGAATAAATGTAAAATGATGACATGAACAGATTATATTCCCGCAGGAGCCGCTGTTTGCTTAAAACGTCCCTTTTTTCATCCACTAACATGATGGGCCGCCATTTTGATTACAAGCTTATTTTGATTGACTTACTTTTAATACTTACACTAAAAACTCAACTGGATTATTAGTTAAACTGGTTACGCACTTTAATCCATTAAAAATACATACCAAGATTTGTATTGCGTAATGTTACGTACTGGGCCAATTTGTAGTGCGTTTTTTTTATTGTTCAATGCGTAAATACGCAGATACGAATCTTATCTGGAGCTCTGACTCCACCGGACCAGTGGGATCGACCACCAACCAAACTCACATGCTTACGGGGACGGGAGTTGAACCCGGGTCGCCTACGTGAGAAGCCTGTGTACTATGCACTGGGCTTACTTGAACAGCGCCTTTGAACGTGCACTCTTGTATGAAAAGGGCGCTATATAAATCCGGTATAACAATATACTTGACAGCCTTCCCAGTACTTTGAGTTTTTCAAAGAGAAGCGAACAACTAACAAGAGCACCGGATAGCGGGTGCCAACGCTCGCCTGTGGGTGCAGTTTTGACCTTGAAGGATGACCTTGACCTTTCACCACTCAAAATGTGCAGCTCCATGAGATACACATGCATGCTAAATATCAAGTTGCTATCTTCAATTTTGCAAAAGTTATGGCCAATGTTAAAATTTGCGGACGACTCGGACGGCGGACGAGCTGGCTATGACAATACCTTGGGTTTTCTTCGAAAACAGCCGAGCTAAAAATGATCGTTTAAAAAAATAATAATAATGTACCTATTATTGACATTGATTTTTATGTTTTTTTTTTATAACTAACAACACAATTTTATCCACATTTCATTAAATTAAAAATGTTATTTACACATTTAAATTGCATACTGCAAACATGTTTCAGCTAGCAATTGTAAAATTATGCATTAAATAGTATGAACTCAAAATTATTGTTCACAATACTAGCCCTAGAGTTCTGTGAATGCTGTTTTATTTGAAACAAACCTTTCAAAACGATCATTTTTTTAAAATAAAAGAAGCACCTTGTGCTTTGTCCTTGATTTTGTTTAGCTCACCTGCTCAAAGTTAGATTTTGTGATCCCCTTTTGTCTGTTGTTTGTCGTGCATCCTCATTATTCACCTTGTTAACTCTCAAGAGGCTAAATTTCAATCTTCAGTTAACATGGTCAGACTATTTGTCCTAATGATATCTTGGCAGAAATGTGGTAAAATCAAATCATTAAATTGGTCAGTAGGTCAAATAAAAAAGCTTGTTAACACTTAATGAAACTGAAACTTGGTCAGAACGCGGCAACAATATCATTTGGAAAAATGTTTTGACCAAGTTTCATAAAGATTGGCTAACAATGACTGCCTTTGGTGTTCAAGAGGCTCATTATGACATTGCAGGACGGACAATTCATTATGGACAACGAACGATTGACTGTGGAACTAATATTATATGGCAGACACTAATAACGGGGATCTTACGCTCAGGTGAGCTAAATATATATATATATATATAGCATATTTTCAGTATTATGTTTTCACAAAGAACGATGGCCTTAACTTTTGTTTCAATGTCTGCATCATTTTCTTCCGAGCATCATCAGACCCATTCAACTTCATCAGTCCCATTATCCAGAAGTCCTCCACCTTATGGCTGTTTGTGTTAAAATGTTCAGCCACAGGGTCGCTGTGCTGCAAGAGAATTCGGCCAAGACTGAGGCGGTGTTGCTCGTATAAGGTTTTCTTTGTATCTCCTATGTAAATGAAGCTTTTGCAACGGGAGCAATGCACTGCGTACGCTACATTGTAAGATTTGCACGTCATCAGGTCCATGACTATGTTGGTTTCGCCACCTGCATCGGTAAACTCTCGAGCCTTCATTATGTACGGACAGATTGCACATCTCTCTGCATTGCAATCTTCGCTCCTGTTTGGGTATACATGTAAAATCAACAAAGCATAGGTATATAACAGTGAAATCAATATTATATCATGCACCAAAGTTTTTTATCAGAAATATATCAAATCTGAAAAAGGCAGAAAAAATCCTTAGAAATGTCATATAAATTATCTCTGACAAATCATTGGATCTAAACAACCTGAAAATATGACCTTTTCCTGAAAATTCAGATTACTTGTACCTGAGATCTCTCGAAGGAAAATAACATTCATTAAAAAAAAGGTCCCATTTATAATAAAAGGGCAATAACTCCCTGAAAATTAATTGAAGCGGAAAGACCTGGCCATATGCGCATGTTTCATCAAATTCGGATCATAAGTGTCTGATATCTCGCAGAAATTTCAAATAAAGTACCAGATGAACAGAAGGACAAACATAATATGAAAATGAAAAGAAATTCGTTTCACATCCTTGCTATATTTTCAAAATAAAAATTAGAATTTGGACAGACGAATGACAAAGCGGCAACTTAATGCTCCCTGCTTTCATGCAGCATACAAAATTTGACCAAACATGAGTGAGTGTATGAAAGTATTAGAATAAATTGCATACAAATTACTACTCAAACCAGAATATTTCAAATAGGTCCCTTAAGTGTTTATACTCTATTTAGCAATATCCAGTTAAGCTATATAAATATAGGGAGACAGAGAAAAAGGCTGCCCTATTACAGCCATATTTTTGTTTAACAGAGAGGAATGAACCATTTTATAACTCAAACTATCCTTGAAACACATGATTCAACCAAGTTTCGTGTTGTTTGAGCAATTTTTTTTTTTTCTATAACAATGCGTCTCACTACCTCCTGGTTGCCATTTTAAACAATGGAACGGAACCATTTTTAGATCACATACATGATTTCAGACAAATGTTTTGAGAATATTTAACTTTGATTGGTATAAATAGCGACTTGCGGATTTTTCACAAGGATTTTCTTTAAATTAACAGTGTTCACAAGATAAATGTTGATGAGAACCATGCACTTTGAAAAAGCTGGGTGACATAAACATTATTATAACCATATCCAACAACATGCTAATGGCATGAATAATTAGATTTAGAACTGATAAAAATCCTAGTTTTATTAAAATCAGACCAGTAGTAATAAAACACAAAAACACAAAGTTGTGTTATGTGACAATATTCGATGGACAATATCTTTATTAATTATCTGCCAATGATAACTGTGATATTCATCAAAACCCAACCAAATATTGTGGAGGACAAGCAAAGGAATTAGTTTTTCACCAGTCCAGACAGACAGTGCATCTTGTCTGCACTAAATCAGTTAGCTGCAATAAATAAGAAAAAAATGTTGCAAATAATTATATCAATAGTAACTTACCACCGATGTTCAACAAGATTTGGTGTGGGTGTTGGTTTTGCTTCTACTGAAACTGTTAAAAAAACAACATGGAAATAATAAATCATATCAAGGAATCTGTGTTGCTGCATTATGTAAATGCACTTAGTATTAAAAAATGGGATGGAAGATGCCAATACATTCCATTTTTGACTCAAAACTCAGATACCACACATTCCACTTTTGTCTGAAAACTTCACTAATGAAAAAAAAGATAAAAACAAGACTATTACCAAGCAATATGGTCCCCTACCTTTGAAACTCCACCATTTTCAGCAATATCTCTAGTCTATTTGTTGCCATAGCAACCATAATTCTTGACGTAGGAACAAAATGAAATTTTGTGCATAATCTTCATAATGCAATCTGTCCATGTTTCAAGTTGCATGAAAAAATATGAAGAACTTTTAAAGTTATCGCAGGATCCACCATTTAAGCAATATTTCTAGTCTATTTGTTGCCATATCAACCAGAATTCTTGACATAGGAACAAAATGAAATGATGGCATAATGTCCATATTGCCATCTGTCCATGTTTCAAGTTTTATGAAAAAATATGAAGAACTTTTCGCAGGATCCAGAAAAGTGTGACAGACTGACAGACAGAGCGCAAAAAATAAGTCCCCTCCCTTGAAACTGGTGGGGGACAAAAATACTCGGGTGCTTTGTTCACATGCATGCTAATATGTTTGAAGTTTCATGACTGCTTCAATAATACTTTTTGAATTACACTGATAAATGATCTTATCCCTTAACAGCATGGTGATGGGTGCAATAATGTGCCAACAGAAGAAGTTACCAACATGTCCATGTTGTTCTTTAACCTAATTTCATAACAAGCTGTCTATTTTTTCAAGCAAAACAACGGGGTATGTTAAGCTTTATATGAAAAATATTATTGTGAAAAAGGATAATTTGAGCACATTAATTCAAGGAGTAATTACATACAGAAATAATCTGAACTCAATACTTACATTCATTTGTTTTTAATGAAACTGCAGCTGCATCAACATCAGGATCTTGAAAAAGAAATATGTTTTAATTATGAATGTAAAATATTGTCTTCATTAGTTTGTTTTTTGTTCATTAAATAATATTTATTAAATTATTAATATTTATTTTTAATGTTTTATATTTTTTTAAATAAATGATGCTTACCTGATTTTTTCAGTGAAAATTCATTTTCAACAGCACCTTAAAAAACAACAACACATTATTACTATAGGCAGACAAGGTTAATTTTGATTTTTTGGGATAATTCAAGGGCCAGAAATTCATGAGTGTGCCATCTTTCTGTTTATCAAACTTGGCCAAGTAATATGCCTATAAACATAGTCAAACAAACAAGCTATATTATGATAAATTAAACACTATTTGACTTAGATAGCGGACAAGATTTATTTGGCCAATTTTTATATTTCAAGTGCCATAATTCAAAAGTGATTCAGGCAATATTACTGTTTATAAAACTTTACTGAGATATTATTCCAAATAACATTATCACCAAGTTTCATGATGGTCCGATTTAAACATTTTCAAATAGAGAGCAGACATTGTGCAGGTCCTTGCCACATGTGTTGTCATTATATATTGCAGAAAAAGAACAATGATCCACACACACACACGCTTACAGTATCACTGTTAAACACAGGGTATGCAAAAAATGCTATTGTGTGACTAATGAAAAGCTTCTGTGTGCAAACAAATTATATGTATGAACCCAGCTTTATCTGAGAAAACTGCAAAAGGCTCTACCTCTTTCCATTTGCACAAATGGTAAATTCTCTCCATGCTGTTCACTATTTTCACTACCAGTTTCTACACATTTTCAAAAAATCAATAACCAAGTACCTTTCCGACTGAAATATTTGATATTTCAAATGTTTTAATTTACCATACAAGAAATATACCTCATTTTCTTGGTTATGCATGCACAATTTAAAAAATTGTCTTCGTATGTCTTTTATACCTTTATCACAGAAATCACATTAACTGAAATGTAGGCACTGCACAAATTATTATCCAAGACCTTACCTATATCCTTCTTTACTGTTTGTAGCTCTTCATCACGTATGACTTGATCGCTCTCTTCAACAGAGTTGCCTACTACACCTGGCAGCGGCTCATCACTCTCGCTAACAGCATTACCTGCTTAACATTCACATGATAAACTAGAAACCTGACGGCAATATATCAAACAAGAGCTGCGTTTGTGAAACACAATGCCCCCTACAGCGCTTTGAAGCCGCACAGCAGTTATTTTAGAGAAAATTGCTATGTCCAAGGCACGTAATTTCGTAAAACATCAATGGACCAGACACTCAAACTGGATTATAAAGTCATGTAGGTAGACTCACACACCAAATATCAGTGAATATCTGAAAGCGTTTCATAAAAACCTCCGGAAAACGTTTATTATAGAGAACATTTTATAAGTCCAATGCCGATAACTTCGACAAAAATCAATGACCGAAGCGAAACTCACACTTCATCTTTAAGTCATGTTGGTTGACTCACACACCAAAACTCAGGTGAATATCTGAAAGCATTTTGTAAAAACCCTCCGGAAAACGGTTATAATAGAGAAAAATTTCAAGTCCAAGGCCCATATCTTGGCCAAAATGAATGGACTGGAACGAAACTCACACTTCATCTGCAAGTCATGTAGGTGGACTCACATACTAAAAATCAGCCAAATATATGAAAGCGTTTTGTAAAAATACGCCGGAAAACAGTCATTATAGAGAAAATTTCTTAGTCCAAGGCCCATAACTTCGCCTAAAATCAATGGACCAGAACAAAACTCACACTTCATCTGTAAGTCATGTAGGTAGACTCACATACCAAAACATCAGGTGAATATCTGAAAGCGTTTCGTAAAAAGCCTCCGGAAAATCAGTTATTAAAGAAAAAAAATTCTAAGGCTCATAACTTTGCCACAAATCAATGGACCGGAACGAATTTCACACTATATCTGTAGGGCATGTATGTAGACTCAAATACCAAAACTCAGCTCAATATCTGAAAGCGTTATGTATTTTTTTTTCCAGAAAACGGATATTAAAGAGAAAATTTCTGTACCCACTTTTGTCTCAACTCTTCATGACTTTTACTTTCTATTAATAGAAGCTCCTACTTTGGATTATATCCCTTTACAAAATTACTTCCCTTGTCAAAAATAGACCTTGTACCCGCCAAATGAAAAATACAAATTATCTCCCTTTAAAACTTAATATTTCCCATGGCAAAAAAATACATCAGTCCAAGGGCAATAACTTTTTATTTAAGAAAGTCAATGGTTTTGGTTCTCGTGCATGACACTTCTCATTCATATCTATACATCCATGAAGTTTCATGTTGATATCTGATATAGTTTCTGAGATATAGCCCTGAACAGTTTTGAGACAGATGGACGGACAGACGGCGGACAGCACCAATCATATTGAAAGTTATATCCCTCCGCCTCTGGTGGGGATAATAATCATGTAGGTCTGTGAAGAATAATTATCCCTTATACAGTGTACCTAGATGTAAGCAACGTACTTTTTGTATTTGAAAATATTCTATACAGATTTCATGATGACGCCAACAATTGAATTAAAAAGACTATCAACAGTGTTTAAAACATATGTTCAAATATACCACATTGAACAAATAAAATAAAACATAGTGGCCTCCTCTTTTCATTGACAAAGTATCTTGAAAAAGAAATAAAATAGTGATTTTTAATCAATGACATTTAAATTGTACATGAATATATTTGTTTATAAAATGCTACATACTTGTGTTCAATGATTAACTGAAAAACATGTAAATCTATGTTAACATGTTTCTCTGATCGATCATACACATTTAAATAATGCAATCATCCAAACAATGTCAATGTTTTTATAAAAACTATACCAGTTTTCTCTTAGCTAGAATTTATCCTATCTTAAATCTTGTAAAGTATTGCTCAAATGTAAAGAATCTAATTTATGTAATGTTCATATTTCCAATATGTATTAGTGTTAAGGGGTCATGTTTACACACATATTATCTTACATGCGATGCTGGCCTTTTTATTGTGCATAGGGTCTCTCTCAAAGAAAGCGATTCTCTGGGTCACGTTCACCACATTCTCTCCATCCTCTACTAACTTTGTTTCCAGGTCACCGATTTTCTCCTTCTCAACTGCAATTAGAAATTCCAGGAAACAGGTCAACTCCCTACACAATCTTATGATACTATAAATAATACGTAATACCTTAAGTGTTTACCTGCAGACAGTTTACATCAAAATGTTTATAATCTATAACATTCATTAATACCTGTCATATTGAAGTATTAAAAAGGCAATTAATGAACATAAAGCTGAGCAAATGGACCAAAAGCCCCAAAGACTAAAATAATCCAAAAATGTATCTTAAAACGGTTTCGCTAAAATCATATAAGGTAAAACTGCCTGTTTTCCACCTCCTGCAGTAGCCATTTATCAACTCCGCCGAGATGTCATAAGAATTAATGTTCTGAGCAAGTTTCATGATTATTGGGGAAAATATATTACTGCTGGTCGTGCTGGAGAGTCAAACTATTCAATTATAGCAATTGTGACTCCATCCCCAATTAAATGCCATGTTTTTAATTGCAACTCAACCAATATAATATTAATGTTATGGGAAAGTTTAATTATGATTGGTAAAAAAATGTGATTTACATTGTGAATTATTCACAATCCAGACAACTTGTATTATCACTATATTTGAAACTTGCACAAACACTGAACTATCACATAGATATTCAGCCAAACTGACACCCCGCAGGATTGACCATAGTACAATCTTACATGTATTGATGGTCTTCTCCTTCTGCATATTGGCTGTCTCAAAGTCATGGATTTTCTCCACAATTAGTTATTCCAGGAAACAGGTCAACTGTACATTATCTTACTAATAATAAGAGGTATCAACGGACCTAAAGTGTTCACCTGCAGACAATATACTGTACCTTGTTACATCAATACGTTTATAATCTGTAGGTTAATTAATACCTGTTGTATTGAAGTAATAAAAATGGCAGTCACTGAACCGAAAGCTTAGCAAGAGGACCAAAGGCCCTAAGGAACTTAAATAATCCAAACATTTTATGTGAAAAAAGATTAAGCAAAAAGCATATAAGGTAAAACTGCCTGTTGCCTATCACCCAGCAGTAGCTATGTTATGCAACACACTAGAACCATTCTTAACTCTGCTGAGATGTCATTAGAATTAATGTTCTGAGCAAGTTTCATGACTATTTGGGCTAAATACATTACTGGTAGAGTGTCAAACTATTTAATTAAAGCCATGGACACCCCCACCCCGATTGAATGCCATGTTTTTTTTAATTGCCTGGAACTATTTTCTAACTCAACCAATATTATATTAATGTTATGAGAAAATTTCATTATGAGTGTGCAAAATATGTGACCTAAAGTGTTCAAAAGTCATTAGAGACAAAAACGGAAAAAAGTACCCTTCTCCGTTAGCCACATTTAACAAGAGGGCCATGGGCCCTAAGGTACTCATCTGAGAGCCAAAGGAACTAGACTATTACTCTGAAAACATGCAAGTTGATTCATGAAGATTGGACCAAAAAAGTGACTTTTAACATTTTTTTTTATATATATTTGACATAGTGACATTGTTTTTGAGCTCATATGACCCAGTTTAAATCTCTTGCCAGATTTAATTAAGACAAATGTTGTGACCAAGTTTCGTGAAGATTAGCCAATGAATGTGGCTAATATAGCGTCAACAAGTTTTCACTATAGCCATATAAGGAAAACTGCCCCGCCCCCGGCGGCTATGTTTTTCAAAAAACCATAACCATTTTCAAATTTCAAACTCAGATGAGCTATTGTTAAAACAAATGTTCTGATCAAGTTTCATAAAGATTGGATAACAAAATGTGACTTCCAGAGTGTTAACAAGTTTTTACTATAGCCATATAAGGAAAACTACCACTCCCCTTTGTGGCCATCCTTTTCAACGGATAGTAACCATTTTTTAACTCAGCCCGGATATCATTAGTACAAATATTCTGACCAAGTTTCATGAGCATTGGATCAAAAATTAAAATGTGACTTCTAGAGTGTTAACAAGGTTTTACTATAGCCATATACTGAAAACTGCCCCGCCCCCAGGCATTATGTTTTGCAACAGACAAGAACCATTTTCGAACTCATCCAAGATATCGTTAAAACAGATGTTCTGACTGAGTTTCATGAAGATTGGACAATAAATGTGACTTCTAGAGTGTTCACAAGGTTTTACTATAGCCATATAAGGAAAACTGCCAGGCCCCCTGGTGACCATGTTTTTCAACAGACCAGAACCATTTTCGAAAATATCCAAGATATCATTACAACAGATGTTCTGACAACGTTTCGTGAATATTGGACAATAAATGTGACTTCTAGAGTGTTAACAAGGTTTTAATATAGCAATATAAGGAAAACTGCCACGCCCCCTGGCGGCCGTGATTTTCATCCAACCGGAACCAATTTTCGAACTCGTCCAAGATAATATTGGACACATGTTCTGACCAAGTATCATGAAGATTGAACTAAAAATGTGACATCTAGAGTGTTAACAAGGTTTTACTATAGCCTAATAAGGAAAACTGCCACGCCCCCTGGCAGCCATGTTTTTCATCCAAACAAAACCATTTTTGAACTCATCCAAGATATTGACAATGTGAAAATCTATCAATTCCATTATATTTGATATCTCTTGATCAATGATGATTTCACAATCCAGACGAGTTGTATTATAACCATATTTGAAACTAGCACATAAACTGGACAATCGCAGAGACATGGTGAACAATCACAGTGATATGAAGCCAAGCTGACTTCCCCCAGGATTGATCATAATACCATCTTACATGTATTGATTGCCTTCTGCCTATTGGCTTCCTTGAGTGGGGCGATCTGCTGGGTCAGGCTAGCCACTATATCTCGTTGCTTTACTGCCTGCATCTCAAAGTCACGGATTTTCGTCACATCTGCAATTATTGATTCAACAAAACAGGTCAACTCTATGTAATCTTACTAATAATGAGAGGTATCAACGGATCTAATGTGTTCACCTGCAGACAGTTAACAGTATCTTGTTACATCAATACGTTTATTATCTATTTGGTTAATGTATGGCAGTTGTATTGAAGAAATACAGTGGCAGACACTGAACACTGGACAGAAAGCTTAGCAAGAGAACCTAAAGCCTTCAGGAACTAAACTAATCTAAACAAGTTATATTAAACAGGTTTCACTTTATGCATAAAAAATAAAACTTTCTGTTTCCTAGCCCCCAGCAGAAGCCATCTTATGAAACAGACTGGAGTCATTTTTTACCTCCACCGAGCTTTCAATAGAATAATGGTCTTAGGAAGTTTCGTGTTGATTGAGCAACAAACATAAATTGTAGTGTCAAATTGTTTCATATATAATACTAATTAATGTTCTGAGCGCGATAAATGATGATTAGGCAAATAAATTGACTTATTGTGTTCACAACATTTAATTATAGACACAAACAAAAAAACAGGCCCCTTCTTCGGTTGCCTCATTAAAAAAAACTGGACTGCAATCATTTTGTTTTAAAACTCAGCAAATACATCATTTGCATGAGGAAGAATTTTGGATTATTGTTAGAAAAATTTGACTTCCAGAGTAATAACAAGATTAAACAATCATTGTTTTAGAACAAGGCTTGTCACCATAGGATGACATATGCCCCCTTTTTCCACATTTTTCTAAACCTAAACGCAAAGTGTTTTTCCACATTTTTCCAAACCTAAACGCAAAGTGTGACGGAATTTCAGATGGATGGACAGACAGACAGTGCGATCACTATATGCCCACCTTCGGGGGCATAAAAACTAACCGCCCACCCTGGCAACTTTGTTTTTCATAGGACCTTAACCATATTCAAACTCTGCAATGATATGATTGAAACAAATTTTCTGAGCAAGTTCCATGATAATTATACATCAACAATGTTTTCATGAGGTTTTTCTTTAGCTGTACTAGAAGACAATGATGTCCCTGATAAAGCCCCTGAATCACTCACCTGAATTCACAAAGTGATAAAAAGACTTAAAGAGTGATTTAAATTAAATAATAGCTGGTAGATTTTTTACTATTTACTTCCAAGTATTTACTATTTGTTTTTAATCTTGTTTGTTTATTAAGTTGGATTTTTAATGTTTTCAACAATAATCAAGTTTTGACAAATTTGAATAAAGTTGGTAGATGAAATATGCATAAATATGATGTTGTATACCAAATATAAAACATCTGGGCCTTTTGGTTTGGGTAGAGAAAAGGTAAAGATTCATTTTATGTCCATAAACTAGAACTCCACGAGTTGGATGTGTCGCCTGATTGCAATGGGTTAACAAAGAAATTAGCTAATTTCAATTAGTCTTAGTCCAAAATAAGGTAAAGGTTAAGCTCATCCGCATGGAAAGGTGTTGTCCAGATACACATGCGTAACAAATATGAAAGCATTATCTGAAGGGACACAGTGATATGAGCCTTTTTCAAATCGCGGTCGCAGATTTTAAAACCTGAACGCTGACCTCAAGTTCAAGGTCAAAGTCACAGGGGTCAAATTTGTATGCGCATAGAAAGGTGTTGTCCAAATACACATGCATACCAAATATGAAAGCAATATCTGAAGGCACACAGTAGTTATGAGCCTTTTTGGAATCGCGGTTGCAGATTATGATACCTGAACGCTGACCTCAAGTTCAAGGTCAAGGTCACAGGGGTCAAAAATTGTAAGCGCATGGAAAAGTGTTGTCCAGATACACATGCATACCAAATATGAAAGCAATATCTGAAGGGACACAGTAGTAATGAGCCTTTTTCGAATCGCGGTCGCAGATTTCGAAAACTGAAAGCTGACCTCAAGTTCAAGGTCAAGATCACAGGGGTCAACAATTGTATGCGCATTGAAAGGTATTGTCTAGATACTCATGCATACCAAATATGAAAGAAAAATCTGAAGGGACACAGAAGTTATGAGCCTTATTCGAAAGTTTGACGCCGCCGCGGACACCGCAGCCGCCGACAAAGTAACACATATATGTCCCCTGACAATAGTCAGGTGACACAAAAATGTGACACCTGGGACGTGGCCAGTCTTCTATCCCACGGAAATAACTTGAACAAAATTTGTTTTGATTACTGTATGTTGCTGAATACCAAATATGTAGGCTCTCAGCAGTTTAGTTTGGGAGGAAGAGCTTTTTATGAGATTTCCTTCGAAGCAAATAATTGAATACACACAACGCCAGACTTTAACCCACCACAAAAGCTTACCATAAGCCTTTGTGTTTAGGTGAGCTAATAGGGAAAACTACTCCGTCACAGGGCTGCCATGTTTTCCAACAGACCTGGACCCTTTCCTAAATCAGTCGAGAGCAAACGTTGTGAGCAAGATTACAAGATTGGAAAACAATGTGACTGCTAGTTTGTTCAAAATATTTCACATTTTGACCTCCACATCTTTCTTTCCTCTGGCAATCTGACAATCAATACAACGGACAGGGGCAAAGCATTATAGGGAACTTCTACCAAGGGTTGCATACAAAGTTAACAAGATTTACTTTCAATGTTTTTGTTGGGAAAAACCTGTCAATGACACTGGTCGGATATCTGGTAACCTTTAAAAAAAATGCAAATAAACGTAAGTTTTGAAGAGGGACACCCATGGAGCATTGCTGAATGTTTAGTTTAATCTGTTCAAAATTGTTCATTTTTTGTGTGCAAAATGATCAATCTGTACAAGCAGTTTTCAAATTAACTAACTACAAAAGATCACACTGGACGCACTGACACTAGCAAGCATATACACCGAACTCATACAGTTGTATGCATTCAAGCTGAATGCTCCTAAGATTTACCATATTGCCATATTACCATCTTACATGCTCTGATTCTTTGCTCATTTTCCTTATTGGCTTTCTGGAAGGACTCTTGCAGCTGGGTCAGTTTCTTCAATTTCACACCGTCCTCTTTAGCCTTTATCTTCAAGCATTGGATTTCCTGTTTCACTGTAATCAGATTGTCAGGGTGAATTCCACATCAAACAACTCAGTTGTTCAAAATTGAACATCAAATATGAGTTACGTATCAAGATATGTAATCATATATACATGTAAGTTATGTAACTTCTTTGACAATGCAAATTTATTATTTAAGCTAAAAATGTATAGACATATTGCGAATTCACCAGGTGTATGACCACTGATAAAAACATAATACTGTTCTTATAATAATATATGTAGGTAAAGTTAAGTAGAGTGTTCACAAGCTTTTTGTACTATGTAAATATAAGGAAAATGATCTCCCCCCTGGCGGCCATGTTTTTTTACCGATCCGAACCATTTTCAAACTCAACCATCGTTTCCAGGAAACAAATGTTCTGAACAAATTTCATGAAAATTGGGCCAAAAATTTGTCTTCTAGACTGTTAACATGTTTTCACTATATACATATCGAGAAAACTGCCCCACCCCTGGCGGCCATGTTTTTACACTGATCATGACCATTTTCGAAATCGTCTGAGATATAAATAAAACCAATGTTTTGACCAAGTTTCATGATGATTGGGCAAAACATGTGACTTCTAGAGTGTTCACAAGCTTTTTTTACTACATAAATATAGGGAAAATGACCCTCCCCTGGCGGCCATGTTTTTCAACGGACCGGAACCATTTTTGAACTCAACTTTCGTATCTAGGAAACAACATGTTCTGACCAAATTTCATGAAAATTGGGCAAAAAATGTGACTACGCCGATCTGGACCATTTACGAACTATAGTCCGAGATATCAATAAAACGCATGTTTTGACCAAGTTTCATGATGACTGCATGGGCAAAAAAATGTGACTTCTAGACTGCTCACAAGCCTTTTCATATATAAATATAAGGAAAACTGCACCGCCCCCTGGCAGTCATGTTTTTCTGTGGACCGACACCATTTTCAAACTTAGCCCACGTATCTAGCAGACAAATGTTCTAGCTAAATTTCATGAAGATTGGGCCAAAAATGTGACTTCTAGAGTGTTCACATGTTTTCACTATATACACATAGAGAAAACTGCCCCGCCCCTGGGGGCCATGTTTTTTCACCGATCTGTACCATTTTCGAACTCGTCTGAGATATCAATAAAACCAATGTTTTGACCAAGTCTCATGAGGATTGGGCAAAAATTGTGACTTCTAGAGTGTTCACAAGATTTCTATATAGCCATATTAGGAAAACTTCCCCGCCCCCTGGCAGCCATGTTTTTCAACGGACCGGAACCATTTTTGAAGTCAACCAACATATCATTAAGAAAAACATTTTGACAAAGTTACATAAAGATTCGGCATCAAATGTGACTCTCACAGGGTTCACAAGGTTTTTTTTTTTTTTACCAAGTGACCTAGTTTTTGACCAAGCATGACCCAGTTTCAAACTGGGTCGAGGCATCTTTGGGATAAATGTTTTGACCAGGTTTTATGAAGATCTGACAAGAAATGTGGCCTCTAGAGTGTTCACAAGGCAAAATGCTGACAACTGACGCTCGACGGACGACGAACAAAAAGCGATCCCAAAAGCTCACCATGAGCACGTTGTGCTCAGGTGAGCTAAAAAAGATTGGGTCCTAAGGTATTGTAATTTAAGACAATATTGTACAGTAGGAACCCTGATTAATATACATTTTCTTAAAGAGCATTCTAACCCAAATGCATTTATTATCTAAACCAGCGGGCCATGATGGCCCTTAAGCGTTCACAAGAGTTCACCCACACCAATTGCTTAAGACATGACCTTATGATTTAGTCTTTCATACAAAATGTGGCCTCAAACGTGGTAACATCGTTTTTCTAACTTTTGACTTAGTGACATAGTTTTTGGACACACGTGACCCACATGAAAATCAGCCTAGATGTTTTCAAGATAAGCATACTAACCCCCTAATTTCATCAATATTGAGTAACAAAAAGGGCCTCTACAGTGAGTTCTATGTTTTTCAAAGTTATTACCCGGTCACATAGTTTCTAGACACACTTTACCCAAATTAAAAATCAGCCAAAATATTGTGGAAATAAAAACTCTGGCCAAGTTTTAAAACAAAAATATTTTTCCTTACGATTATCTACACAAAAAGTTTATTCAGCTGTTATATTTTGAACAACATCCATCCAGTATTTAAAGAGAAGTTGAAAACCCAAAATGTGGGACCATGTATCAAATAGTGGAAAAACAGACAAAGGGTCTTACATTTTGAAAAGAAAACGTCGCAGCCAAAATTTCTTTCGGTACAATCATTGATACATAAAATGTATTCAACTGTTAAAATTTGAGGGCGATCCACCCCTTTATTAAAGAGGAGTTGGAAACACAAGCTTCAGGCGACTATATATTATATACTTGAAAACAGATAAGGGGTCATAATTCTTCCGAAAATCATCCCAACTTAAATAATTTTCCTTAAGACCATCTACATGTTAAGGTCATTCAGATGTAAAAGTTTGTGCGCATTCCACCAAGTACAGATAAGTTCAAAACACACCTATCAGGACGTACAGACAATAAAAGCAATGTTGCAATTTTAAGCAATGTAAGCGTGTTCTTTTAATTCCAAATAACTATCATATACATTTGCATGAGTGTAGGTCAAGCATTTTCAGTATTGTGCAGAAAGGAATCGACTTGAGACCTTTGACACAGTGACCTCCATATCAATAGACGCCTTTCTTTCCTCTGACAATCTGACCATGAAACCAACCGACAGAAGCAAAATTCAGTTTAGGGGACTTCTTCCAAGGGTTGCATACAAAGTTAACAAGGTTTACTTTGGATGCTGTTTGTTTGGAAAGAAAAATAAACAAGGAAAATGGTATAGTCTTGTGCAACCTCTTGTTTAACACAAATTTAAAATGTACAAGAATTTGGCAGAGGGCCACCCATAGAACGTTGATGAATCGGTGGTTCTATGTAGGGTTCTGATAGACGGAACATTCAAATCTTGTTAACAATCTTTTTTATTAATATAGTCCATAAAAGATCATGGTCAATGTTAAATGATATAATATGGATTGGGGCTGGTCATAATAAGGCAACAACTGCGTAGTTACCCATGTATTATAGTTCTATCACCAGACCATTTAAGCAGCACGATCACGAAGAACTTTAACAGTATTAAGCTTAAAAATGATAAACACTGGGATCAACGTCTTTAAATGGTCAATGCAATAGTCACCAGGGTTTGAAACAGTGAGAGGGCTAGCCGAGAATTAATCACAAAGTAAATGTGCATCTTAAAGGATAACACTTTTACATATGCAAATGAATGCCAAAACGTGACACATATTTTACAACGTACATTTTACGACAAACACACTGCAGTACATTTTAATGGGGACATAACACACCATTAAACCTCATTTTGCACGTACGTCTCCCAGTTAGGGAAAAGGGGTACAGATACCAATATCCACTTCTTCTAAGACCTGAACACTCTTCTTGTGTAGAACCTGTAAACTAAGTATGTATTGTTTGTGCTAACCGAGGGAACGGTAAAATCTGGTAAAAAAAACAACCTATATAAGGTCAGATCAAAATGAGGCTAGTGAAATGTGGGTAGACAGGATATAGTCATAGTAAACATCTGTTTATTTGCAAGTGTTTTGATTGTCCTACAAGAAAGGGAAAATCAAAATATCCCCAAAATGACACTGTGGCAGTTTGTTTCAATTACTCCAATTAAATAAGTCCAATTTAGTAAGTTTGATAAATTTTGAATGGTCAAAACCAACACCAGTACAAGTTATAATCAAACTCGTACAGTAGCAAGCATTCAAGCTGAATGCTCCTAAGATTGACCATATTGCCATCTTACATGCTGTGATTGCCTGATCTTTTTCCACAATGGCCCTTTGGTTGGACTCCTGCTGATGGATCAGGCTTTTTACCATCACACTGTCCTCGTCAGCCTTCCTCTTACAAGCTTGGTTTTCTTCTTGCACTGTAATTAGAATGAATGTGTTTTTTAGCCTCCATTTTCAGGCCTTGGTTTTCATTTCTCACTGTTATTAGATTTACAAGGTGAATTTCATGTTGAGTCTATCAGTTCAGCTGTTCAAATTTAACTAACAACAAGTGTTAATAAATCAAGATATTTAAGCATTTATAAACCATGTCATAATGCAATACATTTGACATTGCCAATATCTTACTAAGGCTTAATTTTAACATTCAATTTTAACGTTCACCACTGTTTGACCACATCCAATGTTAACATTTGCCAATGTTCGACCGCTGATGATAACAGGACACTGTTCTTAACAAAAGTTAATTGAGGTCAGGTTCAAAGAGATTGGGTTGTAAGGAAGTCTAATAGGTGACGAAACAATGGAGTACGGGGTAATATCGAAAATGGTGGTTCTATGGAGGGTTGCTGATAGATGGAACCTTCAAATCTATTTAACGAAAACCTTTTTTAATATAGTCCATAAAAGATCAAGGTCAATGTTAAATGATTTAATATGGATTGGGGCTGGTTATAATTAGGCAATAAGTGCGTAGTTACCCATGTATTATAGTGCTATAACCAGACCGTTTTAGCAGCGCGATCACGAAGATTTTTAACAGTGTTATGCTTAAACTGATTAAAACTGGGATCAACGACTTTAAATGGTCAATGCAATAGTCACGAGGGTTTGAAACAGTGAGAGGGCTAGCCGAGAATTAATCACAAAGTAAACGTGCATCTAAAAGGATTACACGTGTACATATGCAAACACAAAATAAATGCCAAAATGTGACACATATTTTACAACATACATTTTACGACAAACAAACTGCAGTACATTTTAATGGGGACAAAACACACCATTAAACTGCATTTTGCAAGTTCGTCTCCCAAATAGGGAGAAGGGGTTCAGATCCCAATATCCACTCCTTCCAGGACCTGAACAATCTCCTTGTGAAAGACCTGTAAACTCAGTAAGTAGTATTTGTGCTAGACTGAGGAAACGGTAAAATCTGGTAAAACAAATAACCTATATAAGGTCAGATCAAAATGAGGCTAGTGAAATATGGGTAGACAGAATATAGTCATAGTAAACGTCTGTACATTTGCAAAAGTTTTGATTGTCCTACAAGAAAGGGAAAATCAAAATATCCCACGAATGGCAGTTTGTTTCAATTACTCCAATTAAATAAGTTCAATTTAGTTAGTTTGATAATATGATAAATTGTGAATGGTCAAAACCAACACAAGTATAAGTTATAATCAAACTCGTACAGTTGTATGCATCGTAATAAC
>VMBQ01000272.1:171636-354642 GCA_007657795.1 Dreissena rostriformis
TGTGTGCGTATGGAAAGGCCTTGTCCATATTCACATGCATACCAAATATGAAGGTTATATCTCAAGGGACATAGAAGTTATGAGCATTTTTCGAAACCTAAACGCAGATTTTGAAACCTAAACGCAGACCCCGTCTTCAAGGTCAAGGTCACAGGGGTCAAAATTTGTGTGCGTATGGAAAGGCCTTGTCCATATACACATGCATACCAAATATGAAGGTTTTATCTAAAGCGACATAGAAGTTATGAGCATTTTTCGAAACCTAAACGCAGATTTTGAAACCTTAACGCAGACCCCTTCTTCAAGGTCAAGGTCACAGGGGTCAACATTTTTGTGCGTATGGAAAGGCCTTGTTCATATACACATTCATACCAAATATGAAGGTTATATCTCAAGGGAAATAGAAGTTATGAGCATTATTCAAAACCTAAACGCAGATTTTGAAACATAAACGCAGACCCTTACTTCAAGGTGAAGGTCACAGGGGTCAAAATTTGTGTGCATATGGAAAGGCCTTGTCCATATACACATGCATACCAAATATTAAGGTTATATCTCAAGGGACATAGAAGTTATGAGCATTTTTCTAAACCTAAACGCAAAGTGTGACGGAATTTCAGAAGGACGGACAGACGGACAGTGCGATCACTATATGCCACCCTACCGGGGGCATAAAAAGGGGACCTAAGGCCCCAAGGGGCTCACAAGAGACAAAAATATACTTAATTGTTATCAGCACATACATAGTGACTGTGTTCAGCATGTTTCACTAGAGGCATACATGTACATGTGCAAAAAAAAACTGTGCCAACACAGCAATCTTTTAAAAAGAAGCCAAGAGAATGAGAAAAGAGCTTTTTAATGTATGGATAAAATTCATGAATATTGTGACTTCCAAATGTGTTAACGTTTCACTAAAAACCTTATAAGAAAAACTGCCTCGCCCCTGGAAGCCATCTTTTTCAGGACCGGAACCATATTCAAACTCAGCAGATTTATAAAGAACAAATATTCTGAGTAAGTTTCATGAGTTCAGTGAACAAAAGTTGATACATTGTTCTCAAGGTTTCGATATAGCCATTTAAGAAAAACGGCTCCATGACCGCCTTGAATTTGAACAGACTGGAACCATTTTTAACTCGGCCAAATTGTCATAAATGTTCTGAGAAAGTTTAATGATGATTGAACAAAAAAGAGTGTTCACTTATTCCACTGTTGCTTAATAATGAAAACTGTCACGCCTCCGGATTGCCATGATTTTGGCAACAGATTATTTTTGAGCACGCCTTAAACTACATAAGCACACAATTTAATGTTCTAAGGAAGTTTCATGACAATTTGACTGAAAATGGGACTGACAAGAGATTAAAAGCTTTTCTAAAATGGCTAGTAGTTACATAGTTTTTTACTCAAACTCAACTAGTTTTTCACATGAGCAAACTAGCATTTGGAAAAATTGTATTACAAGTATACTTTCATGAATGAATGTGGCCTCTTAAGTGTTCACAAGATACTATGTACAGACAACACATGAAGAACAACAGACAAAAGGTTATTAGAAAAGCTCACTATCAGCATGTTGCTCTTGGGTGAGTCAAAATAATACTCATCAACCAACAATTTTTCAAATCTGCACCCAATATTGTAACAATGTATTATATTTATGTAATGTGTCTGTTAATAAGTAAAGCATGAACATTTACTTTCTTTACATGTCTTTAACAACAAAGGTCTTACTTCTTCTGGCAGCAATTAAAAAAACTACAATCATCAGAATTCCAAGGAGGATGCCAACACCACTGCTTATAAAGATGTAAGCCGTCCAGATATGAGTCTCCTGAGCAACATTATTGAGATCTGCAATAAAAACATATCAGTATTATTTACATGTTTAAATGTATGTTTTTACTTTTTCTAACAAAAAATATTTAACAGGAGCTGCCCCAAGACGACAGACTTTTACTATTAACTATCTGTAAACCTTGTAAAGTTGAAAGAAATCCATTAAACAAATTCCTGAAAGACTAGGTTCCGAGAAAAAATGACCTCCCTACACTCAGCCTAGATTTACTATGGGCTGATGTCAATAAAGGGAATACATTCTTTAATTTGAAATGAAATTACTGAAGCCATTCCTGAGAAATTAGCATTAAACAAACAAGAAATGTGTCCACATCATCGTCATGACACGGATGCCCCCAACTGTAACTTTGTCACTACATAAAAGCATAACTGTGTTAAATGTTTTTGAGATATACATCGCCTTTATTTTATTAAACTATTAGTTTGCTGCATAACAGTTGTTAAATATTTAAATTTCGTTGTTTGTTACATTTGTCATCTGCAGTTTGTAGATGTGTTTTTTTCTGCCAATTATTTGCATGCAAATAACAGGAATGCACGTATCTTCTTATCAACTGTAGAAAAAAAATATTTACATATACTTACTAAAGCAAAGCGTTGAATACATTGTACTTGTTTCTATGGCAGTCTTTTTCATGACACATATAGCACATTTAAGCAGGTGGATACTGGTGTATTGTTATGTGTTGCAGCTGAATGCATAATCTTAGAGTATATATGTTACTAAATCACAGATATCTGGTAATGTCCATACCAGACTATCATGTTTTGATTACATGAACATGTTAAATTAATTTTTCTTTATGAGATTCCATAGTGTTTGCGCAAAATAAGAAAACTATTAACTCATTTTATTTTTGTAAATTAAGGCAGAATTATGCCAAGAACTCATACTTGAAACCGCAAAAGCTTAAACAAATTTTAAGAATTTTCTTGTTTTTTTTTCCCCAAGAATAACAGCCCTGTGTGTAGGGTCAGACAGCAAATTAGGCTGTCATGATACGCCATAAGTGTATCACAAATAATTGTGATATTATAACACTGCAGCATGATAACATAACACAATGTTATTAGAAATGAAAGAATTTTAAGCTCTGCTCATTAACTTTGTCAACAACTTCTGCTTGGCCTAGAGATTGTCTAGATAAAACTTGTGTGTTAGGTGAAGATCAGATAAAAACTACTTGCATTAGAGAGCGAACACCATGCTAAAGGGTTAAAACGCACTAAGTGACCCCGTGACCTTGTTTTTGGCCAGGCATGGCCCATGTTCAAACTTGGCCTAGACATTATCTAGATACAACTTCTGACCAAATTTGGTGAAGATCGGATGAGAACTACTTGAACTAGAGCTTTGTCACAGCCCTGACGTATACCCCCACATGCTGCATGGACACAGAATATTTTGCATGCTGTCTTCACAAAACAAGAGAAGCTAATTTAAATTATTTTATGGCGATTTTTAAGAATTATTATGGCATTTGAACTCTTGAATTCTTTGGCACGATACGCCGTCCAATGAATGTGAACAAAATTAATGTACAGAGTCATTTTAAAATCTCACAATGAATTAAAATCTCACAATGAACAACATACATATGGTTTGGACAAGCTCATTTATGGCCATTTTTGACCTTTGAACTCAAACTGTGACCTTGACCTTGGATATATCGACGTAATTCTTTCGCGTCACACAACGTCCAATGATGGTGAACAAATGTGCCAAATGATTTTAAAATCTCACAATGAACGACANGTCTAAAGTAATACACGCCGCGGGTATTAGCGAACTCGGCGGAACGCCGAGCGTTTTAGCGAGTAAACCTCGCTTTCCACCTCCGCGGAAACACTCGCTAGCAGAAAAAAAACCCGCGGAGGAAGCGCGTTTTTTGGGGAAAACGAGTGGACTGTACTGTAGTTTTTATTCCTAATTCTTGTGCGCCCGCGGACCCATATGCGGAAAACGGATGGGGACAAATCTGTTTTTTTTTGCGCCAATGACGCAAGGGCGCATCCACGGCAGAACACTGGACCTTTACCTTGGAGATATCGATGTAATTATTTCGCGCCACACACCAAATGATTTTAAAATCTCACAATGAACGACATAGTTATGGCCTGGTTAAGCTAATTTATGGCCATTTTTTTATCATTGAACTCAAAGTGTGACCTTGACCTTGGAGATATTGACGTTCTTCTTTCGTGCGACACACCGTCCAATAATGGTGAAGACATGTGCCAAATCATTTTAAATTCTCACCATGAACGACATAGTTATGGCCTGGACAAGCTTATTTATGGCCATTTACGACGTTTGAACTCAAAGTGTGGCCTTTACCTTGGAGATATCAACGTAATTCTTTCGCGTCACACACCGTCCAATGATGGTGAACAAATGTGCCAAATGATTTTAAAATCTCACAATAAACAACATAGTTATGGCCCGGACAAGCTAATTTATGGC
Source organism: Dreissena rostriformis (assembly GCA_007657795.1). Lineage (NCBI taxonomy): Eukaryota > Metazoa > Mollusca > Bivalvia > Myida > Dreissenidae > Dreissena > Dreissena rostriformis. Next base: position 175,964 of record VMBQ01000272.1, read on the forward strand.
CATTTTTTTTACCATTGAACTCAAAGTATGACCTTGACCTTGGAGATATCGATGTACTTCTTTTGCGCGACACACCGTCCAATAATCGTGAACCAATGTGCCAAATCATTTTAAAATCTCACCATGAACGACATACATATGTAGTTATGGCCTGGACAAGCTCATTTATGGCCATTGTTGACCTTTGAACTCAAAGTGTGACCTTGACCTTGGAGATATCGACGTAATTCTTTCGCGCGACTCACTGTCCAATGTTGGTGAACAAATGTGCCAAATGATTTCAAAATCTCAGAATGAACGACGTAGTTATGGCCTGGACAAGCATTTGACCTTTGAACTTAAAGTATGACCTTGACCTTGAAGATATTGACGTACTTCTTTAGCGCGTCACACTGTCCAATAATGGTTAACAAATGTGCCAAATGATTTTTTAAATCTCACAATGAACGACATAGTTATGGCCCGGACGTGCTCATTTATGGCCATTTTTTTACCTTTGAACACAAAGTGTGACCTTGACCTTGAAGATATCCACGTAATTCTTTTGCGCGACACACCGTCCAATCATGGTTAACAAATGTGCCAAATAATTTAAAAATCTTACAATGAACGACATAGTTAGGGCCCAGACAAGCATTTGGCCTTTGAACTTTAACTGTGACCTTGACCTTGGAGATATCGACATAATTATACGCGCGACACACCGTCCCATGAGGTGAACAAATGTACAATGTCATTTAAAAATGTAATGATAAATGACATAGTTATGGTCCGGATAAACTTTTGGTTTAAAATCCACTAAGTAAACCCGTGACCTAGTTTTTGACCCGGCATGACCCATATTCAAACTTGACATATACATCATCTAAATACAACTTCTGACCAAGTTTGGTGAAGATCGGATGAAATTTCGGGACAGACAGACCGACAAAGTGACTCATATAGCCCCCAGGCCCCATTGCCAATGGTTATGGGGGTATAATTAGAGAGCGGACACAAAAAGTGTGATTGACAGACAGACTGACCGACGGACAGTGCGAAAACTATATGCAGCCCGTTGGGGCCATAAAAATTAACCTGGCATGGATGCCAAAGCCAGAACAAGTAGAAAAGTCAAGCTAAAATTGAGCAGAGTTTGTATAAATAAATGTTAGTTATCATCATAACTTAACAGAATACAGACATATTATTCTGTTGTATATTAATTTGGTTAGCATAAAATCAATATTAATTTATAATAGTTATTGTCAATATTCCAAGGAGTTTAAACTTTTATCAAATAAATAATTTTTTAACTCTTGAATTTTATCATTGTCTACTTTTTACTGTGTCATTCAACAAGAAGAGTATGATAGAAACAAATATAATTTTTCATAGACCATATCAATTGCAGAAACAAGAACATAAATATTGTTAGTTCTTTGTTAGACATTGTAGTATTAATATTACAAATTCGTTTTAGTTATACAGTCAATGTTGTGGTTGTGGTTGAATTAAGCGACTTTTGTCTTATGCGACCATTTTGAATTCCCCCCAAACATTTTCACTCTATTGTGATATTGTATTAAGCGACTTTTGTCTTACGCGATTTTCGTGCATTTTTATGTCCAAATCTTGAAATAAAAGACCACTTTGAGGTTAAAGTGGTAAATCTGTTGACCGTTCAGGGACAAATCAGTGTTAATTGTTTATCTAAGCCGATAAGATGTACGATTACACCTTTTTTTTGTTTTCACACCAGCCATTTTCCTTTGTCTCGATGACCGGTTCTGACCGGTGTTGATGCAGACTGCGTATCAGTTTTTTGGGTTGAATAATACAGTGAGGTATTGACGCACAGTCTACGGTTTAAATTGTTTACAATCTGGGACGTTAAGTGACAAACTTGAACGCCGATTTTATTGCAGAAACAATTCGCCGACGCGACAAAGATTTTCAGTGTTCTCGAGAGGTGTGAAAAATACACTATTAATCTGTAACATGTGTCAAAATCCGTTCATTAAAAAAATGTTATTGTAATAATGCTTATTAGTTTGTGTTAGCACATTTTCCAATCAGGCCTGTTTATATTTAGTTTTCAATCGACGTGTTTTATTTATTTCCCTATGTACCATAATCGAGGAAGATTTCCATAAGCTTACATGCAGAAATTAAAATGTCAAAACGGAAAGTGTAAACGTTAAATGAGAATATTCGGGTATTGGAATCGTCTTAGAATTAAAGTGCACGTAAAATCGCGAATGAGTTTGGAGTCGGAAAAACCCAAATTCTCTGTGAAAACAATTTACATAGTATTTTGTAAATTTAAGAATAATACTGCAGAGAAAACAAATAAAACACTTATTAAGTAAAACATTGTTGTATTCATTTGATTACAAAAGTTGAAATCATTGTGTCAAAAGGAGATAATCCTACATCTGGATTTAAAATCGAAGGTCTGCATTCTTACCAAATGGCCTTTTTTTATTTAAAGACCATTTTACATGTATTAAGAGACCACTTTTGGTTACTCCCTTTAGTGGTCTCTAAATACAAGATTGACTGTACTTGATTAGTATGTGATGGGTTATATGGAACTCTTTTTAGTAATTTATATAGTTTCATTTGGCCTTTTGTCACATCACCACATATTTGTTCTTGCCATTATGAGTTTTTGGTACTCTCAACTTTTTTTTTACAGTTCTTAACAGCCTTTTTCAAAGGAGGTCGTATAATTTTAGAAAAGGCATCATGGATCAATAACATATTTATGTTCATATTGGATTTGTTTCCATGTTTACATACCTTTGTTCTGCACTGTACAACTTGGATCTGAAAAACAATAAATGGATTTACATTTATTAAATAAGCTGAAAGAAGAAGCCGAAATGGCTTCCAAAAACACTTAGCACAAAGAAAAGTTGAAAAAAAAAACAAAAAAAACAGTCCGATCCCACAGTGGCTTAAAATAATGACTGGAAATGATCAGAGAATCTCATTCTAGTCATAACCTTTGTTACAACCTTTTTTCGGTTTTCAACGTTATTTCCTGGATTAGGTTTTCAACCTTCTATTGGACAGAATGACATTGATCTTTGACTCAATAGTCAATAAAGAACTTCTTATTCTTACAACCATACCAACCAAATATTTGAACATACCGTTTTTAAAACAGGTACTGTATGGCAGAAAAATATGGAAAACATGTTCAGTATACATGTACCTCCCTGAACTTGAGCATCAACAACACAAAAACCAACAATAGCTAGAACAAATGTCATAGTTCTAATGAAATCAGTAATACTTGATTGAGAAATGACCACCTTTAATTCTAGCATTGATAACTCTAGCACAAGTGTGGGTGCCTTATGCTGTGCAAAGCGTTTGCATCTTGTTATAGCTTTGAACAGCTTTTTAAGGGGATATGTGTGCTCTCAACATTTAAGAATAAGCCTAAATAGCAAAATTGATAACCTCTTCCTTTTATGATATCTGTTTTAATTAATATCTACAAACACTTATATACAGCTAATAATAAACATTAATACTAAAGTATTTTTTGCCAACGACTTGTAATTATATATTACTCTTATGGTTGAACAGTATTATTAATATTCCCATCTTCTTGATATGGACTCTCCATAACTCGAGACCTTTGATAACTTGAGCATTTCCAGTATCTAAGTGTGACCACGATATAAAGAAATTTAACAGTAATGCAATTCATTAACACAAAAAAAAGGTAATATTATTGGAGAGTTTGACCTTGACCACACCAACCAATATTTAATATGGATCCTATGCAAGGAAAGATTACCTTACTATGCAAAATTACGTTTGAACATCCAAAATCTATGTGCTCTGTAGTAATCACCCATACTTTATTTTTCAACAGCCTGACTTTCCAATGCGCACGTAAACACTTAATATTAAAAGAGGACCATGATGGCCCTGAGTTACTCACATAATTCAACAAGATCAACAAGTTATAGAGATATAAAACATCAAAAACAGCTGCCACACGGATTAAAATCAACAATAAATTGATTCTGGCATACGTTAACAAAGTGACCCACAGACCATTTATCAGAAATAGTTTGAAATCCGTTCAGCAGTTGCAGAAAGGAAGATATAAAGCTTTGCCATGCCCCATGTTTTTTAAAACACATATTTCTTTTAGGAATTTAGAAATGGCTTACCTGTTTAAAAAAAAATGAAATCAATCACAATTCTGACAAGATTGTGCAAGTCTGCTAGTTTAAGTTTCCATAGCAACAATTTGTTTAATGATATTCTATCATTTAAAGCAATTTAGTAAAGGACCAAATCAGCATCATTCCCTTTTGTCAAAATTCACCTGATGGTTTCGGTTAAACGATTATTTAAAGGAAAAAGTGAAGGCAGGAATCCTGACCCTGTATGCTGACTGACCAAATAGCTCCCCTTCATCACTTTGAGTGCTTAGGTCAGCTAAAAATAAGTGCAATTGCAAGACAACAAACTAAACCATGAAACAAAGATAATTAAAAACAAGTGATGTGTTTTAGAAACACTATGCCCCCTTTTGAGCGATTTTGACCCATATATTTGACCTTTGACCTTTGACCTTGAAGGATGACCTTGACCTTTCAACACTCAAAATGTGCAGGTCCATGAGATACACATGCATGCCAAATATCAAGTTGCTATCTTCACTATTGCAAAAGTTATGACAAAGGTTAAAGTTTGGGACAGAATGACAGACAGACAGGCCAAAAACAATCTACCCCCTCTTCTTCGAAGAAGGGGGCATAAAAATTACTTCACTATACAGCAATTATATCTTTTTTTAAAGATTGTGCATACAAAATCTACACTTACCAATCAGAACATCATCTTTCCAATCGCAGTTGAAGACACTGGCCAGGCAAGCGATGTATATTCCAGAAGACAAGCAATTTAATTCTTTTATAGTTAACACTAATTCACCTTTGTCATTTTTAGACAGTTCATATTGTTCTTTATAACTATCATTTAAAAAATAGCAAATACACTTTTCAGGATCGCATGATACAATGTGTTTTGTAACATGAAATATTTTCAGTTTTCCAACATCACAATTCCAGCTAATTGTGATGTTGATGGCTTCTCCTAGGGCTGTCCCAGAAGTGCTTATTATTTTGACAGGTGCTAACCCTCCATCTGAAAACAAAATAAATAAATAATATGTAAATAGTAAATGTATACAACTAAAAATGTCACAAAACAACAATGCCAACCAACCCATTGCGCCTTTCCCATTTATGGAAAAACTTTGTAGATTATGCATGGCAATTATTTTCAGACAGATAATTGCACGTTCTGATACAAATCTCCTCTCATTCTAAACAGATATTTAATGTACCGAAAATTTTATAATTTAAAATTGAGAATTCTGACAGAAAATCAGATCAGGAAAATAATTAAGAATGTGTCTGAAGGACACTGATGTCCCCGCGATATGTCACTTGAAAAATAATGTGAACAGTTAATACAGCATGTATGTCACAATTGTGAAATAGGCATGTGTATAAGCAACAGTTACAAAGGACTGGTATATACATGTAGTTTGTGTCTCAAAAGTATAGAAAATGTCCCCGAGTTTTCCTGATCTGATAAAATTCCCAATTCCAAAGCCATGGGCTATCTTCCCAAAAAGTGAGGAAAAAATCCTGCAAACATGTACTATATCCATATTAGGAATAAGCAAACAATTCAAGTGTCCACTGTAACGTTGAGCTTGAAGCAAAAAGCTTTTTTTTGCACACAACACATCGTCTTGATATAATGATCATTTGTGAGCCAATTTAATTTGATTTCAATGCATGACAAAGTTATTAACCTGACACACACATGTACTTTTGCAAAAGCCATATAAGGAATATGCACCAACTCCAGTCCAAGTGTGCCAACTTATTTTAACATCCAATTATGCAAGACAAAATAAGTAACTGGACAAAAACACCGCAAACACAACCCCAAAAAAACCTAAATGAAGGGCATGATTTAAACTTTTTGGCAATCATTGAAAGCCTTTTTCTGATCATTTTGGGAAAAACAACAACCTTAGTTTAATTTGAAAATATTTGACTTAAATTATTTGAATTACGGGACAATTCTAACTGATAAAAGTCCTGTACATGTATATTGATAAATTGAAACCAAAAACGTAAGAATCTAGTAGCACAAATAACTATAGTTTCAACTTAGTACTAGACTACATTGTGATAATAATACTTAACCAAAGACATTTGGTAAAGGGTCAGACAACTATAAACATTGGAGTTATATTCAAATCCACTTATCACTTTCAGAGAAGAAAACTCTCTATATTTTGTACAAATCCATAGGAAAATATCAGTAGAAAAAGAAATCAACATAATATTGAATTCGGTAGAGGTTCAGCCCAGGGTTATTTTTGTGAAAACTATTTAGAAATCAAGCAATCAGTCTCTCACAAAATGTTCTAGTTGTGTAAAGTTTTGGTAACCATAGCAATGGTATTATTATAGATGTTCCTTTTATTTGCAGGAATTTGACTGAAGACTACCCAAGGAACGTTTGTACTAAGATTCAGAAACAAATACACCAAGTTGGTTACAAGAAAGTTTTTTCAAAGGAAGCTATTGTTGTTAAGGTGCGTTGAAAACACTTACCTTTAAGAACTGCATTGGGGCAGACAGTGAAAACGACCAACTGAAGTATACAAAAACAGCAAAACTTATTGTCTTGTGCAGAGAGATTTTTATTTAATAACAATGTATGATACGTAAAAATGGCGAACTCCCAAAATATTTTTTTAAATTGAATATGACAGAAATCATTTCTTATGAACGTATGACTGAACAAAATACTAAATACACATTGAAATTCAAATCATGATGATTTGTTTTATCATTAATCAGATAAGTTCTATAGCTGGTGATGCCTCTGTCCAGAGTAAAGCAAGTTCCCAACAATTAAACATACTGTTAAAGTATACTAACATGATTATTTATATGATTTTTGTATAAATGAATAGTTGTATGTCAAACAAAAGGACTCTGACGGCTTTAAACTTTAAAGCTCTCATCTGAGTTTAATATACATTAATTGTACCAGAAGAAAACAAAGTGTAATGATATTTACCATCAAATATAAGATCTTCATCTTGAACAGTTATCTACAAAATAAAAAAAGGTATTGATAGCATTGCAAGCAATTCAGTCCTCTTCCAGTGAAAACCTCTAACAATTGAAGAAAACTCATTTACCTTCAAATTGCTGTTTATATATACACGCGTGCAACGTAAAGGTGCCACTAACTAGATGGCTGTCAGCAACGTGTAGAGCAAATTAACCACAATCCTTGTAATTATATAATAAGCTGCACCCTGCACATTGTTTAACCTTTGGCCCTTAGTGTGACCTTGAACTTTTTCCCAATGTTTGACCTTGACCTTTTATCCAATGGGTGACACACTTTCTCCACATGATGAACATCTTTGGTAAATTATTGTTTAATGATAGATGATAGATTCAAACTAAACTGTAATATGCCAAAATCTGAAACATTTGAAATGTTAGTCAAAGTTTGGACCTTACTTTTGACCCTTAACTGTGACCTAGACCTTTGAGCTACATATATCTAAATTATCTAAAATTCCACGATGCATAACAAACTTACAACCTAGACGAGCTGCTTATGGCCAAATTTGTTACTTTGACCTTTAATTGTGACCTTGACCTTTCAGGTAGGGTTACACGCAACATAGTCTTCTCGTGATGGAAATTTGTGGTAAGTAATTTTAAAATTGAATGATAGATGATCAAGTTACAGCCTGGACAGGCTGTTCTACTACTGGGCCAGGGCTAAGTCTCGGCATCCAGGTTCAAACCCTGTAAACAAACTTGTCAGGACAGGCACCTTCATCAAGGGGAAAAAACTGTAGCGAAAGCATATCGCCAAACTATTTGGTGCGAGTATTAAGACCCTTGTTGAGGATGCTGGCTCCGACAAATCACTTGTAGCAGACCTGAGGCCCTCCAAGACCCCCCCCCCACTTGACGCTTGGACCCATAGATGTTGACATATCTCTCTCATATAAAGTAACAAAAACTGACTTGCCACACCTCACCAAGTCAGAAACACTTATAGATCATAAGGATGCTGAGCATCTAAAAATTTAAACAGATGTCTCCAAATGCCTTAACTCTGGATTGGTAGCAAACTCATTTGTCATTCCTTCTAAAAATATCAAAAAGCACACAGGCTCAGCAACTATCTTTCATTTTTTCAGCAGAATTGTTGGCAATTTAATACTGTTTGTGCTGGATATTGGTCAATAAACCTACTTAAACTGCTATTCTATCAGACTCACTGTCATCTCTTGAGTCTATCAAAAACAGAAATAGCAGACCTAGGCCTGATATTTTATCAAACATTTTGGAACTCCATCAACAGTGCCTAGAAAAAGATTTAAAAGTCACATGAGTATGGTGTCCAGCACATGTCAACATTAGTGGAAATGAGCAGGCTGACAGGGAGGCTAAGGAGGGCCTCTTGAGGGGGCTGTAGATGCTGGGGAACCCCTGTTGCCTACCAAGATCTACTCCCTGGCAAAGAAATTTGTCCTGGGTGAGTGGATTACAATTTGGCTTCCCGACACAATTTTGCCAGACTCATGAAAACCCTCAGGCCGTCTGACAAATACTCAACAAGCATTGTGCTTGACAGAGCCAAAGTATGTCCTCAGGCTAGACCCTGTATGTCCTAGGTACCTGGAACCCCTCGCTGCACCCCACGTGCAGCTACGTACATTGTGTCAAAATTACATAAATCCAACCCTTTCTGCTCCTTTGCGGTCTAGCACGTTGGAAAAGATATAAACTTGTCCATGAGAGTGCAATGCAGCTTGGAGCCGGTCCCTCGGCATAAAACAAGGTTGTGTCAAAGTTATATAAATCCAACACAATTATAATGGAACTATGTCAAAGATATACAAAGTTAGCACAATTTTAAAAGAAGACAGTCTCATGACTGTAGAAAATTAGGGGGTGCTGGCTGCTGTCCCTCCCCCAATGACCTATATCTTGTCAGTTATCTGGCAGTATGGTAGGTATTTGCAAGTTTCCCTCTGGGCTTCAAAAGGTTGTCGCCACTTACTTTCGCCACATTCCAAAAGTTGTCCTCAAACAAGGAACACATTGATCAAAGACGATCATCTTTTAATAATAAAAACTAAGCATTTTACAGTATGTTTAATAATTTGATTTAATAAAGGCACATAAAATAAGTTCATTTATTAACAGCACATTTAATAAGTTTTTGTTGTTCTTGTTGATGGACATCTCCTTGGCAGCCTGTGTATGTTGCCGCAGTTTGGACACTTCAGCAGCTTTCTGAAAATTCAAAAAAGGAAATTATTAAATAGAAATATAATAGACTATGAATAGAATAATGTTAACATCAATGTAACAGTATGCCGAATAAATGTTTCAGAAATATTTATTTAAACAAAGAATTATACAGATGTACATCTGGTTGATTTCCAGGTTCAATTTAATGAATGTTTTTCACACCTATTTCTTGACAGAAAGGCCTAGGATAATTGCCATCATCCATTCTTATTGTCTGAAATAACACAAAACATATTTTTACAACTATTAACAACAAACCAACACATTCTTTATATGTCTAAATTTTAACATATCCGAAAAACAGTACATCAAGTGAATGGCATACTTTTCATTTCAGAAATCGTTGATATCTTAATTTAAATATATCCTTGTCAGAACATATTAATCATGAAACTATTTAAACAGAAATTCTCACAAATGCCTGACGAAAAAAGTTTTCATGTGTTTATGCGGAGAAATTATAAAATGTGGATAAATGCCTTAGCCGTGGTATTGATTAAAGAAATAGCAAAGAATATTATGTCACATTTATATAGCTCCAATCAATATAAAATGTTTAATTATTGCCTTATCTCGCACCGATTGCGCTAATATCAATTGATTCTTACCTTTTTGATTGTCATTGTTGTCAAACTAACACCACAGCCTTTAATCTGCTTCGTTTTTTTGTTTCGTGACAAACACTTCACATTTGAGCGCAAATTCGGTATACATGTATTTCAAGGTTGTCTTATCTCTGAAGCAATAAAACTGACGACTAATGAGGATAACTTGTAAAAACACCCCTAATACAATGTAGTCGCAATTATCACCATAACATGCTACTCTGTGGCAGAAGGCATGCTCCATTGATTTCAGAAGACAGTATCACTTACATCATGGAAATCTATAGAACCACGACTGTTGTAAACCGGCTGGTAAACAGAGCGTTTTATGTCATTTAAGGAAATATTACGCAGAAATAAATGCAGATTTTTGCAAATTCGCCATTTGAGAAAATCTGGCAACATATTTATTAATTTGGGGCCATTTGCGACAATGGTGATTGACAGCGGGGACCCCATATTTGGCAAGGGCAAAGAAGACCGGGCCCCTTGCTGCTCCCTTGCGGTCTAGAACTATGGAAAGGTTATAAACTAGTCCATGGGATCGCAATGCAGCTTGGAGCCTGTCCCTCTGCGCCTGATATATTAACCTTTTTTTTAAGGGGATTATTGTTCCACACCGCCCTTTCTAAATCAGCCCAATGACATTGACCTGATATTCTTTATTAAAAATTTTTTTTAGTAAGTATAACGTTAGTTCGCCATATACATTTTTTAGTGTCTTAAAACAACCATATTTTATAGCAGTTTTTAACTTAACACAAGATAAGGCTGCCCAGTAACCTGGGTATGTTGGCTGCATTGCACCCCCTTTCTTTCCCTCTAACACCCCCTCATCCCCTTAAAAGTCGAAGAGCCATGTCGGACTGGGGTGCAGGGTCATATACCTTGCAAAAACCTATTTTTTGCCCTAGCCAGGGTTATACCAACATTTTGGTGTTATTGTCACTTTTCCTTAAAATTTCTATTTTTTATTGCAAACTGTGTTTTGTACTAATGCTGATGTCTTATAAGGTGCATTATTAAGACATTTTCTGTCTGAAATTTGAAATATTTGTCATAATAATGTAGAAAAATTGTTTTCTTAGTGTAGATATTTCTATAAACTGGCATTTTTTCAATTATAATCTTCTTGAATATGCAATTGGAAACATAGTTTTTTGCATTAAAAATCATGAGAACAGTAAATCCAAACAAAACGATTTGATAATTTACTGAGATCAGACACTTATCAAACAGTTTGTTTTGATGGTCATATGGTTACACAGACACTACAATGCCTACACATTTAACTTATTATTGTTCATGCTATGAAAGAGCATATGAAATCATTTTTAAAGCTAAAGTCTTGAGTTTAAACCATGTCTGAAGTAACTTCTGTTTTTTACTTTGATCCAAATGGCTGCATTTATTCATTTCCTTTGCTTATGAATGGATTAATGAAGACATGCGCCTTGTATGCTTTACACTATATAAATATACATTCTTATACTTAAATTAAGAGCAGAAACTTTGAAGAAAGGAAAATGATTTTTTTTCCGTTCTTGTTTCAGGAAGCAAAGATACATGTAAATCAAACAAAAAAGAAAAAATAGAATAACACTAGGTTTGGCTGCATGAAGGTTAATACGGGTAAATGTCTACCCGGAAAAGAAGGGAAGAAACCTACAGAGACAATCAGCGATATTACTCAATTTTGTATTTAATAGCAAATGTTTTTTTAGTAACAGTTAGTTTTTCCATTATACAAGTTCCATTAGGTAGGAAGTATAAGTACGGTATGTTCTTCACCGGAAACAAGATGAGAATACCAGTCGTTATAACAATTCAGGATAAGACACAACTAATTTTACCCTATCTTTATATGTCTAAATCCATGAGCAACCTGTCGCTGGACAATGTTACATGTATGTGCCACGCTAAAGACACATTTAAACGTACGGATGATGACCAATGGCAACTAGAGCTGCAACGATTCACTCACAGCTCGATTCGATTCCGATTTCAGACAGTCCGATACCGATTTTTTCGATTCGATTCATCTTTCAACCTAGTTTTATCATATATTCACTCTTCTTTCTCAAATGTGTTGCATACCTAGATATCTTGGGAATTTGTGTGTTTGTTTTATATAGTTTGGTTGGTTCAAAAGTGTTTTAAAATGGTTTAAAGTGGGTTCAATTAACATTTGTAATAAATATTTAGCAAGAAACTGCCAATTTTCTGATAAACTATGTCAATTTTTTAATAAAACACATAAAAAAGAATAGCCAATAAGGAACTCATTTTAATATCAATAATCTATTTAACTTCTGACTAGAAGATTGTGTTGACTACACAGTACACACTAATATAAATAATAAATATTAAATAATAATAAGAACATCTGAAGTCACTCCTAGTCAGTGGAGTGATATAAACGTGCAGCATGTCTATACAAGCCTATACTGTTTAATAAAACTTTGACAACAACTCTGTTGACTACAGAGATCACAATCACAAAAAAAATATAATTAAAATGTTTAACACAATCAGTTTAAATGTTAGATTAAGACTGTGTCTATGTGTCTTCTGCTGATGATGGTTCTTTGTTGTGGTGGCAGGAATATGGTCACACAAAAAATGTTAAGATCAGCTGGAATGATAATATTATGCTTGAGAAATACCAGCATGACAACTTGGTCACCACTAAGACATGCCCGTTGTGCTGTGACAACATCACCAGCCGTAGAAAAGACTCGCTCACTAGCAACACTTGTTGCAGGCACACAAAGTAACCTCTTTGCATATTTTGATAGGAATGGAAATTTATCCTGTCTTGCCTGCCACCACAAGAGAGGGTCACTGACCTTTGAATTCAACGGAAGACACTCTTCCTCTTTGTAAGAAATAATTTCAGCTCGAATTTTTTCAACATATGACTTAACTGGCTCAACCTTTGTAACAAACACATCTCCAAATAAATCAGCCAGTGCACAACTAGATTTACAGTCAGAATTGTCAGTCTCTATCTTAATGATTTTGGTAGGTGGTTCCTCATTTTGGGGTAGTTTGATAGATTGTTCCTCATTCTGTGGTAATGTGGGCAGTTCTGATACTTCTGCATCAGCAACTGTAGCAGGCTTGCTGGTGGTGCTGGAACTGGTAGAAGGGGCCTCGTCTGATTCCCTTTTCATGTTCACATTCTGAAAAAGAAATAAACAGAATGAATCATTTTAAATATACATCATAGTTTATCTACATATTGCCAAGATTGTGACTGTCCTTTTTTACATCGGACATCTTTTGTTTGCATGTTTTGTTAATGCCCATTTCAACAGTATTTCAGTCATTTTACATGTGGCAAATAATCATCGTTTTCTTCTTCCTAATCAATTAACTCCAACCAGTACCAGTAAGATTTGTGTTCGATGTTAGGACAACCATCTATCAGTGGGAGGCTACAAGAGTAATAGGAAAGCACCTTGGACTCTTTAAGAAGAAAGTTCTTTGAATTATGTACAAATAGTGTTCTTACTTAATACTTATAGTATCATATCAATATAATGTCACATACCTGACATCTGATGGAATTCTCCAATTTCTCTACCTCTGTTTGGACACCATCATATACATCACGTCGAGAGCTATCATCCAAATACGGAAGACTCTTAAATCGTGCGTCGAGTGCAGATGCCTGCAGCAGGAATCTTAGGATACCCTCATCTGTGTACCTAAAGCAAAAATGGGAAAACACAATTTATTGCAAATGTATCCAAAATACACCTTACAGAAATATTATTTAATAAGAATTTTGGTTTTAACAGTAAGAATGATATTTGAAATTGACTTGTTTGTTACTAGATGGTGTAAGTACTAAGTAACAGCCTGATTTTACTTATGACATATTGTGCAATATAAGCCAATGTTGTAATTATTATTAATTGTGATTGAAATTGTGCAATATTGTTAATTGTTATTTCAATATATATTTGTTATGCTGTTATTTATTTCTTGTTGAATGTTTACCTGTTTTAATATTTTTATTTATTTATTTAAAGTTATATGGCTAACCTTGGCTTGAGATCAGAGCTAATTGCTGTTTTGATCTCTAAAGCCATAGTGCTGTCAGAGGGCTGGACCTCAAGCTGTCGTAGCAACATTTCTTTTAGTGGATGTATGAGCAAAACTGTAGGGTGAGTCTGGCTGCACATCATAGTTGTCACTGTCTTGAGCGGCTTCAAGATTCCAATAAGCACCTCAACGTTCTGAATATCTCCATCTGATAAAGTTACGATTTCGTTCACTTTTTTTTTTAGTTCCAGAAGCGCAGCATAAACAGCTGCCTGCTGCTCTAGATATCGTTCACACATATCATAAGTGGAATTCCACCTTGTTGGTACATCCATCAGTAGTCTGTGCTCGGGAAGATCAAGTTTAGCCTGCATTAGCTTAAGAACACTTGTTGCTGAAGTACTCTTATGAAAGAATGTTACCACACGCCTTAGTCTACCTAAAAGTTTATCAACTTGTGAAACTTTGAGACCTCGTTGTGTAGCCAGATTAAGGGTGTGGGCAAAACATCCAACATGTGGATTTAAACCAGATTCTTTCACTGCACGAACAATATTGCTAGCATTGTCTGTGGTAACGGCTGGCCCCTTGCCATCACGTTCTAATTGCCAGCGTGCAGATGTGTCCTTCAAAGCGTCAGCCAAATGTTCGGCTGTATGAGATTCATCATTTTTTTTTGTTTCAAGAGTGTAATTTTCAACTTTCCAGTCTTTATTGATGAAGTGGGCAGTGACAGCAACATAGTTCTCAGTAGCCCTAGATGTCCATGAGTCTGTAGTTATGGCAATGCTTTCTGCAGAATTAAGTTGCATCTTTACCCTGTCTGTAACCTTTTTCAAAAGTGCTGGCACAACCTTTTCACTGAAATGTGTACGACAAGGAAGTTTGTACCTGGGTTCTAAAGTGCTAATCATGTGTTTGAAACCTTTGTTCTGCACTGTGGAATATGGTCTCATGTCACAAGCTAAGTACCCAGCAATAGATTTGGAAATAGATTCTGTCCTTTCAGGGGTTAATTTAAATCTGTTCATGTCAGTAACTTTCAGCTGGCCACTTAACAAATTCCCAACAGAACTTACAGAAGCAGAACTTTTCTGGCTGGCGACTTTGCCGACTTGAGTAGTTGCGCTGCTACCTGCTGCTAATACATCAACATTATGCTTACGGTTTACGTGTTGTAAAAGATTGGTGGTTGCACCAGATTTGGGGTATGCAACGTCCGTGAAACATAACTTGCATGTGGCTTTATCGGGAGGGCCACCATCCCGAAATCCAAAGTATTTCCAAACTTTAGATTTAAGTTTTTTTGGCGCATTTGTTAATTTCACGTTTTCGGCAACGACTCGTTCGGCCATTTTGACGCTTTTGCCGAAAGTAAACCGTTACGCGCTTATTGATTGGGTGACTAGAGTAATAAGTAGCCAATGGCGCGCATCGTAATTACAGGTAAAGATAAAACCTACTTCCCGTATCAAATAGTCAGAATACAGCGAGCTTTACGTATCTATGTATATATATGTCTATATGTTAAAGAATCGAATCGAATTTGGTAGGTTTGGTATCGAAATCGAATCGACGCATTTCGAACCGATTTTCTATGCATCTGATCCAATCGTTGCAGCTCTAATGGCAACAAGATCTTGTATCCTAACCCAATTAAGCTCATATGCAGGACTTACCGGCAAATTAAAAACGAACTTGGATGTGAAAATTATGTATCTTTACCATTACCAAATCACTTAATTTTTATCAAAAAAAAATTATATGTCGCATATACGCGGTTTACAAGATTTGCATATAATTCGCTTGTAAGCCGCATGTTGTGATTTTACATGCAAATGAGATGTAAGCAAAGTATAAGCCCCATATAAAAATTGGATACATATAAGTGGGGTATAAGGGAGTTATATGCGATTTATATACGGTTTATAAGCGGACTATATAGTTATTGAGCAATTTGCATATAAGCTGCTTATTATAATACCAACGGACATACCAACGATGGAAACCATACCACCACCAGGGCTTGCACTAAGAAATAAATTTTGGAAGTCCTGACTTCCTGCCCTTTACTTATGGAAGTCCCAATCAGAAATGTTGGAAGTCCAAACAACTAAAATGGTGATGTTTACGGAATGTCAACTGTGTAAATGATCACAAACTCCTCCCCTCCATTTTGGGTAACTGTACATCTGTGAAAGCAATTAAAATATTCAACAACAAAAAGTCACAATGAATCGCACAATGTATAATAATACAGACATAGACTACATTGGCGCTAAGGAAAAAAACTTAGTAGCCAATTTCATAACTGACTTGGGCTAGCAACCTACGACGCGCATTGCCTTTGAGATATGAAGATATCATATTTCTTTCCGGTGTGGGGGGAGGGATTTTGATATTTCATCACATATATCATCATTGAAATGCATGTTAATCTTTCAGGTACCAGGGGTTTTATCCACAATATTATTAATTATAACAATAATTTATATTGACACATTTTCAAGTCTAAACAAACATTAATAAATGTCACCATGAAGTAGCATAAACACCATTCTGTTGATTTAAATGTTAAATTATTATTGTTTATAATAGCATATATTTATTTTACACTTTATGTCAACTCATTATTTAATTTTTACATTGTTGACAGTTTCGTTGGGTCGCGGAAATATATGACAATATCAAAATTACGCTTTACTTGCAGAGTGATAAATCCTCCTTCCAAACAAACACTTTATTTGTTGAAATAACAACTATCTGCCCTTTTCATGTTAAATTTCGTCATGATTTAGGACAGACAGCGTTTTAAAGCTCATAAATCAAATCCAACACAAATACGTTTTTCCATGCTGCATTTTTACAAACTTTGTTTCGGAATAAAAGTAAACCGCATATTCGCATTTAAATAAAAAGATGATTAATTTTCAAATTTAAATTGGTGGTTTGAATTTAAATTCACTATTATGCAAACAAAATCATAACCAAAGAATTCAGAAGTTAAAAAAATGTACAGTGCTGATGTGGATTTCAATCGAGTTTGATTGTGCCTAACCAAGCGTGACCTCAGAGATAATCTTTCACAGCATGTTACTATCGTCTGCAACAAAAGGCTAATTAGTGATCTGATAACAAGCAATGCCCTTGGGTCTTGTTTGTACACAATGTGTTGATTTAATATTATGCTCTAGTCATGTACCGGTAAGGGTGTTATCTATGTATTCAGATCGATGTTTCTGACGATGTATACGGTGTTGATTGAAGCGTTATTTTAATCGACAGCTTACGTCATGGGTTGCTATTTTCGGCGTATGACCAATTTTTAGGAAGTACAGTGGACGTCATGGGGTTTTGTTATCGGCGTATGGAAACAATTATCGGGCAAAATATACGGCAGTACGCCACTTAGTGCAAGCCCTGCACCACATGAGCTCTTCCAGCCTTCAGCCAGTAGAGCTAAAAACCGGCATATGCCAGAAAACTTTTACCCATGGTCACAGCAACAGAAATTTTCGATGCTTTATCGGTTTTAGGGTTCATCACACCTGCAAGTGGGTGGGGAACCTGCCAAAAATTGTTAGAGTCGGGTAAGCAATAAAATGGGAAAAATCATCACACGCATGATTCACATATTTTTATTCCAATAGGTGTTCTCACCTATTTTTAACCATGATCATGCTGATTTCTAGTAATTTGCCTGCGTGCTAAGTTAAACTTATTGGACGATATGAATTTGGATCGTTTTTGTCCTTACCCGGTTTTGGAATAGGAATCACTGTGGCCAGCCACCACTCGGGTGGTACCGTGCCTATCCGAAATGATTATCCGGGCTTTTCAATAACAATCTCGACGTAGTCGATTTAAAACGAGTACACCCATTGGTTATCTACAATAGTCTGTGGGTTTATAAGCCAATGAAAACTTGTTTGTGTAAAATGCCTCGGACAGTGGGCTACACCACACCGTTTTAACTGGTTCCCCGCTGAATATAACCGTTGAATATAACCGTTGTGTGACCAGGTTTGCAATACAAATACAATTTAGATAGATAGAAATGAAATAAATGAATTGTCCCAAATTAACAACACAACAATGAACCATAACTAATCACAACATTCTCACACAGTATTCTTAAGAAAAATATTTAAACCGAAAAATAGTTCAAAAGAAAAGAAATTTACACTAAACTTATATGAAAATTGCTTTTAAAACAAATGTTTCCAGAAACTAATAGTTAAGTGTGACAGTGACTTAAGAATAATACGTTAGCGTTACCGATCGTAAAAATCGCATTTGGCGAATACAATTCCTTGTTGGCGAGCAAAAATAAGATTTTCATGAAATTGGCGATTGAAAAAATTGACCCTCAAATTTTCAAATGCACTCTCTAAATTTATGTTTTCAGGCTGTATAAATCGCCAGAAATAACGACATGAATACACAGATAACACCCTTACCGCAAAGGTCTGATCGAGGGATAATGACATTCGCCTTGTTTAGGTCGATACTCCACATGGATAATCACTTTATTGGTCACGCTTTACACTGCGACCAGTTATGAGATCACTAATAAGCCTTTTGTTGCAGACGATAGAAACTTTTTTTCTGACTGGGTAACCTTAAGAAGGCCTATAGCACCTTCAAGACCCTCACGAAGACCAGTCAGCCCAAGGCCAGTTTTATAGCAGACACTGACGGGAATCTCCTTTCCGAGAGTACGTGCCATCTCTGCCTTAAGTATGGACGACCTTTTGTCGTCCGTTTCTGGTCTGGGATTATTTTGAATGAGACTCGAGTCTGGTTGAAGCCTCCTAAGCAGGTGGACTAAATGCTACAGTGAACGCTACAATTACCGGCTTCAACCAGACTCGAGTCTCATTCAGAATAATCACAGAACAGAAACGGACGACAAAAGTCCGTCCATACTTAAGGCAGAGATGGAGGAGGCAGTGCTTAGTTTTAAGGCAGGAACATCTCCGGGAGTAGACAACGTCCCTTCCGAGCTCATAAAGCTCGGAGTAGAGGCAACGACTGCAGCAATTACGGCACTATGCAAAAAGATCTGCGAGGAGAATAAGTGGTACAAGGAGTGGACCCACTCACTGATCACCCCCTACCGATAAAAGGCAACCTCAAGTTGTGCAAGAATTACCGCACCATCAGCCACATCAGTAATCACAGCAAAGTCATGCTACGCATAATCCTCATTCGATTGAAAAGTAAGGCCGAGGAACTGCTGACCGAAGGGCTATCTGGATTCAGAGCTGGTCGGAGCACAGTGGAACAGATCTTCAACCGCAGAGTCATTATTGTATTGAGAAACACCTGCAACACCAAAGTGAGCTCTTCCACAACTTCATCGACTTGAACAGAGATTTCGACCGCGTGTGGCATGATGTTCTATGGCATGTTATGAGAGGATTCCACATTGACGAAGGTCTGGTGCAAGTCATAAAAGAACTCTACGTAAACGCCAGAAGCGCAGTACTTCTCATTGGACAACAGAGGGACTTCTTCAGGACATCGGTGGGCTTCCGTCAAGGATATCTGCTCTGTTTAACCTTTTCATTGAAAGATAGTGCAGGAGACTCTTCATGACTGACCACCACACCTCTATCTCCATCAGTTGAAGACCCATCTCCAACTTGATATTTGCTGATGGCATTAGCCTCATTGCTGGCACCTGCAGTGAACTTCAAGATCTCACCAAAATACTATGTCAAATAGCAGGAGCCCACGGGTTGGAGGTCAGCACGAAGAAGTCAAAGATCATGGTGAACAGCACTACCCAAACCATTGCAGACATCACAATAAACGGCGAGAAGCTGGACGTAGTGACCAGCTTCAAGTTCTTGGAATCAACGCTTTCCAAGTATGGTACCAGTACCGCTGAGGTCCGATTAAGAATTGCCATGGCGAGTCCTTGGGTGCTCTCAAAAAATATAAGTATCAGGATATTATTCTCCAATCCTCCATTACATGAGGCTAGTTAGGGAAAAGCTGTAAACACAAATAAGGCTGAAAATAACAACATTTGGGACTTGCTCAACGCTTTTAAAGTTTTTAATTAAAGATGCAATAAATATATGCATATGCTGATATTAGCCATCACCTGATATGTTGCATATTGTAATGTTGCGAAACAGCTAGTACAATTGCAGTCATATTTTGTGGATTTTGAAACTTTAGTCTGTAATAATTCATAAAAAGCGATACTGCATATACATGTACGGTTAGAATAACTCATTTTTTAATTATGACTTTTGCTAAAAGAATATACAAATAAGACTTCATATTCAGTTTTTTTCTCAAAATATAAAATAATGATTACTTCTCATAATAGTATACTTTAACGAAAATAAAATCCTTCAAGATTTTGCGGGATTTTCTTTTGATGGCAGTGTTTATTGCCGGTAGCCGTGGGGAGATAACAGCTGCGTGGAGTTTAATAGACCTCTGCAGTGAGCTCAATGGCTAGAATGACAAGAATCTTGTCAAAACCGAACAAACGCATTCATCGTAAATTGAATTGAAAATTTAGGATGGAAGGCATTAAGCAAAGAAATAGAAAATTTAAATAACAATACATTTTGCCAAAACCTGGTAAATGTAGTTTGAATGGATATTTTCGGAAATAGTTTATTGCCGATTTATGAAGGTGGAATCATTCACATTATAAATGAAAACGGCGGTTTTTCGCCCACAGGCCTATACGCCACAGTGAAATGGACCTATTCGGTCACAAGATCGGTTTTCGGCCCAATTTTCATTGGGAATAGATGGGGTCAACATCTTGGTCGTTACGCTTTATAAAGAACATATTTATTTATAAAAAAAGGCATTGTTATTCGGTAAAAAAAAATCATCAGCAAACGACAAGTGTCTATTATGAATAACACTATTATCCACGAAATATATAAAAGTAGATATTGTTTATTGCAGTTAACTATTTCCTTTGTCATAAAGGTTTCTTTTGCCCTGTGGTTCAGGTTGTACATTGTCTTGAATCAAGATAAACGTCGCGTACTATAAGGACGTGCGGTCAATCGCTTAGTCCTCTAATCTTCGAAACTGTGTGAAAGATCAAACCGGGACACCATACTGAATATACAACGATTACATAATGTAAACACTGTCTTTTATCTTTGTATAGTCGGTCACGAAAGAAAAAGACGTAACTCCAGCTTGTGGCAAAAAAAAAACGTTACGTACATTTCTATTGGGACTGAATTAACGCGTCATGAATATTAAACTGTCTAATGTCGGTCAATAATGACGTAAACGTATTGTAAAGTGTCTGACTTGACTTCCTTTTATATTATATTTTATAATACGAATAGCTAAGAACTAGCTAGGACCTCCAGCGAGAGAGACTGCGACATTGTCTACTTTTATGGTGACGTCAACGATGTGTACGTTGTTGTTGCAATTGAATGTCAGGTTGATGTCTCCTCTCTTTGACGTGAAAGAGTCTGTCGCGGAATTTCTGAAACGTCTTTGAAAATATCGTCAGGTAAATTCAGCACTAAGCTATAGCATAAAATTTAAAAAAAATGAAATCGGTAGAAAACCCTAGTTATTTTAGTCTGGTTTCTATTATTAAATTGCAGCAGACGAATTTGAAAGCATATAAACAAAAGAAGCATACTATTTGTATACAAAAATGCTTCAACAGATTTAGCTCGAATAAGTCCTTTTACAAATATTAAATATTCTATTTAACATTAAATTTTGATTATTAGCTTAACTCTTCGGAAGGCGTTTGCTTTGTGTGTTACATAACGACCGATAAAGGTAAATAGTTTTGAGAAGTTATTATTAAATACGTTCATGCATTGGGAAAACAGATGTCGGAAAATCACAATTTTAACGATACAAATCTATATTTCTACTATTCACCCAGAAATGTGACCCTGCTCTTAAAGATAACTTCTTGTGAAGTTATAGCTCAGGCCAACCGTACAGGGCTATATGTTTATATTTGAACTCTAAAAATGTCATTAGGAGTGAGATGCGTTTAATATTACTGAATGGACAGCTGCATACACTGCACACACACGTGCAAGAAAATAGTTACACGGAACCATACTACATTATCGCCAAATAAGCCTACAATGAATACGTCAAATCCTTAACGCGGTCGCAAAACTCCTAGCATCAGCATTTTGTCCCTTGCAAGTATCACTGATATCAAGAGTTCAGAATTGATCTGCAGTTTCATTGGGCGTATTATTGTGACGGGATTTAAGATTTAGGTTTTGCATGGTTTGAATTAATCATTTGTATTTAATCACAGTGACACTTGCTAATGCATTATTTGTTCTTTTATGATAAACATTTATTTAACGAGTTTGATTGAATAAAACACAAGAACGCTCAACAAGTACACCATTGTATCTTAAACATAGACTTACATTCAAACAAATATAGCCAAACTTTATTGTTTGCTATATTATATAATAAACTTCATTAGAAATATCCCTTTCATATAGAAGATAGCCAAGCCAAAGAATTGTTCTAAATCGAATAATGTCCTCATTACGTGTTTTTATATAATTTCCGTAATGTTAAAGTCAGATCCATACACATCCGTTCATTGCAACTATAGGCATTCATTTGTATTGAGCCATGGGACATTTAATACATCTGCTTATACAAATGTATTTTGTAGGTAAGCATTAGGTTGATCGATTATGTGATTAGTATTGGACAAATAAGTGCTAATGCGCAATCTTCACTTTTATATAGAGTTTAAACACCAGTTTTTGCGCAATTTAGAGCAAGCAACTCGTTGCTATGATGTTGTGTTCCGAGTAAACGCATTGCCATTTAAGGGAGTTTATTTGGGAAAATACAATCGTTGCCTCTCAAACTGCTCTTTATAATGTTTCCTTTTTTAATTAAACATGTGTGATATTATTAATCTTTACACTTCGGTGTTCTTTCTTTTCTTGTTAATGATACGGTGTTCTTTGTACTTACAAATACAAAATTATTTAATATTGATAAAAGTAAAAAATAATATTTAAACATTTCAAAATAACTAGATATCATTTTAATGTTGTAAAGACTTTGAAAATGAATTCTGTTCCTTTTATTATTATAGAATTTTAGAAGATCGACTTATTGTTTAGTGCATATTTCCGTTATCCATTACATTAATATGAGTTATTTTATTGATTTAGTTTTTTCGAAAATATTATGAATGTTGTTTAATATTTATGCTTGTTATACACTACCCAGCATCAACAAAGGTGACGCTACTTGAAAGGTTATTTTCTTCAAACAAACATGAATTACTGTGCTCCTGGCCAGCTGATAAAAGCTCATCAGTGATGTTATTTAGTAAAAATGAATCTCAATCTAGTTTTAACGAGATTGTAGACATAACAAATCGTGAACACGGATGTAAGATAATACCCTCACATCTGCCATATGGCATGCAGTGCAGATGTATAGACCAAGGCCTTTCTGGATGCAATGTTTCAACGACTCCGGGTAGCAATGATGTAGTGGAATGGAAGTGCGCTGCTCGCTTTGGCGAATCACTTCAGTACAGCGATGTTTCACAAATCAGAAGTCAAGGTAAACCGTGTAGCTTTTTCATGTTCATGTTAAATATTCAACAATCTCTAAGAGTACGACTTTGAAAGAAAATATTGGTAGATTGCTGTAAAGGAATGACATTTAGTTTTAAAGCGCTGAAGAAGGTTATACGAAACTTTAACTTTAAATTAAAAGTTAGATTCTTTTATAATTTTGACCAAAGTCTATCAACCATAAAACCTATTTTTCTCAAAATGAATATACATGAGTTTTCTAGAAATCCAAAAACTGTTTACTGATTAACATAGTTCTTTTTTTTAACAGTATTTGAATGCATTAAATGGAAAACAAATTGTCTTTATCGACAATGTTCTTAAAAAACGAGTATAATTTATTTAGTTTATTTTATTTTAGTTCATTTTGCTATTTTAACTTTGATATGCGTAATATACACTGCATTAAAACAGTTTTTCTCTTTTCAAAAGCAAAACCAACAGATGCCATATCGCGTGAAACAAAGAAAGTCATTCTAGAAATAAGGAAAGAAATGATATATACACGAGAAAACGAACCCGTTTCCCTTAATTGTTCGAATGGTATTACTGAGTACACGATGCGGGAGTTGCAAAATGTATATTGGTATACGAAGAACGGCGAACGTGAGACACATTTAACACGAAGCCAATTAAAAACCAACCACAATGGTGAGTCCGTCCTGAATGCGTCATTCACAAGAGGCGAAAATGGCTCCATTGTCTATTGTAAACATGACGCGCAGACAATAGCACAATGGACGATTTTTGTGTTGTGTAAGTAGCAATTTATTTCCTTCTTTTGTTGGTGTTTCGTAAAGTTTTAAAAACTGAAAATCGGATTATCTATTGCAAATAAACTTCATTATCAATATGTCAATATAATATGGCGTTGTATATTTGATTGGTGAGGGGTAGATTGGGTGCGTCGTTACAAAAATGCACAATAAACGGTAACAGCTCAATAACTTAAGCACGCATTGAGATTTCGTTCGAAAAAAAAATCAAAGGATATTAACATATTAACATTTGGATTCCATGTGGGTAGGATGGTGTCAAAGTCAATGTAGTCGTTTGTAAAATCTAAAATTGTGTGTATAGATTTGATATGCGGTCAGCGACTGTGATAACATTGGGGCTGAAGAATATGTCAAGGTCAAATGAAAAAAAAGAAACATGGTTATTAACTTAGAACATTGTCCGTTCATTAACTTGAAACGTATATTTGTTTTTGTAAATATTTTTTAGTATTTATTATTTGTTTTTGTATGTTAGATGTATGAACCAACTATGGGGATTTAATTCATGTTTATTTTTGAGTTTGGTTGTTGAAGAAGGAATGTCACAACTTCGTGTCTTCTCATGAAAGTAAAACAAGGTTTACCGCTCAATAAAGAATTGAACAATCGAATAAAATATTATATACAAGCTATTTTAACCTCGTTGCTGAGATTGACTACTCAGTTTGACTAAAACTTCTTATTTTTAACAATGCCTTCGTTTATATAATACAGTTTGCATTCATAGTTTTGTACTTCCAAAATCTCATTTTATGATTGTGCTCACATTGATACATTTTGTATAAACAAATATGTGTCGTGGTATTTCAACATTTTGTATTTGGCAATATATTAAAAACATTCGTAAAAAGTACATTTTAAACATAGATATTACATATGTCCGACTTGACATTTAGTTTAGTTGTTTTAATAACTGAAGAACCGAATGATATAAATGTAGTTAGGTCATATGTTTTAATAAATGCTATCTGTCTGTTTACTCTTCGCCAGACCCACCGACTGTTGTTGACGAATACATGGAGATCGCTGAGAACGCAACGATTCGTCAGGAATATAATTTTATTCCGGGTAATCCGCAAACAACTTATATACGTTGGAGCAAAGGGCATTTATTGTTACCGCATCAGCAACTTGAAATAACACATATTAACAGGCATGATGCTGGAAATTACACATGTGAAGCAACTAATCGATTTGATCGAGATGGCATTGTCTATGATGGTAACGACACAGGCACCCTTCGACTGATAGTCTTTTGTGAGTACACAATGCTTTTAGTCTCAAAATGTTCATGAATTTCCGTTTTAATTACGGTAAAAAATAATAATTTGATAAAATACATGTGTAGATGTTGATATGATATTGATTATTTTCATTTTAAATAGCGAAGTGTGGCATGCTTCAAGACTGGTTTGAAACTATCAATTCTTTGCATCGACCGTTTTAAGTCGGTAACCATCGCTTAAATCAAATTTTATTTTAAAGACTTGACCATGGTAATAAACCTCTCTAGTGATCTAGTTTTAATTATTCTTATACACTTATGGACCCGACAATAGTTATAATTATGGGCTAAATGTACAAAATAATGCGAAAAAGCTAAATGTAGCTTTCAAACCGGTTTAAAACCCCAACGCTTTGATTTGACCGTTCCAAGGCTATGGCCCAGCTTTAATCCTTGGTTAATTGTTTTAAATATTTATGGTGCAAGTATTGTATAGACCAATTTTTACTTTTTTCAAATAAACGACAATCAGAGTTTAAGAAGAACTTCTTGGCTAATAATATCTCTGGAGTGTATTTATCATATACATTTATCTTAGGATGAGTGCAATTATATATAATATCAATCGGCTCATTACCTATGCATGGTTAAATATTAACTTATCCGATTAAGTAGCGTATTATACATGACGTTATTAAACATTCTGCTATATGTTCAATTCGTGTATGTAGATCCGACAGCAGTCACACGTTTCTATATCAATGACATGTTTGAAGAGAAGCAGGTGACGCTCGTAGAAACGGGCAATGGAACTATTCATTGCTTTGGCGAGGGTAATCCAGCGCCGACGCTTACGTTAATAAAATATTTTGCAGACAATAAAAGTAACGAAACGTTATACACTGTCAACAGCACTCATCTTCGTTATGAGATTTCTTCAGTTGGCAGCCATCATTCTGGAAAATACGCCTGCGTAACGTCCAACCGTTTTGGCGAGGAGTTAAGAATGCTACATTTAAATATAAAAGAGTTACACGGTATTGATCTTGCAATATTTTGTTCATGTCAACACGTGTTAAACATTTAATATCGACGAAACGAAATAAAAAGTCAGATGATTCGCAACTGCATTATGTTAACTCAAAATTAAATGGTTTGAAGAAAGTTGTGTTTGTTTCAGAAATTGCAACTATCATGCAGGTGTTTTTGGTAACACGAAATGAAACATCAGTCGACTTGCGATGGATTCTTGATGATGATGCGTTGTTTCATTTAGTGCAGAATAAGACGTGCTATGTACTTTACAAGAATAGTGATGAGACAGAATGGATCGACGTTATCTCAGATATCATTATGAAGCTAACGCTGACGTCACTTATGCTGGATCTCCGACTAACGAACCTGCGTCCTGATACTCAATATGAAGCTCAACTGATTGCCCGTTTACCGTCTGGCAATTACTCCATCGCACCGAAAGTAACGTTCAAGACATTGTCGTGTATGTAAAGCTTTACTGTTTGTGTGTCTTGATTGAGTTGCGATAGTTTTTTTTATACATGTACATCATTTCCCAAATGACAACAACCCTTCAACATGTCACAGTTCGTCGACAAACATAATATATTAGTAAATGTATCACTGAACAAATCAAATTATGGATGCATGTGTCATCGTTGATGCAAAAAAAGACACACACATTTTATGAACATGTTGTTGCAATGCAATGAACCCGATAATCTAAGAATAAATATATTGTTTTTGTTTCTTCAAATTTTCTTCTTTCTTATTGTTTGCTCACATTCTAATTGGAAGCAAATTGTCGTTTTTCTTTTAGAGAAGTGCCCAATAAGTATATTGTAGATGTCTTCAAAAAAGTGAATAAGATGTCTTATCTTTTAATTAATGTTTAATATATGAAAATGACATAAGTATTACATGGTTATAATATGCTTTAGCCGTTTATGTCTGTATTAGTTTCAAAAGCAACGGGAATTGACGTCGTTGTTGCGCCTATCGTCTGTTCGGTTCTTATCATATGCGTTGGCGTTATACTGCGAGCCTATATGAAAAGGTCACTTCGTAGTAAGGCACAAGAAGGTACTAATTACTTTGTAAGATTGCGATGTACTTGACATATTTCAAACATTCTAGTATTTTTATTTAATATGTCTTTGTATAAGCACATCCTTACGCATGAAATACATGTAATCAAATAGCGTTTATTCAATGCATCATTCAGTTGGATAATCACAGCACAAATGCGTGTTGGTTGAACGAAAATAATCTATATATTACGCCATCAAAAGACCCAACAAAACTCAAGCCCTCAACATACTAATGTGTAATGTTTGCTTGCAGATATTGATAACATACGTGTGGACGCGACAATTTCTCGGAGCACTATGGATGCGGTGGTAAATGCAGACGACGATGACAATTACGACTGCATTGATATGACCAGAACACAGTCATGTATCAATCCACAAGACGATCGCAGTGGTCATTTTGAATCAGTCCATCCTCAAATTATTGGTGGAACAAATCAACGCGGTACGTCATTATGATACTAATTATATTTGAATGGCTTCCACAAGACGTTCGTTGATTATCGTTAAAAAATATCACAGAGAGAAATCAATATCAAGCTTTTTTCTTTGTTTCGTTATTGTAATGCGTTATATTAGTCACTAGCAGCAAATAAGCATTAGCAAAATACCGGATAGCAGATACATTGAACGTTTTCAAGTGATATGTTGTACGATTGTGCAATGAAATTCTTTCTGGCTAAAACAATTGCCATTACGGCATGATATACATGTGTGGTTTTTTTTTCAGATGCAATTTGTTTGCAGACTCAAACGTATGTTATTACATTCTTGATTGTATTTTGTTGTTTTCCTCAATGCATATTTATTGTGTCAACATATTCAAAAGAAAGTCCATGGTAACAGTATGGTCTTATGTTCTGTGTACAGTACATTAATTCTTCTGGATATACTAATAACCTATTATTGCTGATTATGTTTCACTTGTCTAAGTAATTTGCACAGGACCAATAAAGTCGACTATGATTTCCTGGATCGCACTGGAAACCCGACTGAGAAGCAGTACAACTCTATGGGAGAGGTTGTTGAAGGTGACATGGACGAATATATTATTGGATGCTGCCGTAGGTTAAACAATGTGTTAAAGAGAAACATATTCTTTGATATCAAAATTTAAATCTCACAAACAGTTAATGTCTTGTTACTATGCATAGACTTTTTTGTTAAGTTGTCTTTGTCTTGTTACAAATGGTTGTTGTGTAGTATTAGCCGTAGCCGTATTAATGTTACTGTAAGCCGTTTTATAGTAAACTTCATTGTTGTTGAAGTGGTAGAATGTCAGATGTTATTTAAGGTAAATTTGACTGCAGCATCATATTATTTTTTAGAAAACTTGACTGAGACATTCGAAAATGAGTATGTCACACTATAATTATTTTGTTTCACATATTGTGTATCCCATATGTTTACAGATAGCAGTAGTTCGGACACCGATTCGGTAATATCCGACTCATGTTTACAGTACTTAACAGGTCAGAGTATTACCTTTTTTTTGCTTAATCGGAGACAACTATAGTTCAGTTACCAACGTAAGGCACAAATAGAAATGTCAACATCTGTACGTTTTGTTTGTATTATATGGTCAAATATTCATGTGCGTTAGAATCTTCTTTTTTTAAATAATGTTTTTGCCTCATTTAATGTGCCTTTTCTTGTAAACATATGAGAAAGTCTTCTCTAGTTGTTGAATTTACCAAAAAATAAAAATAAGTAATAAATATATATGGCTGTCAGATAGTGTAAGTTTAGAACTTGATTGTATATGTTTCGTTTTAATTAAAGTAAACGTCTTGAATATTAGCTCAATTGCTTCGTAAAACTTAAGTGTATTGAAACGCCCGTAATGTGGGAAGATTCAGTACTGTGTTTATTTGGTAAGATATAAATAACACGGGAACAGCGAGGATCGAAACAATGACCACTGGTCTGAATGCGGATCACATATCTACTACGCTTTCGCGTCTAAAGTTATTCGTTGTGAAAAACTACAAGAACGATTAGGCCAATGGATTAGTAATATAAGTAGTTCAATAATTACACAAGAAGACATTCATAATTACCTACACTGTATTTGTTGACAAAATTGACAGGCTGATTAAATTTACTTTACCAAAAATAAATCGTTATGTTTTAGTGATTGGCAACCTGCCGATTCCACCAGAAAGGTAATTTGTTTTTAGTAATGAATTACAGAAAGTTATTGTCTATACATTTCTTTATATTTTGAAAATTATTGCATTATAACACTGGGTTATACAATTGGAGGATGTGCTTGGGTTAAGGCGCTGGAGGGCAGAGCTGCTAGATGGTCAGTTGTTCGGCGTCATACTGTAGTTTCCGCTTAATAACGAAAAGGAATTGAGCTATTATATTTTATGTCAATGCTTCGATTGGACTTGCATTTATCATAAACAGTGGGTGGTTTTAAGTTCAGTTATACCGTTTATAAAGCAGAACATTGGTTTCGGCTCAATGACTCGAGAACTTATAGTTTGATCTCCCTTGGGATTTGTTAACAGTTGAACTATTTTAATGACACTTTATTCTTTAACTATTCTTATCCAGACCTTTCTTAGAGTTGTATAGTTGATGATTGTGAGTCAATCTACCATTTCTAAGATATAGTATTAAAACGAATTATGTTTAGGCGCCTTCGTTTTATAATTGCTAAAATCAAATTGACGTTCGAAAAGTTTTATTTTTGAAAATGTTTCAAAATGATCGAATCGTAGTCGTGTAACCTTATTTCTACTAGTGTTTCCACCAGTGCATATGATGATGTTGCGAACACTTCAAGAGATCCACATTCATAGGAAATACGGCCCCTGTAAATAACTTGGGTAAGTTGTTTTACGTGTGTATGTCTTTATAAATGGCAACAATGGTTGGTTTGCATTAGCGCGTGTATGCGTGTTCATTTAATTTATTAGTTTTAAAATATGTTAAATTATTTTGCTCTTTCAGTCATAATGCTTTCGTTTCCAGACCTTTCTACGTCCTTGACCGCCTGACAATACGAGGATTTGCATTGAACGAGTAGAGAACCAACACACACATGTTAGTGACGTGGAGGACATTGATCGGCTTTCAGCATACTCCATGTAAGCACGCGAAAGGTACACGAACGCAGTACGAACCTGGTATTAATCGCATACATCCCTAATATAGATGCAGTGCAGATTTCAGGAACGTGGCGCTGACGTGTGCACTTCAGGTCGCGCTCTCGCTGTGTTCTTTCTACGTTTGCACTGCGTTCATATCAGCTTTACCCGTCTACTTCGTGTCCCAAAAAGACTTTAACAAGACTGTCGCAAAATCTTCTTAAGTTCTAAAAGGTCTTTACCACAATCGGAAGATTGTACCGTGTACATAGTAATATATATTCCTGATTAAGATTGTACTACATAAGTATTGCGTCCATACAATGTGGTTGTAGAAAGGTTAAATAATGTGCAGAAAAATTCCTTCACAAATAACGTTTCAACAAATGAATGAACAAGATGTCATTTTCTTTGCGACGACAACGGATCATAGTAGAATATGAAATCGCAACTTTTCTGCTTGCAAGAAAGAGACGCAGGCGGAGGTAACCGATTGTTTGCTGGGTTAAAAATTGGCTAAATTTGGTCATGTTTCCTCTGGGTCATTTTTTAATGTTGCTGTTTGTTTTGTTTATCCGTTGTTGTTTTGTTTAGGTGAAGGGGGATTGCTTGGAATAAGGGGGTGAGGCGGGGCATCATGCATTTTACATTCCGACTATTATAAGACGTCGACTGATACATGATACCTGATATGTTGTTGAAGTACGATGTTTATTATTTCCTTCGCGATTGCAGCTGCGTTTAACTAGGAGTGTTTCCCAGCACACCTACTAAATCAACTGTCAGAATCGCGAAATGTGTACATATATTATATTATTGCTGAAGTAGTTTGTGTTAAAAGCTGTTTGATTTTGTGTTCGTGAGCTTTGGGGAGCCAGGGAGGGGGTGGGGACGAAGAATATGAAATCGGAAATGCGTCGTGTTTATTGTTATGTTTCTATGATAAAATAATATGAGCATGCATCCTTTTAGAATAGTATTATTGTATGACTAACTGTGTTATAGTGTGGTATACATTTTATTTTGGCTTGTTAAACAATGATATTGGAAAAAATGTTCGGTTTGAACTGTTTTCACTCGTACGGTTATACAAATAATTGTAAATTGTAATGTTGCAAAATTAAAGCATTTAACATTATTTAATGATTTTTCGTATTACATTTTACACTAATGGAACACCATTTGTAAACATATAAACTATAGTTATGATTTATGATTCATATGTTAAGATTACATGTATTGAACTAAAATTGAAACGTATATCTAAAATACACACAGGAGTTGTATCATGCATGCGTTATTAAAGTAGGTATATCATGAGATGTTATTAAAAAATTAATAGAGAGCAGTATGCAGCTATTTCATTGACATCTTGGAACAAACAAATGTTTCCCGAAGTAGAGGAAGCATTTCTTCTATTCTACCTTATAACAGACGACCATTAAACATGAATCTGATGTGATAAAAAAATAATAAAAAGCTTTTGATTTCATGCAGTGAATGAACATCAGCTTAGGAGCAATGAATCTCAATCTAGTTTTCACGAGGCTGTTTGACATAACGAACCGTCAAAAATGATATCAGAATAAACCATTTAAACTGCCGTTTTGCATTTAGTACAGATGTAATGATTAGGACCGTGCTGGATGTAATATTACAAGTTCTCCGGATAACACGAGTGAAGTTGAATGGAAGGGCGGTCTCTTCATTAAAGGAGCATCAGTTTAGTAATGATCCATACAAAAATGCAAGGCAAACCCAGGCAACAGAAACGAACATGTCAAATTAGCATGTTTCATAACAATCAGAATCAACGATTGCAGGTATCTTGTTTTTATCGAGCTTCGGTAGTTATTAAACTCAATTGTAATTATTGGAATAGTTTAAAGTCGTTTGTTAATTCAAATTGAAATGATTTCACACATTTATAGGGAATGGGAAACACAAAACCTGTGTATATGTATGGATGCAACAAGATGCAGATGACTTTGCATATACGAGAACCTCAATGTGTGCACTTTTGAACCACTAGATGCTCTGTTACGCTTTTAACATGTTTTATAAGTCATGAAACAAACGCAAAGCTCCACATATTTGACAAGCGGAAGATGTAAACGTGTCCTGAGCGCTCTTATCACCAACATGTATACTCATCAGTGAAATCAAACTGACACTAAGTGTCATCGCAATACTTAGCAATACGCTTACTGGTTATTTGTCTGTTAAAGTTAAGATGATTTTGAAAGCAGAATTTAATTCTGATTTATTAATAAAGAATACGTAGGAATTATTCAAGAGAATGCCTGGTAAAAACGTATAAAATTAACATACAGCATGAATCAGCAACAATACAGCAACCAATTGAACAAAGTTATTTGAAAAGGACGTATCGATACCACTTCCAAATTCCACAAAGTTAAGTATTTTTGTTTAATGGAAGTTCAATTTGCCATAAGAATAAAAATAATACGTTATATTAAGTTTCATATATAGTATTTAAACCTAAAACATTAAATGCGTTACATGCTTTTGTTTGTCTGAAGTTATTAAGCTAAACATAGTTAGTATCCAAAATCGCAAATGTGATCTTAGTTGCAAGAAATGAAACATTTTGAGAAGTTTAGAGATTTGCAGGGCCTTAATATTGTATTGATTGTGATTGATTGATAACCCGTTCTGTTGGGCTGGATAAATCATGTGGAAACAGCATTATGACAAAATGACAAACAGTGTTAACAATGGTTATGCGTTTATTAAGGCAAGATATCATTTTCCACTGTAAGAGAGGTGCAAGGCTATTAACTGTATTCAGTGAAAAGATACGACAGAGTTCAAAGTACGTTATCAACACAAGTACACATAAGTTAAACGTTGGAAAGCAAGTATATTCATACATACACTACGGTTTTAATACAGGTAAAAAGCATAGCATTAATATTCAAATAACAAACACAAAAGGAAATAATTTTCAACTTAAAGGCAACTGTTCAAAGATTGACAAACTGATAATCAAACAAATGTCATAGATTCAAAAACGACAATATATTGTATAGTCAAACAAGCAAAATAATATTTATTCGTGATACAGAATAACATATACATGAAAAATTGTTTTGCTTATAGATCAGACAGTAGTTATTATATAAGTACAATTGAACAGAAACTGTAAAAGAATGATCACGCATTGTTGCAAATTACTTTACCAGTTTATCAACTAAAGACATGTTTTTTGTTCTCCATCTTCTGAGACATAATACATAACCCAGACAGTGTTCAGAGTTTGTTATAACATAATCGATGGATGTTTTATTGACAACTTTCAAATGAGCACATAACATTAGTTTCACAAGGTAACATTTGGTACTAAGGTATATTGTCCGTATCAAATAAGGAGAGTAGCTTTAAAAATCAGTAACACGCCTGAGCAAACAAGTACAGTTTTCGGATTCATATTTCATGTCCACTATTTTGTCCATATATACACGAAAGCGCAGCAACGAATATTGCGGAAGCACTGACGGTTATGACGGTAACAGTCACACTGTGATTTTGTTTTCAATTTAACGTTCTTAAACTTAAATTCATAAATACATGATAACGACACCAGCAATCTATGCAACGCCTTATTGAAAACTTAATACTTCACATGTGCGATGCCTACTCTCTTGAAATATTAATCATGACAAAGTAAGTTGCGGTCGAAATGGCATAACAAAATTGAACGGCACATTTTAAGTAACAAACGAATTAAGTTCAAGTTATAACCTCCACTAAGGTAGATAACGCTTTTGCCATTATCATTGAGGTTAATTCCTTGTTAAAAAGCTATGGTGCAGTGATCTCCACATAAAGCTTTAAATCTCTACCTAATGCTTATGTTAACAATCTATATTTAAACGAGACGGTACAGTGTAATATTCATAAGTAGTCAGATCAGGTCGGACGCACGTTATCGAATCAGTTTACATTTATGAATGAGCGACGGGGGGTCGCCGTACTCTTCTTATCTCCGAACCACACCCTAATGAATATTCATAATCGTTTGTTGATTACTTTGATTACTCCTTATACGTGAAAAGGAGGTCACTAATGGATCTCTGTTTCAGCCAATAAGAGTACAATTACATTGCTTTACCTCCCAAACCATCATGCATAACTGCTGTTTTATTTCGTACGCTTTACGAACAGACAGATATGACTCTCATAAACTCACTATTAAAGCAGCTATCAATCAAATGACAAAGTACCGCAATAAAATTAAACTGTCTTAAACCGTTAAAATATTGTTATTACATTGTATGATTATATGTAATACAATTATTATAAAATGTCATATTTTTGTATATTCAAAAACATAACCTTACCATCGCAAACAAGTAAAACTTAAAATAAAGCGAATTCCTTCATCATCATAATCAATTATACTGTCAATAAATCTTGATTGCGCTTACATGTCAGCATATATGGTGGTCATACTGTATTTTGTTAATAATTTTCTTGTTTAATATTACGTGATCTCTTTTTTCATTTTTAGATCATGACCTCCTCGGCAATTGTATTATGCAAAGGAAATACCGCTGTATCGATGTCTATATCTACATTTATACACAGATGTTCGACTTTAGGAGACATATAGTCGGTCTGCAGTGTTTATTTAAATCCATTTCATACCTATTTGATATGTAAAAAGTTTGATATTTCAATGCATTATTATCAATACTATATTATTTAGTAACTTTATCTTGAATTATCGGGAATTTCTTGCCGTAAAAGTATAAAGTACATTCAGTTTTTTTTATAACCTTTAACATGCTTACAAGTTAATCTTCATTTCAAAGCCCCACACTACAGATCGAAATTTACCACCTTTACATCTGCGTCGTCAGTTGGAACAGTTATTTGTAAACAAACAAAATGGTGTTAATTTATTCTTACAAAACATGCTTAATATAAAAGTGTATGTACACCAATAAAACATTAATTAATTGAAATAATATTATTTTTAAGACTTTTTAACAGCCTCGCGAAAGCTTTAAACCAAACCTCTAAACATAGGTTGAATGGTATATAAACGAGAAAGGATGTCTTCGTGATTTGTCACACTGTATGGCAGTTCGTTACTTGCAATAAACATGTTACGGACGAGGTGTTGTAGGGTTCCTCATCCGCTGGAGCAGCTTACGTCTGACTTTGTGCTTAAGCGACAGAGAAATATTTGGACGATAACAGTATATCTTTTATTTTGAAATGCATAATGTTCATCATTTATATGACGTATTTACTTAAGTTCATAATCGATAGGCATTCTCTTCTTGTAAGTACTTGGCAGATAATTATGTGACACTTC
The DNA here is from genome assembly GCA_007657795.1 of Dreissena rostriformis. NCBI lineage: Eukaryota > Metazoa > Mollusca > Bivalvia > Myida > Dreissenidae > Dreissena > Dreissena rostriformis. The sequence goes on from VMBQ01000272.1 coordinate 212,176, forward strand.
TCGGAAATTGAATAGTCGAAATGTCTCTGTCCATACATGCCAAAAAACGACACAAGGCTAGCTTAATTTAGCAACAAATCTGCAGATTTTCTATATCTGCAGTACACATTTAAACAATAAACATATTTTGATCATCAACCGTATAATCAATATACATTTTCAGTACGAATGAGCAGTAAAATACTGCACCAGAATGGCAGTGATAATAGTGTCATCAATATTTTTTTGACCTAGTGAACCAGAATGTGTCCCACTTAGATAACTTTAAATGCATTGCGAAATTGAAATTAAAGGCGGTGATTTAAAGACAGATGCATACAACAAACAATAGGTAATAGAATCGGGTTTTAAAGGTTCTTTAAAATATCTGTCAGTTTGAAAGGAATAGAAATAAACAGTATTGATAAAATTGATTCATACAATAAAAGCTGTCTTATGTAAACGGACTAGCATTGATTTCGTTTTACACATCGATAAAATATAAGAGGATTTCAACTAGCAAAATAAAGCTACTGTCTAATAAATAACACCTTTTTTACGAACGCTCTGTTTGAATGTAAATACTTAAAGTGCAACCAATTTGTTATTGGATAGTATTTTCTTCATCGGTATGCGTTTACATTATAGCATTGCATTAGCGCATACCGTATTTTAGGACTCAGAAATGAACACAGCGTTTTTTTCACTTGCCAAAACGCACGCTAGATCTTAAATAAAGTAATCGCAATTCGTTTCATTAATTCTTATTGAACGCAGGAACACATGAAAACTATTTTAGTACTTGGTCAAAGATTAAGATAAAATAAATTGAAACAATCATGTTTAAAAGACGTCCATTATCGGGAAAATTCGAAACCATTGTTGGGTCCTCACTACATACTATTGACAATTGTTTTTAAGTCTGTGTAGCTATTATGGTTTCAATAAGAAGAGAATCTGTATTGCATTTCGATCCAATATAGAATTATGTATAATCTTTTCAGTAAAAAATAAATGTTTGTATTGATAATTTTTGTCTCTATTAATAAGGAAGGTACATATAAAAGCTTATATTTAATTAGTTTTATGTTTACTTATAATAAAGAAAGTAGAAGGGCAGCTGCTTAAACGTACCCCGGGTACTCTTAAGTAAACTACAATGTACCTAGGACACGAAAAAATAAACTTAAAAGTACCCCGATGTATGGCCGATTGCCTCTAAGCATAATTTCCGTACCCGTGGTACATGGTACTTTAAAATACCCGGCGTACGTTTAAGTAGTACCTGAGCCGACCACTTGAGCTTTATAAGTGATGCATGCGGTTATAACCGTTGCGCGCGATCACAAAGAGCAATGAAATAGGAGATAAAGACAATTATGTAAACAAAAGCGATAAATTCTTCGCGAGTATTTAGTCTTGGTTATACGCGTTGAAGTGTTTCCAAAGAATTTGTGGTTTAATAAATCAACGCTACATATGAATTGACAATCTCCACACAGAGTTGTCGTTCCATGCTCTCACAAGCAATCTCTGCCATCACAAGAAAATCCTACCAGATTTGGTAGGGTCTTTTTTATAGTATTATATTATGAAACGTAGTATCATTTTCATTTATATTTTGAAAATAGTGTATAAGTTTAGGTTCATAATACTATTTTTTAACTAAATTGAAAAAAAGAGTTAAAATAACTTTTTAACATTTTAAAAATAACCGGTGATACTGCAAGACACCATTATTGTACCACGTGCTGCTCGGCTATCATGACGTGCTTGGTTATAACGGCAGGGATTTTATATCATTATAATGTGCTTATTTTTTCCGGTTAAACTGAAAACTCGTTTGTTTTCACAAAGGAAACAATTATCCGGTACTTTCTTCTTCGGCGTATACACATTAATTTATCTACGCCGTTGATACTGTAAGACGCCATTATTGTATTATTGTATCACGTGACACGGCTTTCATCACGTGGATAGTTATGAAGGCAGAGATTCGATCTGGTTCAAGTTAAATCTCTGCGCGGAGGTTGATGAATTAAGCGAGCTATTGCCATGTTGACGTTTGCGTTTGACACGCTGGTGCTTGGTGAATTATATGCGTCAAAACTCATCAATCCTTTTCCGACTCAGACAATACTTCATTTGGTATGAAAAAACCCACACACAAATTCATTAAATATACATCAACTTTACAAAACATTTACATCTATCTTATGTTCTTATCACAGATGGGGTAATCACGTGATAGTAAAAATGGCGATGTCCATGCCTAGGCAGTTATTTTTTGCCGTTTTATACACTTTATTACCTGTATTAATCTTTTAAATGCCGCTCACATTCGAGCCATATCAGCAAGAAAGTGACTAGCTTTTATTTCGTATTAATATTCGCTCTATATCTTGACTTTACCCGCTGCGAAATTGCTTAGCGCGACGACCCTTTTATAGCTCCACTAAGAACATTAGCGGGATGTAAAGTCGAGATATAAAGCGTTTTTTTTATTACGAACAAATTATTTAAGATTTTAATGAAAGATTCAATATTCCAATGGGCAACTATTAAAATAGTGTCATGGTTGTCGGGGTGCTCTCAGGACGGGTTCCGAACGCTATTGTGTCGCTTTTGAGAGAATTGGAGCGCAACAAAACAAAAACGATGGACATGTGTGATTAGTGAGACTCTTTGGGGTGAGAATAACAAAAAGAATTGTACTATGCTAACACGATTTGTGCCACTTGTTATGATGATACAACATTGGAAATAATTCGCTAGCAAGATCTCAAGCGACAGAGAATGAGTCTCCCACAGGTGACCGCCGTTTATTTAACATTTCGATGACCTGCAATACAAATACGTATACTCATCTTACTAAGTTTAAACGATAGTTTCGTAAATAAGCTTCTTATAAGACAGTTTTAAAATGTTATCGTTTTTGAACGAGTATAAGCCAATGTTTAGATCAAAGTCAATGTCCAACAAGAAAACAAATAAAATAACGTTTGCAGTAAATTATTAAAGTACAAATGCAGTGTGATGATAACACTTATGTTATATTTGTAGATTAAAACACAACTCATGGTGCTTTGTTGTGTGATTTTTTTTTGTTTTCGTCGGTAACCATGGCAACCAAACATGCGTTAAAAGATAACAGTATTACCCCTTGCAGGCACACTATTATATTACCTCGTTTCGTCTATAGATTTAACGTACATACTTGGCAAGCAGTTTAAGGGCTATATTAATCGCAGAACAAAATACACATAAAGATAACTTTTAATATACAATATGTGATTGAATTGTGTATGCATTTTATTCGTCCTGTTTCTAATCTAATCGGCCTCTAAAAAACAACATCGTAATGTTCTAACTTGTATAACACATTAAAGGGACAGTTTGGCAGTTTGGGGCTGGAAACATCTTGCAATAAAATAACATCTGAATATCAATTTGCAGAATCATTAAAAACTGTTTACTAAATGTACTTTTCCATTAAAAATGTATACTGATTAAAGATTTTAAGATAAAATGTTGTACTCGATTTCAACTAGCACATGTTGTTAATTTAGTATATTTATTTTAAAAGGAAGAAAAATACCTGATGTACAATTTAAGTTTCGGTTAAGATAGCATTGAAAGTAAAGATACTCGAATAGAAAATACTTGACTAGTTGCCAAAGCCGAGCCTTATTCATAAATAATAATACACAACTCTCTTTTGGCAACTAGTCAAGTAAATGTGTATATTTACTTATTGACAGAGACGCGTATAGCTTGGTGTCATTTAAGTATCGATTGACTTTTCATTTTGATTTGTTCGTGAACAGACATACAGAACATAAACGTCTTAGGAATTAATAAGTTTAATAAGTATGTTGTAATGCACATCTTCTTTTTTCTTACCACGAACAGGTGTAGCTTTACACAAGTGAAATAATTGGAAAAATGGATTTTCGTTTTGAAAAAGGCGTCAGAAGACAAGAAGAAATATTAAATAGAAAGAAGATTATTAAAGAAAAAGATAGATACAAAAATTCGTTAAATTTGCAGTTCGTGTTGTTATTACTTTACAATAACTCATATAAAACAAATTGGAATGCCATATTAAATAGACAATTGTGGAATGATTGAAATTACATTTATTCAATGCCAGTTTTGTGAATATAAACGGTGTTATGGGAAATACATTTTAGGCAACATAGTGTGTTATCAATTTCGATCATTATTATAAAATGAAAGAAGAAATCATCAGAAGAAAACCTTTTTGCTCAAACTTTAAGTACTTTTAAACTTTGCGTCTTTGTGTTTTGTTAAAAAAAAATCAAAATTGAACGCGCACGCGCAAAGACGACCGGAAATGCATAAACGTTACATGCGTTCAAATGGAGGACGTTGGTAGGTCATTTTGCATATCATATTTTGCATTAAATTCAATAATCAATATGGGTTCAACCATATTACTTCGCTATGAATGGAACATATATATACAAGATACTATCTCCAAAGAGGCATTTCATGTATCATGTGCAAAAATTGCAATAATCCAGTTAAAAGTAGCTTACTTTTGTTTTCGTATAGGGTACAATGAAGTTCACTTTTTATGCAGTGATTTAAATATTGTATTGAGTTCTTGATTAATTTTTTTTTTGTATTTTATTTTATTTATTTATTTATATATATANTATTGATGTATTTATTTATTTTGTTTTTGCATACGTACCTTCTGGAGAGATTAGAATCTTGTTTTCCAACAATGTGTTGATATATTGTCCGGATGGTATCACTTGTGATGCTTTAAAAGACCCATTCCCTCAAAATTTGCACTCTGACATAATCATTATAACATAATTTTTAAATAATGGATCATATACTTTGTGTTTTGGTATAATCTTTATATGGTATATGCAGATTGAAATACTTATTATGACAAAATGTAGTAAAACACTATTTTTTTTATCTTTGATAGCCGGGGAGGATCATGGTTCAATTCCTGTTTTACATGAGGATGAAAGTATCTCCAACGGTGAGTATAAAACATGAAGTCATTTTCTGTCATTAAGTAATTTTTGTTGAGTAGCAATGCACAGGATTGAAGATTGGCGTATGATGTCTAGGCCATCTAGACTATAGCGTGGGAATCATGATTTGTATACATATATATTCTTAACACCTTAAATCAATAAATAATATTGGTCTGTATACAATAATTATAACACGTGACTAAATTGTATTAAATAAACACTTGATATATGAATCGCATGTTAATTGCATACACAAAGATACATTATTATTATTCAAATATGACCTGTAACAAGAGTATATCACTAAACACTAGAATGATTCGTGTCTTATTTTCAGAATCAGTCTACGGTGGTTCTGATGGAAGCGAAGAAGATGTAGTTGTTGGAAGAGTTAATCAGGAGTTAGCCAATACGCATATTATGAGGGAAAGTCATGATGTGGAATGTATTCAAAACCCAAGTCTCGAACGCTCATCAGATGCATCCCAAACAAATTATTCAGAAGAAGAATTACATCACGTGGAAAGCATTTATGAGAGTTCTTTTGAAATGGTTGGATATGACGAGTCTTGGCATTTGTCTCCAGGACAGACTAACAATCTTGATGAGATGGTTTCTACCCAAATTAGTGTTAATATCACACATGATACAGAGGGCGTAGGAGTATCTGAGTTGCAGAAAGAATCGTCTAGTGGTTTTTCTTATTTAGACTTCCTCACAGATGACATTATTGACGACTCTCGAATTGAACGAAGATCTTCACCACTTCCACAATGTTTTCATCTAGAACAAACACAACCTAATATGCATTCTTCGAATGAAGAGACTTTTTTTAAATGCTGTGAATGGCAACATTATCATACTACAGATGAAACTAATACTGCTTATGCATCCTCAAGTGACACAGATTATTCCAACAGGGTCACAAATCTCAGAATTCCCGAAAGAGTTGTACATAATACACATATGTCCATCGGAGCTTCACCCGAGTCGTGTTCGTCAAACGTTTCTGGGAATGTAGCTATTGCTCCACCACAAAGGGAGCCCATACAAGGTATGTTATAAAACACAAACATAGAAAGTATACTGTAATTGTAAAGATTCTATAAAAAAAGGGTAAATATGATACTTCTCTGTTGTGCCATAAGGTACTATGAAAGCATGTTCAGCAATGTGGGACCGATGGCCTATGCCTTTGGACCAGTTCTATTGAAGATGCACCGATACTGAGTTTTGTTATATACCTTAAACGCAAATCAATAAAGCAATGTACTGGTGTCATCTTTTCTCTTAAAGTACAATAAAGTATATTTGAGGGAATAAGTCAAAACGTAAGTTCAAAAAGAAAAAATTACAAATTCCTTTAACAATAATTCAGCATTTAATATACCAAACAAAGTAAACCAGAAAATCTATTCGTTATACAGCTGTTGTTTTGTTTGTCTTCTTCAGGAACCATTGATATAGAAAAGGAGCGAATTACGTACGCTTTTGGAGGAAGTGGTAGATTTTTCAAATTGATATAACAAATTTACATTTGAAATGTCATTATATCAACATATGTCGCAACAGAAAGTAGGCAACGACTTTGTTGTATTTGGTTTTAAATAGGGGCATCCAAATAGAACTCGAAATAGCTATCTAACAGTATTATTTGTATTGCAAATATCTTTCACATGTAATGTTTTACTTATTATCGCTTGTTTTTTTTAAGTCCAAAGTCAATATGTTATACATTTAGAAAATTAAACATAACCTGATATGTTAGTTGCCTGTGGAGGGTTAAACATAACAAACCATTTATTGTAAGATGTACATACTGTTGCTCATAAAAAAGCATATGTTGGAATTATTTAATACTATTAATGTGCACGTCACATATCATATACTCTATTATACTAGGAGAACAATGATTTGTTTCATAAGATACTTCTTCCGTTTGTTCCACATGCTATTGCAAGGGACACATTCCCACAGTATTCTACTGTCTGAACTATTGTTTCACTATTTGCATTTCCATATTAATAACAATTAGACGGTCAGTATCTTTGATAAATATTTTTCGAGTTACTTTTTCTCATATTATTACTTTATCTTGATTATGCATCCTATTGCTAAGTTCTGTTTTGTCCAAAAGTCCTTTATAGTCTAATTATCAAATGTTCTCATCACAGTCTATATGTTACATGGTACGTCTGTCCTAGATTCGTTTCAACCCAAAACCTTTAAATTTACAGTCATTGATTTCTGCACACTTCTTCGGATAATACCTGATTTCTTTAAGTTAGTTATGTAACATATTTCCGAATAATAGTTATTTCAAATAAGCAGGAACTTGTCAATTCTAGGATTGCTGATACGTCGATACCAACTGTCGAGTATATTAACAGTTATCTGTATGTGTGTGTCGTGTGTTTTCGTCCAGTGTCTAATTGTATGACACTGGATTAAATGCCTTCAATACAGGGCTTTGTGTTAGAATAAGTATAATATAACATTGAAGCTGATGCAAGTAAAGTTTCACATTGTTTATCTTTTTCTTTATAATAAGGGTCAGTTTTCTTAGTGAAGTTTCAAAACAAATACAGAAAGTAGGCAATTAATTAATTAAAACAATAAAAGAATATATTCTAAAATGATGCATATATTATTGTGTTAATCGAACTTAAAATTTGTATGGAATAATTAACATCAGCGGGAGACAAATCCTATTAAAACTGCCGTGTATTCAATTTATTACATGGGACCGATTTTGTAAACAATTTGGCAAATGGCACAAAAGAACACGCAAACAAAACTGGATAATACAAGGTCACCGCCCTGGAACGTTTAAATGAGTCTAAGTATAGAACATTGAAATTATAACAACTGCCTCCAACATGTGGTGGTTTCAGAGTTTTTTTTTAATAAATATAGTTATCCACAATCAAAAACGTATGTTCTTTTATTATCTTTCAGTCGAATTGCATCTCGATGAAGCATTAGGTGAGAACATTATATTTTTTGTACTTATGATAATCATAATTTGCTGTAGTTGATATAATTATTATTAAGTTTGTTGTTCGTTTGCTTTTCAATCACATATTGTTCATGTTTGTTTTATTGCAGACCTTCCGATTCCAAACCTGCCGTACCCAAGGTATTATTTGTAAATAACCCAGTTGTTAAAGATATATTCGCCGGAACATAAGTAAACCAAAATATATGGCAATCCCAATTACAACAACACGTTTATTTAGTATTTAAGAGTTAAGTAAAAACATATGCGCATATATGGGTTTACAATATTTAGTTGTTATTTATTGTAAGTGCAAACAAAGCATACGATATAATACTTAATGCAGTTTATATAAGTGTACACATGTATATTCTAATATGTATTACACAAACGCACACTTATTACTATTGATGTATATTTGGGTTATTGTGTTGCAGCTAACGTAAATGCATTTACCATTGGAGATGTTACCAGTTGATTTTACGAGAACAACTTCACCTACTGGGTATGACCAATCCATCTGAGTTTCGTTCTACATAGGCATTATATTTTATTTTACTTGTTATTTATTTTCTTTTACATTTTGTTGCATTTTAAATTTATTAAAACGTCTTCAAAAAGCTTGTTAAATACCAATAACGGCATTCAGTTCGCTTTAATGACAGTATGCTTTTCCTATTCCACGAATACAAATAAAGAGGTTCAATTTTACATATGCTCCACGGATATAGCATTAATATTTGCGAGAACAAAATGTATGGATTTGTTTAAACTTTTTGTACACTAATTGTATTTGCGTATACACGGAGGTGCATACTTATTTATTCATATTTTGAATGGGTTCGGACATTTGCATATTTTATAGGTCGTTGTCTTTAATCAAATCGCATGCCAATGTTAATTTGCTATTTTTTATGCTAACGTAGTATGGATAAACGCATACTTTTTTGTACCAAAGGGAGGCAAATCGTAGCAATCATTAATGGTAGCAATCATTAAATAAAATTATTATCTTAAATGTTTCAAGACTGTCCGCATCGGAGGGATTTAATATTTTACGTATAGTTTTATCGCAAAATTCGAATCAAAATTTACAAAAGAATAAGATGTAATAATTAGCATGAACTATCGTAATGTGAAGATATGCAAAATTTGTTCCAATCGTTCACCTGAGGTAAAAACGTGCCACACCTTGGAAGTCCATATTTTATATGGTAAAATGACTCTAAACATTTTATGTGGAGCAAAAAGGCCTACATTAGTTTGATTGTTGGTATGTCCCTGTGACAACAACTAGATTCCGCGAAACCTGTCAGTCAGTCATAGAAATCTGACGAAAAGATGGCTGACAGTGATTCGAGTGCTCTCAGAAAGAGTGTCTGAAAGATATTTGAAAAGGGCACTTGTTACAGGCCTGCATGTCTTACATATTGACGAAATGTATGACACGATTTCAACCTCATCAGACAATGTGTCTGGCAGGTCCTTCCTAGGTTTATTAGAGTCTGCAAAACTGGCTTAAAGATGAATTGCAAATGAAACTTAATTGCAAATAGTTTCTTAGCATTTATAGTAAGGACACAGGTAACACTTTGGTCACAATAGTTGAATGTTTCGATATAGCTTGTTGTTGATTGTTAATATAGAACACATGTGTTTAATTGTTATAAGTATGTTACAGTGTAATACTCGTGACAATTTACCAAAATGGCATTACTTGCATTCTGTTACTGACTGTTGTAAAGCAATTTGATGTTAATTGCTTTAAGTTAATTTATTTGAAAAATTTGCAATTTGCTCATTCTTCTTTTGTGTGTTATGTGCAATATGCAGCATACTTAAGACATTTGGTCTCATATTGGCCTTTAAATGTCTCTCTTGCCGGTGCAATAAGAGTTACACTGTGTTAGTATGTATTGTACATGTCATGTATACAGTGATTTCTTTTTGTCACATGCACATGATATTATTTTTTAACGGGTTTTGCAAAATCAATGTATAGACGATTAGATGGTTAGTGATATTTTACTAAATAACATGTTTTATTGTATTTAATCATTACGGCAAATACGTAAGTGTGCTTTTATTTATATTAGAGTCATTATATTAAATGTGTTTGGTTTAAAGTTGTTCGTATATTTTTATGCTTTTGTTCATAGATAGTTAGTGATATTTTACTTAATAGCATGTTTTGTTGTATTCAATCCTTATGACAAATACATAAGTGTGCAATGTATATATATTTATATTTCCATTACTTAAAATGTGTGTTGGTTTAAAGTTGTTCGTATATTATTTTGCTTTGGTTCAAAGATAGTCAGTGATAGTTTACTAAATAGCATGTTTTTCTGAATTCAAGCATTATGGCAAATTCATGAGTGTGCTTTTATTATTTTAAGAGTCATTATATTAAATGTGTGTGGTTTAAAAATGTTCGTATTTTATTTTGCTTTAGTTCATATATAGTTAGTGATATTATACTTAATAATATGTTTTGTTGTATTTAATCATTATGGCAAATGCATATTAGTGTTCTTTTATTTATATAGGAGTAGTTATATAAAACGGGGTTGGTGTAATGTTGTTCGTATATTATTTTGCTTAAGTGCAAAGAAAGTTAGTGATAAATCACTTAATAGCATGTTTTGTTGTATATAATCCTTATGGCAAAAACATAACTGTTCTTTTATTTATATAAGAGTAATGGTATTGAATGTGTTTGGTGTAATGTTGCTCGTATATTATTTTGCTTTAGTGCATAGACAGTAGGCATATGTTACTAAATAGCATGTTTTGTTGTATTTAATCCTTATGTCAAATACAGAAGTGTGCTTTTGTTTATATAAAAGTCGTTATATTAAATCGGTTTGGTGTAATGTTGTTCGTATATTATTTTTACTTTAGTGCAAAGATAGTTAGTGATAATTTACTTCTTAGCATGTTTTGTTGTATTTAATCCTTATGGCAAATACATAACTGTTCTTTTAATTATATAAGAGTCATAATATTGAATGTGTTTGGTGTAATGTTGCTCGTATATTATTTTGCTTTAGTGCATAGACAGTAGGCATATGTTTCTAAATAGCATGTTTTGTTGTATTTAATCCTTATGGCAAATACATAAGTGTGCTTTTATTTATATAAGAATCATAATATTAAATGTGTTTGGTGTAATGTTGTTCGTATATAATTTTTCTTTAGTGCATAGATAGTTAGTGATATTTTCCTCAATAGCATGTTTAGTTGATTCAATCCTGATGGCAAATTCATGAGTGTGCTTTTATTTATATAAGAGCCTCTATACTAACTGTTTGGTTTTAAGTTGTTCGTATATTATTTTGTTTTAGTTCATATATAAGTAAATAAATACAACTTTCAAGAGCGTTTGTCATGATAACGTAACCTATTTCGTAAAAGAAATGAATATTTGTAACCCAATTTGTATGCTTAATTAAGAAAGACGATATTGAACATATGCTTTGTCTAAGTAAATACAAACATAAATTAAAATTGTATGTAAATATTCCTGGAGAATAAAACGGTTATAAACAATAATAAAACAATAATAAACTTACATTTTGATTGTTGCAACGACAGCAAAAATTAAACGTAAAAATAGCATTCAATAAATAATATATATAAAATAACAATAAAGCTCGGCCAAGATAAAAATGTCGTAATTTCAACATGTTTTTTTTCAATTAAATTTTCTTGGGTGGTTATGACATCAATGATTAGGGGATATATTTTTTAAAGATGTCTGCAGAAAATGTGAATCAAATAAGGTGTGAGAAAGATCGTAAATATGTTTCATCCACATAATAAAATTAAGCTCTACGGCATACAGCAACGTAAGCTTGAATTATGGCAAAATTGAAAAATGAACAGGGATACGCTCTTCTGCTCCAGTATATATTCGCGAATTGAAGGTATAAGTTTGTGACTTGTATCCTACATTATTGATCATAAAATTTATCACTGTATTTGGGTTCGATATGTTCTATGGGCATTTGTTAATTTTAATTCATAGAAATAGCAAAAGCAACTGTTATATTATTTGTACCTATTGAAATATCAGGACTCTTGTTCAGGGAATTTATTTTTGCGGCAGCCCTGTACGAACTGGAATTTTCTGAATATTTAAAATACGGAAATATTTTTCAATTTGAGGAAAAAAGGAATGAGCGATATGATTAAGGCCCTAATTGGGAAACGCATTATTGTTCTAGGTAAAAAGCATGCAATAAGAAGAAGATGTGCTTAATTATGTTCATTGCGGTATTTAAGATCATATGTGGTCATAGAAACTTTGCATTTTTACGTGCTGTTGCACCACTAGAAAACATATCTTTTCTGACACTAGAGAACATAATATTTCCATGAACACATATACAATTAAAAAGATCTGACCCTGACGTAAACAAATATTTTCTGTTTTCCTCCGGCTAGAGGGATTGGCGTGTCATATTTTATTTATATTTGGATTACCGATGTTTCATTTAATATGCTGTAATTGAAACAGAACACGTCGATCATTTCACGGGCCTAAAATTATACTTCTCATTTATCATTTTTAAGGTGTTTTCCAAAATTAAACCAGACGTGCATGACTAGTCATCTGACGTCATCAGATGTTAAAGGTAAGGTCACTGTTGTTAAAATGTGTGTAACCGATTCTCTGCCGCGTATGATTCCGGATTACATTATGTGTTCACTCACTTCACACCTTTGCCGCTCCGGCTGGATCATGAATCGCCACTAATGAGTTTGAATTGACTGTTTGAGTTTCCTCTTATATGGCAATCAACACCAGACTGAGAAAAATACTTACATGTAAATTAATAGCTGGAATTTAGGCTTAAATTACGACCAAAGTGTAAATTCCGTCCATCAAATAGGCGACAACAAGATCTCAATCTCTTCCTCCAATTCATAAAAAGAAAACAATAACTTAATGTAAACATAACGAATGCACTTTCTGAAGCTGAGCAAAAACACAACACAAAAAATTACTACAAGCAGACGTCTGATATGTTATTTGTCTTTCTGAAGAATACGCCTTTACAATAATACGTTCACATTTATTTTCGTATCGGCTATATCTGTCTGCCCGTTCACCCTTATGTCTTGTCGTCGATCCGTCGGTAAAAATAAATACCAACTGGTATAAAACTATAGGATGGTGGACATTATTTTTAAATACGTCAGTCGATTTTCAATGGTTTCTGCCACAGGTCATATTGCAATATATGCAAACAAGAGCAACATTTTGTTTCGAGTATAATGACAGATTGTATGTTTATTTTAAAATGTTAATTTGTGCAATTCAAAATGCAATTGGTTTGTTTTACTTAATAAAACATTTTTGTCATTTCATTTCTGAAATATTATTTTCATATATAGTGTTTGCTAGTACAGTGCTACTGATACTGTATTGTGTTCACTTGATCTGAATAACAACTTTTGCTAATGAAACAAATGCTCGATTGTAAACAAGATTTAATAACTTTACACATGTAACCTGCTAATTGAATATACGTTGTCTGAAAATTGAATATGCATCTACTCATTCTACCAAATATATTTTTCGAAACACTAATGCATAATTCCTAATATTAGACAGGTTTATAAATCTATGAAACGTAATAAACATAATAATAATATAACTCTAGGACAATTATCAGGTGTGATATTCTAGTTAACATCCGCTAGTCTTTATGCCCTTGATTTAATTGCCTTAACAATAAAAAATCTTCTTAAAAAGACACGAAACACAGACAGGACTATGGTTAATCCACGGACGAATAAGCCATTGCCTGTTTGCTCAATGTTAACCATTATGACTAATAAGCACACTATTGGTTTATTATAAATAGCATTTCTTTTATAATCTGCGAAATGTTCCAGTTAACTATTATCTAAGTAATATAAGTCGCAAATAATTCGGGCAATTAACATGATTCTCTCTTTCAAGGGTCGTTATATCGAGTCAATCTTATTTAAATCAACTCGTGCAGTTGTTAAGATATGAAACATGGAATAAGAGGTCACGTCAAATTAGCCTTCCTAACAATAATAGTATCAGTCCTGCTGGATCAAATTGACCTTTTTCTTTGCAGAACAAAGTTAAGCAAATTTATTGCATTAAGTTATAATTTTCCAACAGATTCTTGAGAATAACTCATGCACTGTAGTTTTTAGGTGGATACCAATGACTGCGGTGGTAAATTAGGCGAGCAAACAGCCATAGGTCATGTACATTTCATTCATACCGCTTAATGTAAGGCAACAGTTTGATAGGCTCCATACTGAAGTAGATGATTTAAATTGAATATTTGCATTGTATTTCAAACGTATTTTGTAATTGATTTTAATTGAGTCTGACATCAAGCGTGATCGAATGCTCACATATTGATAGTTTTCTTTTTTAGCATTGTTTTCGTCCATTAAAGTCTGTGTCGGGGTTATGTGTCTGAATATTATATATCGGGTGAAAGTTTCAAGGTTACATGTGATTCAGTAAAATATGTGCTTGTCCAAACGCCTGTAACATACTCGCATAGCACATAATCATCAAAGAGCTGGTGTCTTGTTTCGATGACTTTATAAAGGGAAACAACTAACAAAGACATGCCCTAAGGCGGTAATGACCCATGATACTGGTCATGCAATGGATGTTTAAGGGTATGCTCATAACAGCGTTTACTGTTAGTAATGCGATAATATTTACGAATAGTACAGGTCATATCATATCATAATCCACCTAGTCCAATATATTTGAAATGCGATTATGTTGACGCAGGATTCACTTATCAGCGTAAGAGATAAGCACTGTTCCACTGTGGTAAGACACTGCCCTTCTTATTTGTATTTATTTACCTGATCAGCTTTATTGACAGAGTTTCATTCCACCGAGGTCATCACGTGAAAGTCAAGATGGCGACGTCCATGCCGAGACATGTATGTTTCGCCGTTTTATACCTTTAATTACTTTTTTTTTAGTTTTGAAATGCCGCTCACTTTCCATATCAGTAAGAAAATGATTAGCGTTTATTTCGTATTCATATCCGCTTTATATCTCGACTTTACTCGCTACGAATTGTTTTAGCGGGAGCTGTAATTTTGTGATCCCGCTAAGAAATTTCGTAGCAAGTAAAGTCGAGATAAAGAGCGAATTTTAATACGAAATAAACACTAATACATTTCTTCCTGATATGGCTGGAACGTGAGCGGCATTTTATTGAAGTAATAAAAGAAATAAAGAGCATAAATCGGTGAAAAAAACCTGTCTCGGCATGGACGTCGCAATCTTGACTGTCACGTCTTTACCTCCTCTGTGTATATACGTAAGATTAAAACAAGCGTTTTGCAATCGAGTCGATGGGTATCTCGTAAGCTGCTTGCGATCGAGGATTAAGTCCTTTTTTGCTTTGCATATAATGTCTATGGACTTTGTTACATTTTACAGACAGTATACATTTTTATGTTTGCATTCAATGACGTAACGTGTTATATACTAATGCAAATCAACTTTAACTTACATAGGGTCACATTTAAAGTGTTGTAAACGCTGAAACAATGCTGGTTGTATTTTATTTCTTAAAATGTATTTCCTGTTTGTGTTGTTAGCATTTCAACAGGAACCATCACATTAATTTTACCGTTGCTCGTTATAAACTCTTTATGACTTACTAAGTTTCAACTAATGAGTACTCGTTAAAACTAACTGTATTTAATGTATGTACAATTCGTACATTTATATTAAAATTCAGTTATTTGTATATAGGAGACGCAAAAATAACACAATGCCAATCTTTGAATTTCACATTGGTATTACTTATTTAGTTTATTCTGAGCATTAAATACACTATTATTTATTAAAGCAATAACATTAGCACGATTATCCGAAATAGTTCAACCCTCTTTCATGTTCCAACATAGTGCTCAGTTTTCAAGTTTTATTAGATTTTTATTTATCAACATGCGGTGTAATAATTTATATTTGAACACGTTCAAAGTGTTCAGATTATTGCTTATTGTTTGGTCAGAACGCTAATATATCTCCTATATTGATAAAAGCAATTAAACTGTGATTCACAGCTTTATAGAATTTTAAAAGATTATAGGAATCAGATTGTTCGAACTATTTATTCATTTAAACAACGATTTGACTGATACTCTTTCCCTTCAAGTTTCACTCTCGTTTGTACATTTATCGTATGAAAGTGACCACGTGACGATTTTCCCAAACGTAAACCCCTTCGAACATTAAGGCACAAAGAGCACGAGAAATGGCTGCCCATATCTGTGTCGTGGTTGTTACAACGCTGTTTCTGGTAGTTATAAGACCAAGTTATAAATAGCAGTTTTAATATACATCATGGAATAAAAAAAAACATTAAACAATATATTACAATGATGTCTTTTTTATATTTAACGTAAGGTATCTTAATGTGAAAATAAATCAAAATTTCTTATGAGCTAGCTATATTGAATGCTTACGAGACATTGTTTCTAACGCATATGATATTCATGTTTCAGTGTGTATGTGCATGTGTCGGTAACCAATGTGACGGAAAAGAATGCAAACAGAAGGGATTATGCGATGCATATTTGGGAGAATGTTTTTGCAGACAGGTAAGAAGTATGATTAAATGCGTTTAGTATATATCGTGCATGCGAATTCAAAATTAATAATATTATGTTATTTCACAGCGATGTGTATACTAGTGATATATTTGGACGAGTATACACGGGGCATACAATATTGGACGAGCAGATAGACGAGTGCAATTTGAGTACACCATTGGGCACATGTACAAATATATCAATGTATAGTTAACATCGCGGTTGAATATGGTTTTGTATCATTATATACCTATCGAATTATATCCTGTATGTGCATGTTTCGCGTTTAATTTACATGGCACAGTAAAGTCCGCGATGGAGCGTGAGTGCTAAGATCATTCTATGACAATGTGAGATGTTAATTGTAAACATCGTTTATCTATAGAAATAAATTAATAAAGTTATATATGTATGTTTTAATTATTTAACTGCATTTAGTGAATCTGAAATTTGGCTTTATCACGATGTAGATTATATCTATTTCTCATGACTGATACCCAAGGAGTAGCTTCGGTAATCCACAAGTACAGGGCTGTCACGTGGTTCGAACGACGACAGCTGATTAGTTGATATAAAAAAAGGAATATAATAACATCTGATATATTGCATACACTCTGGAATATCGATTTTTATTCGAATAATAATAGAAAAATATATTAGAAGAAATAAGAGAAATGATACCCCTATTTGCAACATGTTAAGTACCCTCATTGTAAAAACCGTTACTTATGGAAAATAACAATCATGTATAAGGCATACATGTTATATTCAAGTAAACTTATTCTATTACTTGATGTAGGAAATGTCACATGTTTATGCATAGCATTCCCTTATAATCGCAAACACAACGACAATATGTTATAGGTTTGTGTATCAACGGTAGATAACATGCACCAAATATTACTAAATATTATTAATCAACCAGTTTTGTTTGGAATTAAGTAATCAAGATGCAAACACAATGCTTATTTATTGAAAAACGCGATCTGAAATTAACGCAAATGCTTCTAAGCTTGTATCAAAGATTTTAATAACTTAACTTAAAAACGTACTTTACAACGCTTATTAGGTGTTACCCCAATATTGAAATAAAAGATGTCCATAATAAGACAATGCTTGTAGCAAAGCGTTAACACGTCTTTTGAGCCTACGATGTAAAGTTAAATTTCTTGATTATTGTATGAAAACTTTTTTAAGTAAACAATCGAAGTGAGGACAATTCATAGAGGTCTTAATTACTGTTCCCTGTAATTTTTGTAGCAGTCATATACACATGAAATATATCATTTATATGCACGAATGAATGTTTATATTAATATGTCAATTAGAAATGTACAATGATTGCGTTTAATTGTACAACAGGGTTACGTTGGTCAACATTTTGATGTCGCCGGAGACTGCGTAGATATTGATGAATGCGCAGCCCATCATCATGATCCGTGCGGGCACAGGGGTCTGTGTGTGAATGCCATAGGAAATTATACGTAAGATATCAATACTTAAAGCTTAGAGACGCTTAAGAACTTTGCTGTGAATAACGTTATTTTTCATATGTTTTACCTTTCTGCCAGCGTAAAACAACACTTGCATGAAGTCATGTCTTTAACGAATATAAGTTGTGCATTGACCACGCACAAGACGTTTCTTTGGCGACATAGCGTAATCAACGTCAAATACCGGACAAATATGAAACCACTTTCAGAAATTGAAAGGAACTTGATATGAACTAGTTGTTTACAATTATAAACAAAAGTTGAATAAACAGTGGCTTAAGTTTGAAGAATAATGTTCTTCGTTAATAAAGCTTAAATCTGTATGACTGTATAATAGTTTGTGCTTATTTTGGACAGTGATTACATGTACCATGGATAACTAATGATAAGTTTTAAAAATAATCATCGTTATCATTCAGAAAGTATTAACATTTTATTCAACATGATCCATTATGTTTTTGTTCAATACAAAAGTTGTTTACTTTCTCTTACAGGTGTAATTGTCTACAAGGCTGGTCGAATGATTCCCATTGTTCAAGGAAAATATCCGATCCTGCTTTGTGCATTCCTGGGTACACGGGGTCTAGGTGTAGCGATGCAACGTGTGGTCAACATGGGTACGCCCAGCCAAGAGGCCGGAGTGATTTCGAGTAAAATGTTTGATAAATGCATTCGATTTATGAATACTGTGTTGATTATACCATGAAAAGTCTTCATTCGCATTGTAATCAAAAGGTCGGTTATTGAAATAATAATGTACTATTTAATAGAATCACTGTGCGTTTCTCAAGGTTAGTTAAATGTAAAAAACAACAACCGAAAATACACATTTCGGGTGTCGTTTATAACTAAAGATATATAATGAATACGTACAAACATGGTGTTTAGTAAATAAACACGAACTATAGTAATATAAATAACATTACGAAAGGCGCACAGTCACAAATAATACGTTATATCAAGTAAGCTCAGTTATTGAAGCGGGGTTATATATCTGGATTAAAATCTTACATTTCCATATCAGGTGCATCTGTGAGGCTGGATGGACACTCATCAATTCTTCACGCAAAAGCGCATGTGATAAAGATATCGACGAGTGCCAAAACCCATATTTATGTAACCAACGAAGCATGTGCATCAATTTCCCAGGTACAATAAATACATCATACGCTTTCACCTTATAAACTCTTAACAGTACGTAACTTTGCAACACATTTAACTGATTCTATATTATTACCATGGTCTATGAAGTAGATGTTTGTAACCAATAAATAACGTGCACCAATATTCCAGGCGAACGATTTTTTTTTCCTGATTCCAAGGCTATTATCGTCATGGTCTTTGATGCGTAGATGTCTGTAGCACGTGTTCCAATCGTTATTTACTCAACTAATCCCTTTACAACTGTGCGTAGACAGGGTGCAGGATCAACGGGGTTTTCAGGGGTTTACACACGGGCTGGACAGAATGTAAACACACCATTAAGAACCTTTTTTTTGGCAAATATCTCTAGTTATTGAAATACAATTGCAAAAATCTTTAGTGCATAAAGTTGTTCTTGCAGTTTGTGTCGATATCTTATGATTTAAGAATAAATCCTTGAATACGTCTAAAATCGGTGCCAAAATTTCATTTTGTGGGAAGCATAAGCGTGTACATGAATGCTGTCCAATTTGAATGTTTTCGGCCAATAACACATGCTTATTGAATAAAGAAATTCTTATGTATTTCTTATTGTCATAAGCAGCATACAAACGATCTGTTATACACATGTTGCATACTTTAGACCAATTGTTTTAAAAAGTTAATTGAAAAAAGCACCACTTACCGGTGTGTTTTCATCCATTAACGTTTAATTGTGAACACACAACGTCACGCGATCCTGCACCCTGTATAGTTCCTACACAAATACATTAACTTGGTTACCTATTATCATAAGCAGGTTATGCTATGCCGCAATTAAGTTACTACATTTATGTTGGTTTTCAACTTGCGCTTGTGTTATTTGTTCGTACCTAATTGCTCCTTAACTACGCTTAAATATTTTGAACATACCAGTTCGGAAACTAATTTAACTGACCTGTAAAGTTTCGTAATAATTATGAATAAAAAACGGTTTGAGAGGTTTTCCACTTGAAAACAAAACACACACACACAAACTATGAAACTATTAATTGCCTACAAAGATTAATTTACTATAGCATCTTCTCTTACTAGGAATGAACATTTATGCTTCGCAGGTTCGTACAAATGCGAGTGTCTTATTCCCTGGTCAGGAGAAGATTGTTCTATCTTCAAATGCTCCACTGGCTTATGCAGCAATGGAGGAACTTGTAGCAATGACAAGTGTACATGTTTATCTTATTGGACCGGAGCAGATTGTTCTATCTACAACTGCTCCACTGGCGTATGCAGCAATGGGGGAACTTGCAGGAATGACAAGTGTACATGTTTATCTAATTGGACCGGAGCAGACTGTTCTATATACAACTGTTCCACTGGATTATGCAGTAATGGTGGAACTTGCAGCAATGGCAAGTGTACATGTTTATCTAATTGGACCGGAGCAGATTGTTCTATATACAACTATTTAACTGGCGTTTGCAGCAATGGCGGAAGTTGCAGCAATGACAAGTGTATATGTTTATCTAATTGGACCGCAGATTGTTCTATATACAACTGTTCAACTGACTTATGCAGCAATAGCGGAACTTGCAGCAATGACAAGTGTACATGTTTATCTAATTGGACCGGAGCAGATTGTTCTATATACAACTTTAACATGAGCGTATGCAGCAATTGTGGATGTTGCGTCAATAACAAGTTTACATGTTTATCAAATTGGACCGGAGCAGAGTGTTCTATACACAACTGTAACACGAGCTTATGCAGCAAGTGTGGATGTTTCGTCAATGACACTTGTAAGTGTTTATCTAATTGGACCAGAGCAGATTGTTCTTTATACAACTTTAACACGAGCTTATACAGCAATTATGGATGTTGCGTCAAGGACAAGTCTACATGTTTATCTAATTGTACAAGAGGATATTGCTATATATACAACTTAACCACTGGCTTATACCGGAATATTGAAACATGCATGCATGACAAGTGTACATGTTCATCTAATTTAACTTGGGAAGATTGCTCCAAATACAATTGTTCAACAATCGTATGTACGAATAGTGGAATTTGCAACAATGACAATTTTACATGTTTATCCAATTGGACTGGCCAAGACTGTTCTGCATGTAACTTTACCGCAGCTTTATGCAAACATGGAGGATCATGCATCAATGACGAGTGTTCATCTAATTGGACCGGAGCAGATAGTTGTATATGGAACTGCTCCACTGGCTTATGCAGGAATGGTGGAACTTGCAACAACGACAATTGCACATGTTTATTGATTTTGACTAGGAAAGATTGCGCTTTAGAAATCTGGAGCACGGGAGAATGTGTCAATTCTGGGAAAGGTAAACACCCAGCTTAGAATTATTGTGTACCTTTGACAATGACACATTTAATTGTGTAAAATAGAATTAAATATGAGTCAAATTGATATATGTTTGTCAGTTTAAAGTGAATGTATGTATGCAAGAGGCTAATTACTTTTGTTTTCGATTTTACAGATACTGGTGATACAAGAAGTTATGTGCTGCGATACACATTACTAGGACTCGCCTTTTTATTTATTCTGCTCATTGGTCTCTTGACGTTTTGCATACACAGGTAAAAGAAGTATTAAACGTAATTAAAGATAATTTACGTTTACGAATACACAAGTACGTAATTTTCTTTATTTAAATGCATATTAACAATATATGAAGCCAATAGACTTCGTCTTTATTAAGTCACAATACCATAATAACCTTTTCATTTGTACTGCAGAAAATAAGCGGTTACCTCAATTAAAAAATATATTTGCCATGTATGTATTGTTGTTTAACCCATTTTTGCCCAGCGTCTAGAAAACAGGCCTTGGCAAACAGCGTAGACCCAGATGAGACGGCGCATGATGCGGCGTCTCATCAGGGTCTGCGCTGTTTGCTGAAGGGAATTTCTGTAAGAAATATTCTAAATATAGAAATGAATAAACTCGACATCCCTAGTTTTGGAAATAAATTGATCCAATTTAGATGGATGCGAGAGTCCACATAGCATAAATGGGTTAACAGTAAGATGACATTTCAGATCCCGTTCCCGTTTGAGACGGATCAACGATGAAACAAGAACGCATCAAATTAAAGATTATAATGCATACCATACCCACCGTAACGGTTCAACTAGGGTAACTCGAGTTACACCGTTTGTGTTAAACAATTACAGCCTAGAGTCTGTATGATAAGTAATCAATGTTTAAATTTTAGCTTAGCATCGCCTTTACTTAGAAATTACTGTAGAATGGACAATGCTTTGAATAAAGCACATTTGTAAATCAGCCTAGGGTCTGTATGGTACTTAATAAATGCTTAAATTGTAGCTTAGCATCGCCTTTACTATTATATTACTGTAGATGGGACAATGCTTTGAATAAAGCATATTGGTGAATATGTGTGTCTCAAAAGAATCAGTCAATCAAAACTAATTAAATGATATTCAAAGGGCATTAGTTGTAGTGGAAATCAATTGTGTTCATACACGGTTGACATTTTTTGTGCTTTTAAGAAATGCATTTAATTATATGCATGAACAAAAGCGCGCAGTGGGAATTGATTTTGTATTTGGTACGCCTTGTAAACAGTTGGTTTGCGCTCAAATCACTATAAAAGCACCATAAGCTATCCCGTGTACAATAACCTAATAAGTTATGTTTTTCAAATCGTTTTTAACTTAAGTTACCGATTTAAATCAATTAATAGATATGCAACACCTACATAATGTAAAGATATGCATTTGAACATATTTTAATAATTTACGCAATATGACGTACATACTGTAAATGATATAATTACGAACATATACTCAACTCTACTGTTTGTTTTAACGATACAATGATCCGACTAAATGGAATGTTTATTTAAATAAAATGTTCGTAATACTGACTATTAGCATCTTGTCAAAATATGGAAGATACGCGTATTTGAAGTATAGACATCAGTTATGAAAATATCAATTTATAAACATGGTGAGCCATTTGTTTCGTTAACATATTTGATACCTTCCTGATTTGCAGATTTAATATAATCTGTAAAACCTGATTTATCTTAGATCATAAAGCTTAGCCGGCCTAATTATTATCTTTGCAGTAATGCGCTGGTGTTTTCTATCAAGCATTTGTTTGCTATGTTTAGTGTTAATTTGTGGAAGTCGAATAACAATACTTAGATCATCGCACATTAATTACGTGTTTGAAAAAACTGGTAAATGAGTTTCAAATGTTTTAAAAGTGATGCGTTTTTTATCAGATAGAACAAGATATTTTTTGCTTGAACCCGTGGTTTAGTAATTTTGTCATAATTCATCGACCAAAAGGCACTTTACCAGGCACGTATTTCCATGTGATGGTTCTATGTGCGATCATTTGTCCTTATAGTGATCATTCATTATTTTAATGAACTGAACTTTATGCAGCCGATATGCTTTATGGACACATTTAACGTTTTGTATTGCAAGTGATTTTAACCATACGCGAAAAAATTCTCTACAAACTTGTTATCATGGTATACAACTTCCTTGCAAATCGGAATGCCTTAAATGAGATTTTGTTGATTCCATCAGCAATGATCATTTTTAAGATTGAATTAAATTATAGTATTTAATATAACTTGCTGCTTGTTATTCAATAATAAATGAAAGCTCGTGATAAATAGTGTTTTGAACCAATTGGGAACTTGTCACGTTGATTAAAATCAATAATAAAAATGAGAGTCGGCCGGTATTCGAACCGGAGTGGACTGCTAATCTTTTCACTACAGTTGCCGGTCTAGACGTTGTATTGGAAAGAACTCAAATCAACTGTGTCGGGAAAAATCCCGACTGTTAAAAGCGTAAGGTATATAGTCCCGATGAGTTCGACATATTTGCTTAAAGATTTGTACTTAAATTGTTCAATGCAATCTTAAACTGCAATCCTCTTTAAAATAGGGGGTAAACATTGTTCCGCAAATTGTATAATACTGTATTATAAATGAGGGCTCATGACAAAAACTTATATTTTGATCCCACTTGTAACTTGTTTGTGTTTCCCCAAATGCTATTTAGAGAATAGTAAAAAAAGACGTCGGCGGGCCCGGGTCGAGCGCTCGGAAGACAACCTCGCTCACCTTTACACAAACGCAAAATAATATTTAAAGGCCCGGTTATGACAGCGAAATTAGTACCGAATAAGTGAAACGTACTTATAAAAAACGCATGGTTTTAATAAAACAAACTTTGTCGATACATTTTAGCTAGAAAGGACTGAATTTAATTTACACGTATAATGCGTAACTAAAACATACATGTATATAACAACATTTACGTCGACCTAAGACTGTCTTTTTGATAATGATTACTTTTATAATATTTNCCTTGAAGTACAATTATGGAGGAATTATTGCATTATATGTTGAATGTATTGGAATACGGCACATGAGCATATTTAATGAACATGGTTGTCTGTTGAAATGAACATTATTTAATTATTTTATTTCCAACATATAGATTTTGTTCAAAATTTATATTTAAGTTAAACATAGAAATATTATATGAAAAATGAAATCAAAACATATGGTCACCGGACTTGATTTGATTCACCATAATATAACATGTACTTTTTCATTAAAACTGAAAAATCTCTAATTGCGTAAAAATAATTGAATTACCTATGAAATTGCCAACATGTAGATATTATATAAGCTAAGACACATCATATACCATTTAATTAAACCACAAACTACCAATACAATGAAGTACACAAGTTAAATTTTAAGACTTTTACTTTTTATGTCACCCAAAAAACCACATAAATGGAATTTAACAAAGTTATGTCTAATAGAATTCTGCAAAACTGCTCAAATATGTTCATCTGCGTGTTGTCATCAAACAAAAATAAAACTGGGGGGGGGGGGGTCACNGGGGGGGGGGTCACCGCCCTTTTTACAGAGATTTTGTCTATGTCAAATTTAATAAAATACCGCAATTAAGCAAAACCCAAGTACCGGTACATAGACTGCTATAAATATGTATAAACATTAGAAAGTGTTTACAATCTTAACTGGGATCACAACAGCTTACCAAAAATAAACAACAATAATAAAATATTTAATATCACAACCATACAGTATCAAACTCGACCTTAATCATCAATAACTTATACGGACTTGTTCACAGATTTCAGCATATTTTGAAGTGTGTGATTAAATGCTTTAAATTGATAAATGTAAAGAACAGGATTAAAGAGCTTCAGTATAAAACAAGAATAAAATTAAAGAAAAGAAAGAAAAAAAAAGTAAAAAAAAATTAACCACACCTGGAATCGAACCACTGACCTTTGTATTACCAACGCGGTCATTTTTAGCTCGGCTGTTTTCGAAGAAAACCCGAGGTATTGTCAAAGCCCTCTCGTCTTTCCGCGTCGTCGTCGTCCGAAAACCTTTACCACTGGCCATAACTTTTGCAATATTGAAGATAGCAACTTGATATTTGGCATGCATGTGGATCTCATGAAGCTGCACATTTTGAGTGCTGAAAGGTCAAGGTCATCCTTCAAGGTCAAAGGTAAAAAAAACAAAATCTAAGCACCCACAGCCGAGCGTAGGCACCCGCTATGTGATGCTCTTGTTGATGATACAAATAACAAAAATATTGGGTTGGTTGTGATAATAGCATCATCGGTGTTGCTATACATATATCCTCGGTTAAATAAACTGCCGCAACACCCCTTAATGCCATTAGTTGGCAATACTTTGTATAATGATATTTAATACTGATTTTATATATACTGTTTGATTAAACTACAATGCCATTTGGATTTAACGGTGAAATGTGTTTACAATTAAACTATATATTTAATTGATATATTACACGGACACATTTAAGCGATCTTTAATAACTATATTTTCTGGTAAGTTGTTTTGGGGCGACGCATTTTTATTCACTGGTGGTAGGATTCCAACATTAAAAGTGAGCATTGAAGAAATTCGGTCATCGGAAATTATTAACATATCCCATTTAAATCCTCTGGATTCTAGTATGTCATGTACCACTCTGATAATCGATACCAGGTTTGATAAACAACAAATAATATTTAATACTGATCACAGTTGCGCATTCTTATATTCAAAACGTCGCTTAAACCGGGCATACCTCGCAACATGGAACATGTGTGAACTATTTTATGGGTGAAACTCTATTTATTTCAACGAGGATAGCGATGAATACAATCATTCAAGGAGGCCTTTTCCTGCTTATGGTTTGTATCCTTTTTAAATGTCTGGTATTTGGAATTTTAAGCTTTTGGTATGCTAAAAAAATAAAAGAACATATTAAAACGTCAAATTGTTTTATTGATAAATAATTACCTAACAATATTAGCATAAGACAATATACTGGATCTTTTTAAATAATTCAATTTTAAAGTAAGTTGGCGTTTAGTTATGTAACAGTGCACGATTTGCTTTTCTTTCATTTGCCTTATAATAAAAACATGGGTGGTATTGATGATATTTTGTTTAATAAAATACTTAACTGCAATGAGGTTTAGGTTTACGGACAATTTAACGTACGCCTGAAACGACTATTATATCTACAACCGTATATTTATGGTTGGAACATCTATGCTGTTATTTAAACGTATTATCTCCCGCAAATTCAGTGCGGCTATGTGTGCGAGGCAGACCTGGATCAATGTTCAGGAAAAGCCTGTAGAGAGAAAAACATGTGTCAAGTAGCCCACGACTTATGTACTTGTAAAATGGTATGTGACGTAGTATATAGTTGCGATGCTTATTAATTCGAAAATAATAGGGCACTATTAAATCACTTGAAACTAAATACATTTTATTTACTCTCGAACATGTTGATTTATTATTTCTCAATTGTACACAAGCAATGTATGAACTAGAAGAATAATCAACAAGAAAAGAAGAGAGAATTGCTACGGGCACTACAAAACTAGTACCAATTGAAATGCTAATACCTAAAATTGATTGGGAATCTCTTGAAACTATGCGCAACCAACACAAACTTATACTTTTCCACAAAATTAAAAATGCGTTTGTCACCGTTAACCTTGATGATATTATTCCACTAAGAGTAGGAGAGTCAGTTCCTTAACGTTATAGTAGCGAAATTCAAGAAATTTCATTCGGAACAAAACTTACAAAAACGCATTTCTACCTTCAACTGTTCAATAGTAAACCTTTTCAATTTTATAAAACATGAACATGTTTAAATTACATGCTATTTTTTTTATCTGTGCCAAGTTTTAATGATACTATGCCTTTCCGAACGAGGCTTTTGTAAAAGGAACATTATCTTTTTTTTTTAATAATTCGTCTTAAGATTCACAACTAGTTATTTGATAAAAGAACAGTTTCATTAAGTTTGGTTAAAGTACTTTGTTCTGTTCTACAACCCAATTCAGGGTTATTTACTAAATGCAACTACTGGGATATGTGACGACTTGGACGAATGCGCCAATCATTTCCATGACCCGTGTGGACACAAAGGGCGCTGTTACAACACTGTTGGCAGTTATACGTAAGTTATTTATGATATGAAATATATAATGAATTTGGCATTTTTTCTGCCGAACGAAAATTTGATGTGAGTGAAAGTATACACAAATGTTCAACACAAGATTTGTCCAGCAAAATCATCGGTCTACCAGTCTGAATTACTTTTCTTTGCAATTTTAAATGCCTGTAGAATATTCACTTCCATTTTAAATAAAAACTCCATGAACAATATAAAAAAACTACCATTTAGCTACAACGACGTTAAAATCATAAATCTGTTTTCCAACCATTTTATGCACAACAATTTTTCACTCATTTCAGACGTCATTTTGATGACGTCATAATAATAAATTGCGGTTTTATTATTTTATTCTATCGTTTTAATTTTGTGTACACATGTTAATAAAGTTGCAATGTGCTTTTTACAGATATATATACGAGTATACATGTTTATTTACATTTTATTTGTTCAATTCCAAAATGTACACAACAACAGTACATTTCGTGCTGAATCGAATTAAAACGTAATAAAAGCGAAATTGCTATTGCGCAAACAGAAGATAAACTCAGTATAAGGTCTTTTAAGTAAATCCGCTATTGCGCAAAATTCGACACATAATTTTGCACAACACAAAATGCATTTCAACATAAATACAAATAATTATATATTATAACGGTATTTAAATAAAAGTTGACTTCCATTCTTTCTTATTTAATCTATTTCCAGCTGTGAATGCCTCCAAGGATGGACGCAGATAGAACATTGTACCCCTAAACTATCTCAAAACTATGTTTGCATGCCTGGATATTCAGGTGAAAACTGTCAAGACACAGTTTGTGGAGACCATGGCTATGCCAAAGCACTCAATGTGAACGAGTTCATGTACGCGTTTATCTATTACCACACCGTTCAATCGACTTACGCAACGTCTGCGGTTCATACATCGGCCGCGCTACTGTATACATGTCAGTTNTTAGATGATTTATTTAGAGAGTAATGGCCCTTTGAAATTTTTAATTTGCTAAACCATCCATCGTATTATTTTGTCCAAAGTTATGCCCCTCAAAACGTTTCTTTTCATCTGAATATATAGTGCAATATTGTGACAAAAAACCTTTGGGGAGCATCATACGTCTCCGACGGTTTCTTGTCTTAAAATAGCGATATTTATGGCAAAACTCTAAAAACGAGCTAACGTTCGATCCATATATGTTGCGGCTTTCTTTCAAGATAGTTCTATTTTGAATTTAAGGACCATTGATAATGCATATGTGATTTGTCGCGGTACGACTGAAAATAGTCGAAACTGTATAGAACTCACACATTCAAATAAATTAACAAGTTTAACGTTTAATTATCACGCAGATACGGAATCCGGATAGTGCCATGTATAATCTCGCCCTTCTTGCATCAAGGGCGACACACGACACACGAAGCAGTACATGATATTTTGCGCGACACACGAAGCCATTCAGAGGTTCTTCCGCTATTGCGGTATCCATAACAGCTTGCTCTTCAGCGTCCCTTGCAGCAAGTGAATCTGAAAATATAGTCGTATATATCTTGTTGTGAACGCAAATATAATCGTATCGCTTGTTGTAAACGGTAATATTATCATAAAGCTTGTTGTGAACGGAAATATAACCATCATATCACTTGCTTGGCTTGTAAATACCGAAATAGACAAGAAAAAAACGAGTTTCGACGGATTTTACAGAAGTACATATTAAATAACGGAAACTACTCAGACATATCGCATTTAATCCGTTATTCATGTTGTTATTTAATACCGGCCCATCTGAAAGCATCATAACAGACGCAACCATCGATATATTCAATTTATTTATGTTTTACACTTCTCTGTGTAAGAAGATCGTTCAAGAAATTGTTTTGAATCATTACAAAACATAAAATCTGTGGACTGGATCTCGGATACAAATCATTATAAATAAAATCCTGACCTACCGCTGTTCTGTATAATACTGGTAAATGTCTACCCGGAAAAGAAGGGAAGTAACCTACAGAGGCAATCAGCGCGATATTGCTCAATTTTGTATATAGTAGCAAATGTTTTTTTTAAACAGTTAGTTTTTCCATTATACAAGTTCGATTGGGTAGGAAATATAAGTATGTTCTTCACCGGCAACAAGATGAGAATACCAGTCGTTATAACGATTAAGGATAAGACACAATTAATTTTACCCAATCTGTGTACGTCTGAATCCATGAGCAAACTGTCGCTGGACAATGTTTGGTGCCATGCCAAAGAAACATGTAAACGTACAGATGATGGCCAATGGCAACAAGATCTTGTATCCCAACCCAAGCTCAGGACTTACCGGCAAATTAAAAACGAACTTGGATGTGACAATTATGTATCTATGCCACTACCAAACACTTAAGATCTTACATTGCTCAGATAAGAACAGGCACCTTGCCGCTGAGAATTGAAACCGGGTAGTTTAGAAACTTAAAGATAGAAGAGAGACTGTGCGTATTGTGTTACGAACCCAATCAGGTTGAAACAGAATACCATTTCTTATTTGAATGTCCACTCTACCTTTGTTTAAGATTGTCTTTTTATAATTGTGTATCAAAGATTAAACCAAACATAACGAACATTCCGTATAGAGAGAGACTAGAATGTATGCTGACTGATAAGAGACCTATTTATAAAGCTGCATTATTTATTCAAGATTGCTATATAAAACGCTCGGAAGCATTATATATATCCGACAAACACTGAAAACACACCAGTATGTGCATAATACTACTAATGTAAATAGTGACTTATTTTTACTCGAACTACAATGATTGTTATTCCACTTGTTAATAATTAACAGAAGTAACTCCTCTACCTTTTCCATGTAAATACTTTAAACAATGTCACTCTTTTTATATTATCATGATCCTCACTATTTCCAGCATTATATTGATTTAATTGTATTACGACACACTTATATGTAAGCTCAGTGGCTCGTAAGCCATATATATATATATATATATATATATATATTGCGGTGANTACAGAAGTACATATTAAATAACGGAAACTACTCAGACATATCGCATTTAATCCGTTATTCATGTTGTTATTTAATACCGGCCCATCTGAAAGCATCATAACAGACGCAACCATCGATATATTCAATTTATTTATGTTTTACACTTCTCTGTGTAAGAAGATCGTTCAAGAAATTGTTTTGAATCATTACAAAACATAAAATCTGTGGACTGGATCTCGGATACAAATCATTATAAATAAAATCCTGACCTACCGCTGTTCTGTATAATACTGGTAAATGTCTACCCGGAAAAGAAGGGAAGTAACCTACAGAGGCAATCAGCGCGATATTGCTCAATTTTGTATATAGTAGCAAATGTTTTTTTTAAACAGTTAGTTTTTCCATTATACAAGTTCGATTGGGTAGGAAATATAAGTATGTTCTTCACCGGCAACAAGATGAGAATACCAGTCGTTATAACGATTAAGGATAAGACACAATTAATTTTACCCAATCTGTGTACGTCTGAATCCATGAGCAAACTGTCGCTGGACAATGTTTGGTGCCATGCCAAAGAAACATGTAAACGTACAGATGATGGCCAATGGCAACAAGATCTTGTATCCCAACCCAAGCTCAGGACTTACCGGCAAATTAAAAACGAACTTGGATGTGACAATTATGTATCTATGCCACTACCAAACACTTAAGATCTTACATTGCTCAGATAAGAACAGGCACCTTGCCGCTGAGAATTGAAACCGGGTAGTTTAGAAACTTAAAGATAGAAGAGAGACTGTGCGTATTGTGTTACGAACCCAATCAGGTTGAAACAGAATACCATTTCTTATTTGAATGTCCACTATACCTTTGTTTAAGATTGTCTTTTTATAATTGTGTATCAAAGATTAAACCAAACATAACGAACATTCCGTATAGAGAGAGACTAGAATGTATGCTGACTGATAAGAGACCTATTTATAAAGCTGCATTATTTATTCAAGATTGCTATATAAAACGCTCGGAAGCATTATATATATCCGACAAACACTGAAAACACACCAGTATGTGCATAATACTACTAATGTAAATAGTGACTTATTTTTACTCGAACTACAATGATTGTTATTCCACTTGTTAATAATTAACAGAAGTAACTCCTCTACCTTTTCCATGTAAATACTTTAAACAATGTCACTCTTTTTATATTATCATGATCCTCACTATTTCCAGCATTATATTGATTTAATTGTATTACGACACACTTATATGTAAGCTCAGTGGCTCGTAAGCCATATATATATATATATATATATATATATATTGATTGATCGTATAATTTCTGTTAATACCAATGATTATCTATATAATATGCGTCACTTTAATAAAAATACAACTACTACAATCTTTGGATAACGGTTTGTCTATATGTACACAGTTAAAATTACCAATTTTACCGTTCTGAGCATGAAATAACGTCCACATCTCATCATGGCATTTTTCATTGTCTCAGCCGATGGCTTGAGCATAATTTTATTTTCGTAGCCGTTGTCATGACCATCTAATAATTAGCCACGGCCGATGTCGTGAGGCGTTTTTGAAACCCCACTCGAATTTAATCGTTGATAAAAATGTTGTGTGTTCATGTGGGATGCTGTTATTCGGAATAACTAATGACAAATGATTAAAGATTTCAATAAAATGTTGTTCATATTTATCTTTGGTCTAAATCCTGTGTAATTAGAGTTTGACTGAGAGAGTGGTTAATTGTGTTTGATTTTTGACCACATTCTAACGGATTTCTTGAAAAGTAAGCAGCTAGGAAGGTAGGGATTACGTTCACAAAGTCCTTCTTACACAGGCTTTCAAAGAACACACTCAAACCTGCTCAATAAAATACGCATAATATAAAGAATATGGAAATACGTACACTCCGCTTTTAACTGACATGTATACAGTAGCGCGGCCGATGTATGAACCGCAGACGTTGCGTTAGTCGATTGAACGGTGTGATTACCCATTTCAAAAATTATTCTTTTGTATGTAAATGCCGGAAGCGTTCGGATAGGAAAACGCGTTAAAGCGCGAAACGTAAATAAAAAATACTCATCTTGTCGCAAAATTGTGTTGGTTTTATATATGCTTGGATCCTAACAATTTTAGATGCGTATGCAGTCATGGTTGGCAAAACACTCCGGGCGTTCCACAGAGTGCCTGTGACACAGATGTAGACGAATGCCAGATTACCGGTGTTTGTAATCACATAGGGCGTTGCACCAATACACCAGGTAATGAGAACTAAATTAAAATTAAAAAAACACTATGACACGAGGAACAACTTTTTTTTAACAATGTTGGAAGCAAATTTCACGAATACAAAGTCTTTGAAATTACTCGATTTTTTTATTTTCTTCCGAATATTCGATTCGGAAAAATAGAATTTGAATATTCGGTGCGGGACCGAATATTCGGATATTCGGATATTGACATCCCTAATTTTTAATATATTGCGCCTAACCCTATCACTTCGTTTTTCGGTTATTTTGTGCATTAAATCGATGAGATATATATGCAGACATTGCGTTGTTATTGAGTCTGAAATATAAATCGATAATTGGTCAATTTTAGTCGGATGTTAAAAATACAGCTATATATTTACGGGACTCGTCTTCACCAACCCTAAAGAAGAATCAATATAGTTAAACCTAAGAAAGATTCTTTAGAATTTTAGTCTATACAGGCTACAAATGGTGTTTGTGTCAGAAACAAATTGTTCTTAACGACGAATAATTTAAAAAGCGGTTATAATCTCAGAACATTTACAACCTCGTTGAACCGAATTTGGGACATTACATTTTGCGCATTTTAACCAATGTATGCCTTGTGGACACTCCCATCCTTCTAAATTGGATCAATTTATTTCCAAATTTAGGGATGTCTAGTATATTTACAGATATTCCTTAAGCAAACAGCGAAGACCCAGATGAGACGCCGCATCATGCGGCGTCTCATCTGGGTCTACGCTGTTTGCCAAGGCCTTTTTTCTACACGCTAGGCATAAATGGGTTAAGTCAACGAATTATATGGTAAATGAGGAACCAACTCATTACATTTTATTCGCGTCCAATTGTATTGAGCCATTCATACATGTTCCGTTACATTGGCATAACGAACTATCAAAACAGTTTATATGTCAAAAAGTATATTCTTAAATGTTTGCTTTACATATCATGCTGATGTCTCGTTTCTATAAACAATAATTAAATACTAATTTTATAGCAAAAAGTTGTCGTGAGAAATTAGTGGCGCGGAACAATTAGTTGTTTTTGTAAATTGTACTGAATGCAAAACACATGAAGTACCGCTTTACCCATGCATAATATCGATAACGGGACTTAAGTGTAATGAAACTGTCATTGAAGTAAGCTTTTTCGTAAGAATCAGTTCAAATCCCACTGGTATTGGAACTTAATTTACTTTTTATGGACGATTTCATCGATATTGGATTGTTACTAGATAAATAACTGCTTGAACAGAGGAATGCAATTTTGCTCCAATACATGTCAATTTTTAAGATGGAAATACTGTCGATATACAATTTCAATACTTTGATTTATGTGGTATCTTTTTTACAGGCACTTATACGTGCGACTGTTATCCCCCATGGACCGGACGCGACTGTTCGGCATATAATTGTACGATAGGAATATGTCATAATGGAGGCACGTGCGAGGTAAATGTGTGCGCATGCGTGTACCCTTGGACGGGACCAAACTGCGCTGAACAAATCAACAACGTTCATGCTGACGTGACGACAGATCAAAACACATACTTGTTGGGTAATTAAGTAAAAGTCTAGAATACTAATTTTCGCTGTTTATGTTTTTTTACTATTTCAACGTGTTTGTTGCTTTGTACTTTTTGTTCACACCAAAGCAAAAAAGCATTGCTACAGAAACTTGTTGTAAATTGATTATAATAATTTCTTTCGTCTACTAAGTACCGTTATTCGAGTCCAATGCCAATTTTATGTGAGAAGCATTATTATATTATTTATGGAGACATAATTTACAAATAATGTATATCTTAATAACTGAATAAATTTGTAGTACATATCAGGTATGTACAGCTGTTCTAATATTCATCCTGATTCGTATATCAACAAGGTATGATTTATAATTCAACAACATTGCTGGAACTGCATTGTTATACATTTCCAGGTTTATCTAACAAAAGTTTTGTGTTTGAGTATCATAGTTTACTTATATCCATCACCATGCGTCCTCGTGTTTCTTTTCTTCTGTAGATGTCCTACATGTATCAGACAGGATATTTCTGTACCTCATGTTTGGAGTAGCTGGCCTACTACTGCTGGTTGTTGTTGTTCTCTCACGATGCCTGTGTCAAACGAGAAGGTTGGTGGGCATTATGAAAATGGCTTCGTAAGAACAGTTTTAAAAATTGTGTCTATCACCGTCATTTCAAAAATCGTTAATCAAATCTTTTTCGTTAATAAATGTGTTTTTATTTTCACCTCACGAGTTTTGAGTGTTCAATTTAAAATTAACAATTGACAGAGTTTATTATCAATACTAAATTCAGACGTAAAAGAACTCCTTTTTAGAATTATAATTGTTTTTAGTGAAGTACATAATAATAATAATATACAGTTATAGTAGCAGCGTCCATCTTATATGTTTTATATCTTTCAGCCGCTCGAAAAGGATATCAGCTTCGTCGCAACAAATTACAGAGTTTGCAATGTAAATGAAATGAACAAGACGTGGTCTTACACCATTGAGAAAAAAATCTGTATCAAATGTGTGCACATCTTGATTTTAAATCTCAAATGTAAGTGGGAAAATTGATGGTAGTGCCCACTGAATGATGATATGTTGTAACACGATACGTAATACCTTTTTAATAGGCGGATATTTATCATAAATGTTTTATTCGTTATATTCTTAATAACATAAAATACATAAAAATGCCAACAAATATTATTTTCGGAATAAGAAATCACGACTTCTAATTTCAATCATAAAGATAGTATATGTACTACTGATTTTTATGCACCCACTGAATTGTCCATGGGTCAACTGTTCAAAACAATTAAAATATGTTTATTGGGTTATGAAAATCGAAATATATGTGTTAAGCAACCACTTAATAAATACATAAAAGATAATCTTATTTGTGAAAATATAATACCAAAGGTGAAGTCTGAGGGATGGGGAGGGGCAAAAACGATATAAGCCTCCCTCGGGTAAAATTTGTAACGATTTTAAGTAAATCCGATAATGCTGAACTCAAATCAACAATCAACGGTCTGGAATCGAAGGTAGTCGATCTTGAGAAGAAAGTGAGCGTAATTGAAGATAAGAACGACTCATATGAACAATACTCCAGGCGCAACTGTCTGAGAGTATCGGGTCTAACAGAAACTCCCGCTGAGTCGACGGATTCATTGGTGCTTGAAATCGCTAAAGCTGTTGGGGCCAACCTTACAATAGACGACATTGACCGATCCCATAGACTTGGCAAGCCCAACTCCAACCAAACCAAACCGGATTCAGCGGGCGACAACATCAGACCCCGCGACATCATCGTGAAATTTATTTCCTATCGTGCGCGCCATAAGCTATACAGTCTCCGAACGAAGCTTAAGGAGAGAGGTCACAAAAATGTATTTGTAAACGAAGAGCTTACTAAACAACGCAGTGAGCTGCTCTACCGTGCACGTATACTCGCAAAGGAGAAACGGGTTGATAGCTCTTGGTCATTTGATGGAATCATATTCATCAAAGATAAATCACAGAAGGTCCACAGAATAACAACCAAGGCCGAATTCGTTTCGTTCGCTGAGGGTATCTAAGGTGCTCTACCTTTTATGTACACTATATCTATTCACGCATGGACTACGACATACCACTACTACATTATCTGTTTATCGGATTACAACCTACTGTAACACATAAACCTCGTGTAAAACGCTAATAACCGAATTAATTTTCTACACTTAGCAGACATATTTTTATGGAATCGTTAGAGCATATCAAGATTGTAAAATGTGTTGTATACACAGTACAAGTATTGATCATTTATCTTTTTATAGATTACTTCTTTAACTACATTATAGACATCTAATATCCAAGAAATATTACCACTTGTTATACATGCATTGACATTTCCTCAACGAACGATCCTCAAGTGATCACCTAAAATTATTGATCATTATTGAAATCTTGTTGTTGAAATGTGCCAGATGATTGCCTATTGTAGTTTACAGTTAAATGTACCACCTATTCATGCTTGCCAAACAGGTCATACCTGCATAGCACCCATACGTATATACATTTAAGCATTTTGTTAATTATCTGATATGTACTTATCCGCCGTGTTTTTGATGTCGCTTCTTTTTTGCAGCATCATATAATTTTGCGCTGTTATATATTTGCTGACATATACACGATATTTAACAACTATGTACTAATAACTCACGTTTTATTTTCTTAAATAGCATAGAGTGCTGTCTTTGCTATAGTGAGGCACGTTAACTAACCATTTAACCGGAAACAAGGCTGCTGTGACGCATTCAAACAACCAATCCTTTACTTGCTTAAAACTTAATACGAAAGGTTTTAAAACATTAGCCACACGACCTCCATTAGAAGCTACTTCCACGATACCCATATTTTGAATATACTGTTTTTCCACCAGCACTTACCAATACCACAATGCCCGTTAATCATCATGCTCTTAATCATAATATGTTACATTTTTCCATTCATCTGTTTATTTTATTTTATTAGTAACCCCCTTGGTACACGGTTCACGTTGGCGAGTATGAGATCCGACCACCACACATTGTCTGCAACTGAAATGGCGGCATGGCTTTTACCCAACCGTCCGAGATATCATCCTCCCTAGTCACATGACTCTCTACACTCATCGGACATGCCACCAACCCTACTACAAACCTAGTTTTATGTTGCTTAACTTCATTCATCAACCCTTAATGTTCAGAAAACATACACTGCTGTACCTTTGCTCCTTACTTCTTCTTTGTTCTGGAGACGTCCACCCTAACCCAGGCCCTGAATCATCGAGTAGTTCTTTCCTCTCAGGCTACAGCCATATATTGAACAACAACGGACTCAGCATCATGCACCTGAATATTCAGAGTCTTAGACCAAAGCTTGACATCCTAGAAGTCGAGGCACATCCATACGACGTACTCGTCCTTACGGAAACTTGGCTTAACTCATCCATTCCTGACGATGATATCGCTTTATTGAATTTTCAGCAACCATTTCGCTGTGATCGTTCAAATCGTCTTGGCGGCGGTGTAGCTATATACGTTCGAGAAGGTATCAATGCAACCAAGCGATCAGATCTCTCTATAAATGGCTTAGAATCTCTTTGGGTCGAGTTATCAACAGGTAAACACAGATTCTTGTTGGGAGGCGTTTACCGTCCTCCTGACGCAAACAATGACTACTGGACCTTACTAGAACATAACCTTGATCAAGCTTTTACCCTGCCTTACGATAATATCATCATCACTGGAGACTTTAATATGAACGTCCTCAGCCAAACCCCAAATAAAATCATAAACCTTATGACATCATACAACGCTGAACAACTTATCTCCTCACCAACTCACATCACAGAACACTCTAGCTCACTTATCGATCTTATCTTTGTCAAAAACAAAAATCACATACTATCCAGCTTTGTTGCAGACCCTTTCATTCCAAACTTAACTCGCTTTCACTGTCCAGTAGTGGTAGTTCTTCATTTTCATAAGCCCAGAACAGCTCCATTCCAACGACGTGTATGGGTCTACGACAGAGGAAACTATGATGATTACAGAGCCGGCCTAAGGACGACGGACTGGAACAGTCTTTTCGACAACGACGACCTAGATGATACTACCGAGAAAATAACAGCCAAAATCCTATCTATAGCATCCCAAAATATCCCAAACAAGATTATCACAGTAAGACCTCATGACATCCCATGGATGTCAAACCTGGTTAGAACTCTTATAAAAAAAAGGCAAAAACTTCATAATAAAGCAAAAAAGTCAAATACGCCAGAAGCATGGTCAATGTTTAAACACGCACGAAACTTAGTCACTAAACATATACGTCAGGCAAAACAAAACTATAAAAATAAATTAATTGAGAAATTAAATCAACCTAACACATCTCCTAAAATATGGTTTAAAACAGCTAAACAACTTACAAACAAAACACAATCGCAAACAATACCAACATTATACGACCACAATCACGAGGCAACTACTGACAATGAAAAAGTTGATCTTCTCAACAACTACTTCTCCTCTCAGTCAACTGTCGACGATCGAGATCACTCTCCTCCACCAATAAATCGTCTTACGGAATCCTCTCTTAGAAGCATCACCATAACGCCCCAAGACGTTCAAGACGCTCTTTCTCTTCTCGACCCAAGTAAGGCAAGTGGCCCAGACATGGTCAGTCCTAGGCTTCTGAAAGAAGGCATGCACGAACTTTCTATACCCCTTTCAACATTTTTCAATAAGCTCTTGCTCAATTCGTATTTCCCAGATTCTTGGAAGCTTGCTAACGTTGCGCCCATCTTCAAAAAATCCGATCCTTCTAAACCCTCCAACTACCGCCCTATTTCCCTACTTAGTTGCATCGGTAAACTAATGGAGCGCTGCATACAAAAATACATATATAATTACCTAACGACAAATAATCTTCTTACCCCTTTCCAATCTGGCTTCATCAAAGGTGACTCGACCGTTAATCAACTTACATGTCTTTACAATGACATATGTCAGGCGATGGACGAGGGCAAGGAAGTGCGTGCTGTATTCTGCGATATATCAAAAGCTTTCGACCGAGTCTGGCATCGTGGTCTGATCACAAAGCTTTCGTCGTTCGGAATATGTGACTCTCTACTTAACTGGATTATTTCTTACCTGTCAAATCGTAAACAACGCGTTGTGTATGCAAATTCTACATCATCCTGGCGCCATATACAAGCAGGCGTCCCTCAAGGCTCGATCCTTGGCCCCTTATTCTTCCTCGCCTATATTAACGATATCGTTTCTGCGGTCAACTCAAACATCCGGCTCTTTGCCGACGACACCAGTCTCTACATTATTGTAGAAGATCCGATCACTGCATCAACCACGTTAAACAACGACCTTGCATCTATACATTCGTGGTCCCAGTCCTGGCTCGTATCGTTTAATCCTGAGAAAACTGAATCAATTATTTTCAGCAGGAAAAGGCGCAAACCACAACACCCACCTTTAATTATGAATTCTTTAAATATCGAAGAAGTTGACACCCACAAGCACCTAGGTCTCACCCTGTCCTCTGACGCAAAATGGAACGCACATATCTCAATCACTCTGACAAAAGCTTGGCGACTTATCGGTATCCTCAGGTCGCTTAAATTCTTCTTAAACCGCTCCTGTCTTGAAAAAATGTACTTTTCACTTATTCGCCCTACCCTTGAATACTCTGATGTTGTCTGGGACAACTGTAGTGAATACCTAAAGCAAGAACTCGAATCAGTTCAAGTGGAAGCGGCCCGTATATGTACAGGAGCAACAAAATATTGCAACATCCAAAAGCTACTGAACGACCTGAAATGGGATACACTCTCGGAAAGAAGAAAACAACATCGTCTACTTCTATTTTACAAAATGACACATGGATTCTCACCACCCTACATGTCAGAACTGATTCCACATATAAATCAAACCCAATCAGACGGATACAACTTAAGACACATTCGACATGCCAGAGCACGCACGCAAGCATATAGTTTATCTTTCTTACCCAAAACAATACGTGAGTGGAATCAACTTCACATAACAATACAAAATTCACCAGACGTACAATCATTCAAAAACGCCATAAATAAAGCTAAAAAGAAATCCTTATTTTTTTTTAACTGCGGTTCACGAACTGGACAAATCCTACACACACGTCTTCGACTCGATTGCAGCGGTTTGAACCATGACCTACACAGAAGGTCTCTAGTAAACTCCCCCTTGTGTTCATGTGGATCTCCAGAAACAATAGATCACTTTCTCTTAAGATGTCCACATTATACAAACCTCAGATCCCACTGCTTTGCCGCTATCAGGTGCCCTATTACCACCAATAATCTGTTAAATGGCTTTGACCGATTCTCTTGTGCAGAAAACGAATTTCTGATCCTCGCTGTACAGCGATACATCATAGCAACGAAACGTTTTGCGACATACGTGTAATCGGCTCTCTACTGCTCTACAACAGACCGTGTACCAGGTTTACATATTTATAAAAATAAATTCCCCCTCTTTAATATTTCTCTTACATATTGTCTACCCCTATCCTTTTCACACGTAAACTAAACACTGACAGTTCGACTTCTGCCCACACAGTTTACAGTAGCAACTCCACACAAACGGAGAGGAATTGATATAAGTGTCACATCGACCTTGTTTTCCGATCCAAAGCACATTCATGTTTGGTATCTGAATATCTCGAATAATGTTTACATGTGTACATGTTTACATGAATTATTTGCTTGAAATAAAGTTTAAAGTTTAAACTAAGTAAATTCATAGTAAGTCAGTTGCTAGCATATGTTTCAGCAGTACGTACATTGTGTTTGATTCGTTACACCAAATAGCGGATAACAGTTGTCTTCTCTTTACCAAAAAAGATGTGATTGGTCAGTACGAACAAGATCGGGTATTGTGACGTGGTCTGTAGATTTGGGTAATTTTCAATCGTTTCTAATTGCGATGACTATCATTTAAATTCAATCCTGGAAAATGTGGACTCGTTTTTATATGATAAATTAAGTGAAAATAAAAATGATTTGTTAGACGAACAGATTGGAGAGTTGTTCAGGATTCGTTCGGATGAATTGAAGACAATCTCAAAATTGTGATTACCCAATTTTAATTGATGTGACATGTGTGCATTTTCTTTAAAAACAGGTAATTCTATCTCAAAGCATTTCAGATCAGTGCCCGGTTAGTTCATCTTTCTTAATAATCGTATATTGGAAGCCAGGCTCTCGACCAACGCGTGTACGCAGATAACAAAGTCTGACGTTCAAGATATACAATAAATCGTCACAACTGTAGATTATATTAACAAAAACATGAGATTGTGTTAATTCTACAGACACTAATACTTGAAAACCTACCAGAAATACCGTATATTTGCACTTATATTGGAAAATTATAGTATACCATGTTAATAGGAAATCTGAGACATACACAATCGTGTCCACATGTCTTCGTGTATGTGAAAACTATTTTTTCTTGCCTGATATACACAAGGAGTCAACATAAATTATATAAGCAAATGAAAGTGACAACAATGACTATAATAAACATATTTACTGTAAACAATTAATATATTTGAAATCAAGAAAAGACCCGTTAAGCATTACCTAGTTTTTAATTCAACTAATTATGTACAAATGTCCTACTCTAATTTTTACAATAAACGCCGAATATCTTTTAAAAATAGTTTTTTTCTTGTTATACAAGATTGTTTGTCTTTTTCGACTGTACAAATGAAACGTATGTGCAATAGTAAGAAACTTACTAGTTTATATCCTGGTACCACTTCTTCTGCACTGGGATTCTAGTTTGTCATTTCTAGTTCGTGATTCCAGTTTGTCATTCATCAACGTTTTATCATAGTAAGATCGTGAGTATCCGCATACATACCTTTATCTTATTTGCTTAATATTAAAAAAACACGCATTGATATGAACGATGAAATAATCTGTAAATGGTATCATAAAACAAGCATCGATAACTTTTAGAATTCATAACGACTCCGTTACGCAGTTGATGCACTTGACATAGGCATTTGTATGAATGAAATATTCACTTGAATTCCCTT
This sequence comes from Dreissena rostriformis, assembly GCA_007657795.1. NCBI lineage: Eukaryota > Metazoa > Mollusca > Bivalvia > Myida > Dreissenidae > Dreissena > Dreissena rostriformis. Next base: position 254,884 of record VMBQ01000272.1, read on the forward strand.
ATATACGTTCACATTGTCTTCAATTGGATAAAATTAAGAACAAAATGATATAATAAAAATGCTTATCTACCTATTTAATGAAACTTGTGGATTCTACATCCTATTGATGCTGTTTTACTTCTTTATGTTCAAGGGAAAGGTTTACAGTTCGCCAACATGACAACTACAAAAGTGTCAAATATTGGAAACATAATCTATAGAATATATTCAAACAAGCAAAAAAACACTCCTAACGTAAACAATTTATAAAATCCGTTCCTTCTTGGATAATAATCAATCGAAATCGGTTCAGTTATAAAGCGTCTGTAACGCTTTTCGTCGATAATGTGAAACATACGCGTATTACTTATGTAGCGATAAAAATAGCTCGCTAATTTCGATCGGCTTAATGGTGTTATGGTAGCGTTTTTGCTTTTGCTTCTTAATTTCTCAGGTGAGGCAAACTTCTCCATTTAACTTTTTTCTTATAGTACAGTATAGTATTACAATATTATAGTTTCGTTAGTAAAAAAACATTCTTCTTTTTTCACAAATAATAAAATATGTGAACAATATTGTTATCTTCCTTTTTTTAAATATGAATCACGAAACCAATAATTCAGTTAGCGATTTTCGATTTCGTAAAATGAACCGGACATAGTGAAAACACGGGATTAATGCGATTCTTTTAATTAAAGGAATATCGAAACCATAGACGCATTACTAGAAGGGAAACTCTGCTCACCATCTGAAAGTTTTTATGTCGGGTGATCGATGCTCCATATTAATTGTCTAAAATATATAAACCATGACTTAAGTGGGTCGTTGTCTTCAAACGGTTAATGCTAGGGTTTCGTGGTAAAATAAAACATCACACTTAGCGAGCAATAATTATTTGAAAGGCTCGACGTTAAATTCACACACATTTGTACACATCAGACACAAGCACATCAAATCGTCTTTAAAACGTAAAAAAAAACACTTGGGGGTTTATATTGGTTTAAGACACTTGGTTCACACTTAGCCAAGTTCAGAGCGCAGCATCAAATGCATCATAGTGTAATTCCAAAGCATGTAATGTATCAAGAAAAAAAGCCGTTGTACATGGTGTATATATGATGGGTATATGTATATATGTATACGGCAAAATGTTAGCACTATACGCAGTATGTACCAATCAGTCAAATTTGTTGTTAGACATTGCAACACATAATCTGATTACTTTAATATAGCAGACAGGGGGGAATAAATCATCGCCAATACTTTTTCCTCTTTTCTTAGACGATCTTGAAATGCTTTTACAAAATAGATACAATGCGGCAATACGTATTCTAGACATATGTTTGATAATTCTACTGTTTGCTGACGATATGGTTATAAAAAGCGAAAAGCCAGAAGACCTACACATGTCTATTGATTGTTTATATGATTACTGTTACATATGAGGTCTGCAAATCAACACACCGAAAACATAAATTATTGTATTTCGTAAACAAGGAGCTACTAAACGTAATGGGATGTGGAAGTATGGACATGATAACATACAAATTGTGAACGACTTTATATATCTGGGTATAACACTAAATTATTCCTAAAATTTCAATGTTAATACGACCACTTTGCTTGGTAAAGGCCTAAAATCACTTCAAATATTGTTATCAAACCTGAAAAAGTACAGTTTAAAACCAAAGGAAGCTTTTCGGTTATTAGATTCGTTTGTTTCTTTAATCATTCTATACTGGTGGGAAGTATGGGGTTTCGTAAAGTATAGCGATTTGGAAGAAGTGCACCTTACATTGTGCAAAGCTGTTCTTTGTTTAAGAAAACAAACTTCAAATGTAGGCGTTTACGGCGAATTTGGTAGAGACCCTTTATATATTAACATAATATGTACGCATACAAATATTGGTTTAAAATAACTAAAAATGAAGATATCATATTATGATCCATAATGGAAGATAGTTTGTCGGTCTTGAATGATAATACATTGAAGCGAATCGCAAAGGTGAGGGACTTACTATCTAATTACGGATTTAAGTAAGTGTGGTCTAATACCTCACAAATCAATGAGTCTTATTTGTTATAATTGTTAAAACACAGAGTTATTGACGAATGCTTACAAGAGTGGAAACGAAATATTAATGATTATAGGGTACTTATTGTTTATAACATATTAAAAACAACCTTTTCGTTTGAATCATATTTAGAGATGATTGTGAAAAGAAATTTAAGAACATCAATTACAAAATTACGCATATGTGTGCATAACCTAATAATTCAGACTGGTAGATATGATGGAGGGGAAAGAAATTGTAGAATCTGCAAATTATGTAACATTTATGAAGTGGATGATGAATTCCACTTTTTGTTAAAATGTTCTTAATGTGTCCAAATTAGAGAAAACTCTTATTATAGAGTCAGACCTAGCATGTTCAAACTCACGCAGTTATTAACTACACAAAATAAAAGTGAAATGTTCAAGTTAGGCAAGCTCATATCAGAGGCACTAAATATTCGCCAACTTATACTCATAGTAATGTTTAAGTGTGCTGTATGTATAGCTTTAAACTACATACATCATGGCATTATGTGAACTGCTGTTGCTGTATGTAATCAAGTTCTGTAGCAGCTATTAAATGCTGATATAGTTGTTGCATACAAATAAAGTAAACATATAATTCGGCATTTTGTGTGCTTCATAAATAGTATGTGATTGGGATTCAAATTGTATTATTTTGTGTTCTTTACAATCTATTGTTATATTTCATTGATTACAACGAAAAATTAAAACGGTTCAATTTACATGTATAGCGAGTTTCATGTTTTATGTATTATCAGTGTGTTAAACACTAGAAACAGAAAGTAACATTTAATTTCCGAAAACATACATTTTACAGTCATACAAACAAACATAAAGATTAGATAATGTTCGCTCAAACAAATTTATCTGAAATAAAATTATGTTGTGTTCTGTTCTATATTCTATTTATATTTCTCTAATATTGAACACAGTTTTTAAAGAACTTAACAGACGACATTCGATTGAGGTTTGGCAAGGGACTGGGGTTTTAATGCTTGTCAGTTATATAGTGAAATAGCTCACGTTCATGTTTCAAAACTATCGATAAAGCCGCATGCGAAAATCTATGAGGATTTATAAAGTTCGCCGCACTGGAGTTTTGACATCGTTTTGTTACTCTGCTAAGTTGGACGTAATGGATATGCATCGCTTTATACAAATTAGCTTTTGTCTTTTTATGGTAAAGTGCTACGTGTAAATACCAAACGTTACAACTGAAAGTGAAAGGCTTATATTTGTGCTTCCTATTATGGTAGTATTTGTAAAAGTGTTCACATGCATGGTATATTGTTTGTTTATGAAATAATTATTAATTCATTTACATCGCAATTTGTTTTACTTTCAGGGAACAAATGTGTGTAATGCGAACTCGTGTTCGGGAAAAGCATGTCTAACTAAAGTGTCAGTATATCAGTGTTCGGATTTATTTGGAAGATGCACGTGTAATATGGTATGTTCATAGTTCCATTTTGATATTAACGTGTATTACCACCAAGTCCTCGTATCGCCGCCATTCACGAAACAACCCGTGGTGTAAAATTACTTTATTGTTTTCTTTGTCACGTGTTACTAAACAGAAAATAAGCACAATATACTGAGTTTATTATATATAATTTTCATTCACGTAATTTAACGCTGATATGTTGATCTATAAAATATTATGCAAATAAAGAAAACCGAATAATGAATAAAACGATGGAATAAATGGAAACATTTTTATATTTGCATAACATCATTTGACGCTGACGTAAAACTCAAATGCTTGTAATAGAAGAAGGTAAGTGTCGAGTACCGATAAATATTTGCTTGGCACGAAAACTTGACAAGAATCGTACGCGAGGTGTATTAAGTATAAATAAACCTAAATAAGTATAATAGTATTCGACACTAACCTAGTTGTCCCAAAACTTGGTTTTTGTAAAGATGATGTCTACTCTAAATCTCGGCTTTTTCAGGGTTATTTGTTGAATTCAACCTCTGGGGACTGCGAAGATTTGGATGAATGCGCCAGCCATTACAACGATCCTTGCGGACACAGAGGACGGTGCACTAATTCGGTCGGCAGTTTCTTGTAGGTATACACAGGATGTTTCGTTTACTGATTTGTGCATGCTTTTTCCACCAACAATTTGCCAACGCACTTTTTGATGCATTTACTGATATCGTGATCAAGGAAACCTTAATTGAACATAGTCCCCCCTTCAAAACTTTGTAAAAAAGCATCGTAAGTTGATTGAAGGTATGTAACATTTACAACGTGCTTTTCATGTTTTCATAAAAACGTGTTTTATATAGAGAATCGCACATGAGTAGCTATTGAGAACATGCACAAATTTATCTCGCCCAGAAAACGTTAGTAATTGTTATATCAACATTATTTCTTCACAATTAACGACACACAAAATATCGCGATCCTTGGCGCCGCAGTCACAAGAATATGCACGCTGTTTGTCTGCTCTTTATTTTAAATGTTTAATATATCTGTCTTAAGCGGCCATTAAACAACTATTTGTGGTTCTTGTCTCATTAATACAATAACAAACAATTAGATTTGAAAACAGTAACATTACATAAAGAACGAGTATAAATATATGGTCGGATTCCACCAAATGCAATTCCCATAGAGTCTCAAAGAATGACCAACGTTTGAGGCTTTTTTCTTGCCTCACCTTTATTTCAGATTGTGAAGACAAAGTATCAATTTAAAAATGCATTAATTCTATTTTAAAAGAATCTGAAAGCCTAGCATAAATTTTGAAATGTTTAATTTATTTTGTGAAAATTGCAATATTATGGTATGGCATGCTACTTCTCAGAAAAATGCAATTCACGTGAATGCATGCACCCTCATTCAACAAGATATTGGCAGTAAAACTTTAACAAAAGTCCAGTAACTGAATACAAGAAATCAAATTAGTCTCCATTAAAATGCACTTACATAGTTCAGACATACGCCATGTATTACCTCGCATCAATTTTGAACGAAGGTGCGTATGCAGTCCTGGATGGGAGAAACAGGGTGATTCAAAAAGCCCTTGCAATATAGACGTCAACGAATGCTTGTTACCTGGGGTTTGCAACAAGACCCAAATGTGCATAAATACGCCAGGTAATATGTTGTTGTTGTTGTTTATTCATCTGCACCACACTTGTGTATATGAAAGTGTGTATTTTTTGAGGGACTCGTTCACGTTTTGGTAAATTGACAAAATTGAAAACGATTGTTTCAGATCTGCATGTTTGTGTTGTATTTATTATATTTGCGAGGAAAAAGTTATACTGAACATTTACCATGCGCTAAAATATTCATGATATGCATCTTTTGACGATTTAAACCCTGATTATTGTAAATAGTTACAAATGCGAAACGATTGAATAATTTGGAAAGTTCTGTTTTTTTCGTTATATTTTTTGACATTACGAGGATTGCTATACTTTTATTTCAATGGTCAGTGTTTCGAGTTTCGGTGTGGATTACTTTTGTTTTTCTTTAATGTTTCTTCTTGTTTAATACTGGAGCTATTAAGTTCCGATGTTTACATTTATCAAATTAAAGCATTTAATGAAAAACTCCAATACATGCCAAAATATGTGAACAAGTCTCTTTAATATACCAAGTGAAATATTGTTTTGCTATAAAACAATACCATTTACAAAAACAAAAGACAAGCATTCAGATACTTCTAGCACCTTATTTGCATGTGCTATGTATTAAACAAACATGAAGAAAGAAATGCGAAAGTGCATAATTATTTTAACACTGATTTAAACGTGTATATTTAGTGAGATAGTTTATTTTTATTTAAAAAGTATATGCATGTCAATATATTGAAACTATCAAGGGATCTAACCCATTTATGCCTAGCGTCTAGAAAAAAGGCCTTGGCAAACAGCGTAGACCCAGATGAGACGCCGCATGATGCGGCGTCTCATCAGGGTCTGCGCTGTTTGCTTAAAGGAATTTCTGTAAGAAATATTCTAAATATAGAAATAAATATACTAGACATCCCTAATTTTGGAAATAAATTGATCCAATTTTAGAAGGATGGGAGAGTTCACAGGGCATAAATGGGTTAAATGTTTCCAGTTGACTATTGTCAGGTAGCTATACGTGTGAGTGCTACCCCTCATGGACCGGAAATGACTGCGCCACCTACAACTGTTCCCAAGGAGGGTGCCACAATGGCGGTACATGTCTGAGAGGACATTGCATATGCCCGAAATCCGTGACTGGCCCAACCTGTGCCGAAATGTTTACGCAAGGTTGTAAGGATATTGTGGGTAATTATTTAAGTTCTTTTTGTTACAGAAATTGAGAAACTTTAAAACAATAATACTTTATAAATATTTACTTTTTAATAAACGTTTGTCCTTAATAGACAACAATTCGATATTATTCTTGTATATCGAACTTTATGAAAGAATACATTTATTTTATATTAATAACACGCACATGTACGTATCCTTGGAATCGGTGTTTAGTGATTGAGTTTGGCATTCAACGGTAAACACCTATTTATTTGGATTGTGTGTTCATTTTTAGCAGTGTTACCCGACACAATGCTCGTATGCATACTGTTTGGTCTGCTGGTCCTCATGCTGTTGATCATCGTCGTGCTCTCTTACCAATTGTGTTTTCATATCAGGTGAGTATTAATTTTAAACGATATTGATTTTCATATGTACGTATATGCATGTATATGCATAGATGTGACGTGTTGTATAGTTCATAGGCACACACAATTTGAATCAGAATTAGGTCAAAAGTATCGATCATTTTCTCAGAGAGAGTTCTGTGATGTGTTATTGTTGCGCTCTAGCTTCGTTGCTGTCTAGTATTGAATGAATTCAACAGTTTACTGGATGAAACAGGATGCCGTATACATATATAACATTGCAGTTTTTATTGATTGTGCACATGAGCATATTTGTTAATTAAAAGCACCGTGTTTGCTGTCAAAAGCTAAAGGTTCTGTGAACGGATATAAACTTTTCAAATTATTCATAAATATGAGCGTTACGTCNATCATCAGACAAAGTGTAAGTTAATTATGTTACACAGAAATCCAACATGGCGTCCAGGTACCAGGTTCAGTTAAAATACATTTTGTAGCAATGTTTTGGTGGTTAAAGGTATTTTTTTCATATATTGAACCTACTAAAATACTACATGCAATTTGCAGTTCCTAGCATACATTTTGAAATGTTTAATTTATTTTGTGAAAATTGCAATATTATGGTATGGCATGCTACTTCTCAGAAAATGCAATTCACGTGAATGCATGCACCCTCATTCAACAGGATTTTGGCAGTACAACTTCAACAAAAGTCCAGTAACTGAATACAAGAAATCAAATTAGTCTCCATTAAAATGCACTTACATAGTTCAGACATACTCCATGTATTACCTCGCATCATTTTTGAACGAAGGTGCGTATGCAGTCATGGATGGGAGAAACAGAATGATTCAAAAAGCCCTTGCAATATAGACGTCAACGAATGCTTGTTACCTGGGGTTTGCAACAAGACCCAAATGTGCATAAATACGCCAGGTAATATGTTGTTGTTGTTGTTTATTCATTTGCAGCACACTTGTGTATATGAAAGTGTGTATTTTTTGAGGGACTCGTTCACGTTTTGGTAAATTGACAAAATTAAAAACGATTGTTTCAGATCTGCATGTTTGTGTTGTATTTATTATATTTGCGAGGAAAAAGTAATACTGAACATTTACCATGCGCTAAAATTTTCATTATATGCATCTTTTGACGATTTAAACCCTGAATATTGTAAAGAGTTACAAATGCGAAACGATTGAATAATTTGGAAAGTTCTGTTTTTTTCGTTATATTTTTTGACATTACTAGGATTGCTATACTTTTATTTCAATGGTCAGTGGTTCGAGTCTCGGTGTGGATTACTTTTGTTTTTCTTTAATGTTTCTTCTTGTTTAATACTGGAGCTATTCAGTTCCGATGTTTACATTTATCAATTTAAAGCATTTAATGAAAAACTCCAAAACATGCCAAAATATGTGAACAAGTCTCTTTAATATACCAAGNGTAAAATATAAAGAATATGGAAATACTTACACTCCGCTTTTAACTGACATGTATAAAGTAGCGCGGCCGATGTATGCACCGCAGACGTTGCTTAAGTCGATTGAACAGTGTGATTACCCATGTCTAAAATTATTCTTTAGTATGTAAATGCCGGGAGCGTTCGGATAGGAAAACGCGTTAAAGCGCGAAACGTAAATAAAAAATACTCATTTTGTCGCAAAATTGTGTTGGTTTTATATATGCTTGGATCCTAACAATTTTAGATGCGTATGCAGTCATGGTTGGCAAAACAATCCGGGCGTTCCACAGAGTGCCTGTGACACAGATGTAGACGAATGCCAGATTACAGGTGTTTGTAATCACATAGGGCGTTGCACCAATACACCAGGTAAGGCGCACTTGCGCGTAACTGTGAGTCTTTGGTTTAATACAATCGCGCATAACCAAATCACTTAGTTCTTCGGTTATTTTGTGCATTAAATCGATGAGATATGTAATGCAGACATTGCGTTGTTATTAAGTCTGAAATATAAATGATAATTGGTCAATTTTAGTCGGGTGTAAAAAATACAATTCTTTATCACTTGATAAACATTGTTTTCAATGTAATACAGACATAACGTATTTTTTTATATTACACATGTGTAATACAACATTTTAAAGCCTTTCGTTGGCTACAGAATCAATAACTAACCAATCGCACGGCTTTATTTTGGTGAAATGACGTCGTCAACATGAAATGACGTCACGATAGTAAACAACTTTTAGATCTATCAGCATTTGTTTGTTCAATTAAGATGTATTTTTTTTAGTTAAAAAGCATGTGATAAAAAAGATCTGACACTCGTTGTCATATCATACCATGTTTGATTAAACTCGTCCAGAAATATCGTTAGTAAGCTCGCCAAAGGCTCGCGTACACACAAAATTCCTGCACTCGTTTAATAACATATGGGATGATATGACAATTCATGTTAGATCCTTTATATATATACGGGACTCGTCTTCACCAACCCTTAAGAAGAATCAATATAGTTTGACCTAAGAAAGATTCTTAAGAATTTTTGTCTATACACGCTACAAATGATGTTTGTGTCAGAAACAAATTGTTCTTAATAACGAATAATTTAATAAACGGTTATAATCTCAGAACATGTACAACTTCGTTGAACCAAATTTGGGACATTACATTTTGCTCATTTTAATCCATGTATGCCTAGTGGACTCTCCCATGCTTCTAAATTAGATCAATTGATTTCCAAAATTAGGATCATTAGGATTAATCATTCGGCGTCTCATCTGTGTCTACGCTGTTTGCCAGTGCCTTTTTGTAGACGCTAGGCATAGATGGTTTAAGTCAACGAATTATATGGTAAATGAGGAACCAACTCATTAAACTTTTTTCGCGTCCAATTGTATTGAGCCATTCATACATGTTCCGTTACATTGGCATATCGAACTATCAAAACAGTTTATATTTCAAAAAGTATGTTCTTAAATGTTTGCTCTACATATCATGCACATGTCTCGTTTCTATAAACAATAATTAAATACTAATTTTATAGCAAAAAAAGTTGTCCTGAGAATTTTAATGGCGCGGAAAAATTAGTTGTTTTTGTAAATTGTTATGAATGCAAAGCACATGAAGTACCGCTTTACCCATGCATTATATCGATAACGGGACTAAAGTGTAATGAAACTGTCATTGAAGTAAGCTTTTTCGTAAGAATCAGTTCAAATCCCACTAGTATTGAACCTTAATTTACTTTTTATGGACGATTTCATCAATATTGGATTGTTACTAGATAAATAACTGCTTGAACAGAGGAATACTATATTGTTCCAATACATGTCAATTTTTAAGATGGAAATACTGTCGATATACAGTTTCAATACTTTGATTTATGTGGTATCTTTTTTACAGGCAGTTATACGTGCGACTGTTATTCCCCATGGACCGGACGCGACTGTTCGGCATATAATTGTACGATAGGAATATGTCATAATGGAGGCACGTGCGAGGTAAATGTGTGCGCATGCGTATACCCTTGGACGGGACCAAACTGCGCTGAACAAATCAACCACGTTGATGATGTTGTGACGACAGATCATAACACATACTTGTTGGGTAATTAAGTTAAAGTCTGTAGAATACTAATTTCGCTGTTTAAATTGGTGAGAAGATTTTAGTTGTATTTTTTTTTAACTATTTCAAGGTGTTTGTTGATTTGTATTGTTTGTTCACACCAATGCGAAAAAACCATTGCCACAGAAAGTTGTTGTAGATAGATTCTAATAATTTCTTTCGTCTAATAAGTATCGCGTTATTAGAGTCCAATGCCTATTTTATGTCAGAAGCATTATAATATTATTCATGGAGACATAATTTACAAATATTGTTTTACTAGATAACTCAATAAATTTGCAGTAACTACCAGGTATATACAGCTGTGCTAATATTCATCCTGATTCGTATATCAACAAGGTATGATTTATAATTCAACAACATTGCTGGAACTGCATAGTTATACATTTCCAGGTTTATCTAACAATAGTTTTGTGTTTGAGTATCATAGTTTACTTATATCCATCACCATGCGTCCTCGTGTTTCTTTTCTTCTGTAGATACCCTACATGTATCAGACAAGATATTTCTGTACCTCATGTTTGGAGTAGCTGGCCTACTAATGCTGGTTGTTGTTGTTCTCTCACGATGCCTGTGTCAAACGAGAAGGTTGGTGGGCATTATGAAAATGGCTACGTAGGAAAAGTTTTAAAAATTGTGTCATCACCGTCATTTCAAACATCGTTAATCATTTTTTTTCGTAAATCAATGTGTTTTTATTTTCACTTCAAGAGTTTTGAGTGTTCAATTTAAAATCAACAATTGACAGAGTTTATTATCAATACTTAATTCAGACGTTAAAGAACTCCTTTTTAGAATTATAATTGTATTTAGTGAAGTACATATACAATTATAAGTAACAGCGTCCATCTTATATGTTTTATATCTTTCAGCCGCTCGAAAAAGATATCACCTTCGTCGCAACAAATTACAGAGTTTGCAATGTAAATGAAATGAACCAGACGTGGTCTTACACCATTTTGAAAAAAATCTGTGTGAAATGTGTGCACATCTTGATTTTAAATCCCACATGTAAACGGGAAAACAATGGTTGTGTCCACTGAATGATGACATGTTTTAACACGATACGTAATACCTATTTAATAGGCAGATATTAATCATAAATGTTGTATTCGTTATATTCTAACATGAAATACATAAAAATGCCAACACATATTTTTCGGAATAAGAAATCACGACTTCTAATATCAATCATAAAGATAGTATATGTACTACTGATTTTTATGAACCCGCTTAATTGTCCCTGTGGCAACTTTTCAAAACAATTAAAATATGTTTATTGGGTTTAGAAAATCGAAACATATGTGTAAAGCAACCACATAATAAAAACCTAAACGATAATCCTATTTGAGAAAATATAATACCAAAGGTGGAGTCTGAGGGAGGGGGGTGGGGCAGAAACGATATAAGCCTCCCTCGGCTAAAATGTGTTACGATTTTAAGTAAATTCTTAGTAAGTCAGTTGCTAGCATATGTTTCAGTAGTACGTACATTGTGTTCGATTCGTTACACCAAATAGCGGATAACAGTTGTCTTCTCTTTACCAAAAAAGATGTGATTCGTCAGTACGAACAAGATCGGGTATTGTGACGTGGTCTGTAGATTTGGGTAATTTTCAATCGTTTCTAATTGCGATGACTATCATTTAAATTCAATACTGGAAAATGTGGACTCGTTTTTATATGATAAATTAAGTGAAAATAAAAATGATTTGTTAGACGAACAGATTGGAGAGTTGTTCAGGATTCGTTCGGATGAATTGAAGACAATCTCAAAATTGTGATTACCCAATTTTAATTGATGTGACATGTGTGCATTTTCTTTAAAAACAGGTAATTCTATCTCAAAGCATTTCAGATCAGTGCCCGGTTAGTTCATCTTTCTTAATAATCGTATATTGGAAGCCAGGCTCTCGACCAACGCGTGTACGCAGATAACAAAGTCTGACGTTCAAGATATACAATAAATCGTCACAACTGTAGATTATATTAACAAAAACATGAGATTGTGTTAATTCTACAGACACTAATACTTGAAAACCTACCAGAAATACCGTATATTTGCACTTATATTGGAAAATTATAGTATACCATGTTAATAGGAAATCTGAGACATACACAATCGTGTCCACATGTCTTCGTGTATGTGAAAACTATTTTTTCTTGCCTGATATACACAAGGAGTCAACATAAATTATATAAGCAAATGAAAGTGACAACAATGACTATAATAAACATATTTACTGTAAACAATTAATATATTTGAAATCAAGAAAAGACCCGTTAAGCATTACCTAGTTTTTAATTCAACTAATTATGTACAAATGTCCTACTCTAATTTTTACAATAAACGCCGAATATCTTTTAAAAATAGTTTTTTTCTTGTTATACAAGATTGTTTGTCTTTTTCGACTGTACAAATGAAACGTATGTGCAATAGTAAGAAACTTACTAGTTTATATCCTGGTACCACTTCTTCTGCACTGGGATTCTAGTTTGTCATTTCTAGTTCGTGATTCCAGTTTGTCATTCATCAACGTTTTATCATAGTAAGATCGTGAGTATCCGCATACATACCTTTATCTTATTTGCTTAATATTAAAAAAACACGCATTGATATGAACGATGAAATAATCTGTAAATGGTATCATAAAACAAGCATCGATAACTTTTAGAATTCATAACGACTCCGTTACGCAGTTGATGCACTTGACATAGGCATTTGTATGAATGAAATATTCACTTGAATTCCCTTATATACGTTCACATTGTCTTCAATTGGATAAAATTAAGAACAAAATGATATAATAAAAATGCTTATCTACCTATTTAATGAAACTTGTGGATTCTACATCCTATTGATGCTGTTTTACTTCTTTATGTTCAAGGGAAAGGTTTACAGTTCGCCAACATGACAACTACAAAAGTGTCAAATATTGGAAACATAATCTATAGAATATATTCAAACAAGCAAAAAAACACTCCTAACGTAAACAATTTATAAAATCCGTTCCTTCTTGGATAATAATCAATCGAAATCGGTTCAGTTATAAAGCGTCTGTAACGCTTTTCGTCGATAATGTGAAACATACGCGTATTACTTATGTAGCGATAAAAATAGCTCGCTAATTTCGATCGGCTTAATGGTGTTATGGTAGCGTTTTTGCTTTTGCTTCTTAATTTCTCAGGTGAGGCAAACTTCTCCATTTAACTTTTTTCTTATAGTACAGTATAGTATTACAATATTATAGTTTCGTTAGTAAAAAAACATTCTTCTTTTTTCACAAATAATAAAATATAAGAACAATATTGTTATCTTCCTTTTTTTAAATATGAATCACGAAACCAATAATTCAGTTAGCGATTTTCGATTTCGTAAAATGAACCGGACATAGTGAAAACACGGGATTAATGCGATTCGTTTAATTAAAGGAATATCGAAACCATAGACGCATCACAAGAAGATACTCTGGTCACCATCTGAAAGTATTTATGTCGGGTGATCGATGCTCCATATTAATTGTCTAAAATATATAAACCATGATTAAAGTAGGTCGTTGTCTCCAAACAGTTAATGCTAAGGTTTGGTGGTAAAATAAAACATCACACTTAGCGAGCAATAACTATTGTAAATGCTCGACGTTCAATGCAGACACGTTTTTACACATCAGACACAATCACATTAAAGCGTCTTCAAAACTTTAAAAAAAAACTTCGGAACTTACATTGGTTTAAGACACTTGGTTCACACTTAGCGAAGTTCAGAGCGCAGCATCAAATATATTCAAGAGCATATACTGTCTCAAGAATAAAAGCCGTTGTACGTGGTGTATATATGATAGGTATATGTATGTATACGGCAAAATATTGCGCATTATACGCAGTATGTACCAAGCAGTCAGATTTGGGGTTAGACATTACAACACATAATCTGAATACTTTAATATAGCAGACAGGGGGATAAATCATCGCCGATACCTTTTTCTCTGTTCTTAGACGATCTTGAAATGCTTTTACAAAATAGACACAATGCGGCAATACGTATACTAGACATATGTTTGATAATTCTACTGTTTGCTGACGATATGGTTATAATAAGCGAAACGTCAGAAGACCTACACATGTCTATTGATCGTTTATATGATTACTGTTACATATGAGGTCTGCAAATCAACACACCGAAAACATAAATTATTGTATTACGTAAACAAGGAGCTACTAAACGTAATGGGATGTGGAAGTAAGGACATGATAACATACACATTGTGAACGACTTTATATATCTGGGTATAACACTAAATTATACCCAGAATTTCAATGTTAATACTACCACTTTGCTTGGTAAGGGCCAAAAATCACTTAAAATATTGTTATCAAACCTGAAAAACTACAGTTTAAAACCAAAGGTAGCTTTTCGGTTATTGGACGCGTTTGTTTTTTTAATCATTCTATACTCGTGGGAAGTATGGGGTTTCGTAAAGTATAGCGAGTTGGAAAAAGTGCACCTTACATTGTGCAAAGCTGTTCTTTGTGTAAGAAAACAAACTTCAAATGTAGGCGTTTACGGCGAACTTGGTAGAGACCCTTTTTATATTAACATAGCACGCATACAAATATTGGTTTAAAATAACTACAAATGAAAATATTATATTATGATCCATAACGGAAGATAGTTTATCGGTCTTGAATGATAATAAATTGAAGTGATTCGGAAAGGTGTGGGACTTAATATCTAATTACGAATTTAAGTAAGTGTGGTCTAATACCACACAAATCAATGAGTCTTATGTGTTATCATTGATAAAAAAAAGAGTTATTGACGAAGGCTTACAAGAGTGGAAACGAAATATTAATGATTATAGGGTACTTATTGTATATAACATATTAAAAACAACCATTTCGTTTGAATCATATTTAGAGATGATTGTGAAAAGAAATTTAAAAACATCACTTACGAAATTACGCATATGTGTACATAACTTAAAGCCACACACCTTGAAATGAAGTACATGTTAATCAATACATATAGATGCAATTTGAAAGTGTGCGAAATTTTCATTAAATCTATAGCCTAGTAAGCAAGTTATATCTTATTTTTCAACCGGGAATTACCGCTTTAAAACCGAAAGTAGGATTTCTAAACGTGTACGTCCATTTCGACAAACGCGATTATTTTAAAGTTTTAAAGCTTAAAAAGACGGATTTGTACCTTGTAACCACCAGATATATTCTAATTGGCATGGATAAATTTAAATCTTTAGCCTAGTTAGCAAGTAATTTATTATTTTTCAAACAGTTCCGCTTTTAAAACCGAAAGTAGGATTTCTAGACGTATACTTCCATTTCGACAAACGCGATTATTTTTAAGTTTTAAAGCGCAACAAAGACGGATTTCTACCTTGTAACCACCAGATATATTCTAATTGGCATAGATAAAATATGTTTCTTATTTATACTTAAATTTACTATGCAAAATAAGGTGTGTGACTTTAAGAATTCAGACTGGTAGATATGATGGATTGGAAAGAAATTGTATTGTCTGCAAATAATGTAACATTTATGAAGTGGAGGATGAATTCCACTTTTTGTTGAAATGTTCTAAATGTTTTCAAATTAGAGAAAACTTATTATAGAGTCAGACCTAGCATATTCAAACTCACGCAGTCATTAACTACACAAAATAAAAATGAAATGTTCAAGTTAGGTAAGCCCATATCAGAGCCACTAATATTCGCCAACTTATACTCATAATAATGTTTAAGTGTGTTGTATGTATAGCTTTATACTAAATACATCATGGTATTATGTGAACTGCTGTATGTGTATGTAACCAAGTTCTGTAGATATTAAATGCTGATGAAGTTGTTGCAAACACATTATGTAAACATATTATTCGGAATTTTGGGTGCTACATAAATATTATGTGATTGTGATTCAAATTGTATTTTTTTGTGTTCTTTACAATGTATTGTTATATTTCATTGATAACAACGACATATTAAAATGGTTCAATTTACATGTATAGCTAGTTTCATGTTTTATGTATTATCGTTTTGTTAAACACTAGAAACGGTAAAGTGAATGTGTAAGAAATTTATGTTGTTTTTTTTCATAACATTTAATTTCCGAAAACATACATTTTAGAGTCATACAAACAAACATAAAGATTGGATAATTTTCGCTCTAACAAATTTAACTGAAATAAAATTATGTTGTGATGTATTCTATATACTATTTATATTTCTCTAATATTGAACACAGTTTTTAAAGAACTTAACAGACGATATTCGATTTAGGTTACAAGGGACTGGGGCTTTAATGTTTGTCAGTTATATAGTGAAATAGCTCACGTTCATGTTTCAAAACTATCGATAAAGCCGCATGCGAAAATCTATGAGGATTTATAAAGTTCGCCGCACTGGAGTTTTGACATCGTTTTGTAACTCTGCTAAGTTGGACGTAATGGATATGCAACGCTTTATACAAATAAGCTTTTGTCTTTTTATGGTAAAGTGCTACGTGTAAATACCAAACGTTAAAACTGAAAATGAAAGGCGAATATTTGTGCGACCTTTTATGGTTGTTTTTGTAAAAGTGGGCACATGAATGGTATATTGTTTGTTTATGAAATAATTATTAATTCATTTAAATCGCAATTTGTTTTACTTTCAGGGAACAAAAGTGTGTTATGCGAACTCGTGTTCGGGAAGAGCGTGTCTAACTAAAGTGTCAGTGTATCAGTGTTTCGAATTGATTGGTATATGCACGTGTAATAGGGTATGTTAATAGTTCCATGTTGATATTAACGTGTATAAACCCCAAGTCATCGTATCGCCGCCATTCACGAAACAACCCGTGGTGTAAAATTACTGGATTGCTTTCTGTTTCACGTGTTCCTAAACAGAAAATAAGCACAATATACTGAGTTTATTATATATAATTTTCATTCACGTCATTTAACGCTGATATGTTGATCTTTTTTAACATTATGCAAAACGATGGAATAAATGGAAACATTTTTATATTTGCATAACATCATTCGACGCTGACGTAACACTCAAATGCTTTTTAATAGAAGAAGGAAAGTGTCGAGTACAGATAAATGTATTTGCTGGGCACGAAAACTTGACAAGAATCGTACTCGAGGTGTATAAAGTATAAATAAACCTGAATCAGTGTAATAGTATTCGACACTAACCTAGTGTCCCAAAACTTGGTTTTTGTATAGATGATGTCTACTCTAAATTTCGGCTTTTCAGGGTTATTCGTTGAATTCAACCTCTGGGGAATGCGAAGATTTGGACGAATGCGCCAGCTATTTTAACGATCCTTGCGGACACAGAGGACGGTGCACTAATTCGGTCGGCAGTTACTTGTAGGTATACACAGGATGTTTCGTTTACTGATTTGTGCATGCTATTTCCACCAACAATTTGCCAACGCACTTGTTGATGCATTTACTGATATCGTGATCAAGGAAACCTTAATTGAACATAGTTCCCCCTTCAAAACTTTGTAACAAAGCATCGAAAGTTGATTGAAGGTATGTAACATTTACAACGTGCTTTCATGTTTTCATGCAAAAATTCAATATTTTATTTATTGTACTTCATATTATAGAAACCTTAAAATGAGGTTAAAACCAATGTATTGTTTCGTATAGACTTTAATGTTTATTATTTGTACTGTTTCTCACGCAATTTGTCTTCAGTTGCAATTGTCTCCATGGTTGGACCAATAATACACACTGCCTCCCGAAAGAAGGAAATGTAGACTGTACTCTCTGCATGCCAGGATATGAAGGATCTAAATGCAATCACACAATCTGCGAACACGGGTTTGCCGAACCTATAGGCCTGAATGATTTTTCGTATGTATCATGTCTTTAGCGGACATTTACGAAACGTGTTTTATATAGAGAATCGCACATGAGTAGCTATTGAGAACATGCACAAATTAATCGCGCCCAGAAAACGTTAGTGATTGTTATATCAACATTATTTCTTCACAATTAACGACACACAAAATGTCGCGATCCTTGGCGCCGCAGTCAAAAAGAATATGCACGCTGTTTGTCTGATCTTTATTTGAAATGTTTACTATATCTGTCTTAAGCGGCCATTAAACAACATTTTGTGGTTTTTGTCTCATTAATACAATAACAAACAATTAGATTTGAAAACAGTAACATTACATAAAGAACGAGTATAAATATATGGTCGGATTCCACCAAATGCAATTCCCATAGAGTCTCAAAGAATGACCAACGTTTGAGGCTTTTTTCTTGCCTCACCTTTATTTCAGATTGTGAAGACAAAGTATCAATTTAAAAATGCATTAATTCTATTTTAAAAGAATCTGAAAGCCTAGCATAAATTTTGAAATGTTTAATTTATTTTGTGAAAATTGCAATATTATGGTATGGCATGCTACTTCTCAGAAAAATGCAATTCACGTGAATGCATGCACCCTCATTCAACAAGATATTGGCAGTAAAACTTTAACAAAAGTCCAGTAACTGAATACAAGAAATCAAATTAGTCTCCATTAAAATGCACTTACATAGTTCAGACATACGCCATGTATTACCTCGCATCAATTTTGAACGAAGGTGCGTATGCAGTCCTGGATGGGAGAAACAGGGTGATTCAAAAAGCCCTTGCAATATAGACGTCAACGAATGCTTGTTACCTGGGGTTTGCAACAAGACCCAAATGTGCATAAATACGCCAGGTAATATGTTGTTGTTGTTGTTTATTCATCTGCACCACACTTGTGTATATGAAAGTGTGTATTTTTTGAGGGACTCGTTCACGTTTTGGTAAATTGACAAAATTGAAAACGATTGTTTCAGATCTGCATGTTTGTGTTGTATTTATTATATTTGCGAGGAAAAAGTTATACTGAACATTTACCATGCGCTAAAATATTCATGATATGCATCTTTTGACGATTTAAACCCTGATTATTGTAAATAGTTACAAATGCGAAACGATTGAATAATTTGGAAAGTTCTGTTTTTTTCGTTATATTTTTTGACATTACGAGGATTGCTATACTTTTATTTCAATGGTCAGTGTTTCGAGTTTCGGTGTGGATTACTTTTGTTTTTCTTTAATGTTTCTTCTTGTTTAATACTGGAGCTATTAAGTTCCGATGTTTACATTTATCAAATTAAAGCATTTAATGAAAAACTCCAATACATGCCAAAATATGTGAACAAGTCTCTTTAATATACCAAGTGAAATATTGTTTTGCTATAAAACAATACCATTTACAAAAACAAAAGACAAGCATTCAGATACTTCTAGCACCTTATTTGCATGTGCTATGTATTAAACAAACATGAAGAAAGAAATGCGAAAGTGCATAATTATTTTAACACTGATTTAAACGTGTATATTTAGTGAGATAGTTTATTTTTATTTAAAAAGTATATGCATGTCAATATATTGAAACTATCAAGGGATCTAACCCATTTATGCCTAGCGTCTAGAAAAAAGGCCTTGGCAAACAGCGTAGACCCAGATGAGACGCCGCATGATGCGGCGTCTCATCAGGGTCTGCGCTGTTTGCTTAAAGGAATTTCTGTAAGAAATATTCTAAATATAGAAATAAATATACTAGACATCCCTAATTTTGGAAATAAATTGATCCAATTTTAGAAGGATGGGAGAGTTCACAGGGCATAAATGGGTTAAATGTTTCCAGTTGACTATTGTCAGGTAGCTATACGTGTGAGTGCTACCCCTCATGGACCGGAAATGACTGCGCCACCTACAACTGTTCCCAAGGAGGGTGCCACAATGGCGGTACATGTCTGAGAGGACATTGCATATGCCCGAAATCCGTGACTGGCCCAACCTGTGCCGAAATGTTTACGCAAGGTTGTAAGGATATTGTGGGTAATTATTTAAGTTCTTTTTGTTACAGAAATTGAGAAACTTTAAAACAATAATACTTTATAAATATTTACTTTTTAATAAACGTTTGTCCTTAATAGACAACAATTCGATATTATTCTTGTATATCGAACTTTATGAAAGAATACATTTATTTTATATTAATAACACGCACATGTACGTATCCTTGGAATCGGTGTTTAGTGATTGAGTTTGGCATTCAACGGTAAACACCTATTTATTTGGATTGTGTGTTCATTTTTAGCAGTGTTACCCGACACAATGCTCGTATGCATACTGTTTGGTCTGCTGGTCCTCATGCTGTTGATCATCGTCGTGCTCTCTTACCAATTGTGTTTTCATATCAGGTGAGTATTAATTTTAAACGATATTGATTTTCATATGTACGTATATGCATGTATATGCATAGATGTGACGTGTTGTATAGTTCATAGGCACACACAATTTGAATCAGAATTAGGTCAAAAGTATCGATCATTTTCTCAGAGAGAGTTCTGTGATGTGTTATTGTTGCGCTCTAGCTTCGTTGCTGTCTAGTATTGAATGAATTCAACAGTTTACTGGATGAAACAGGATGCCGTATACATATATAACATTGCAGTTTTTATTGATTGTGCACATGAGCATATTTGTTAATTAAAAGCACCGTGTTTGCTGTCAAAAGCTAAAGGTTCTGTGAACGGATATAAACTTTTCAAATTATTCATAAATATGAGCGTTACGTCTTGTAATGTGCCGAATAACGATGTTTGCTTATTTAAGTCGTATATATTAATGCTGTTAGCAGTTGATCTATTTTTCGTTAGGTGGATACAACACATTTAAGATCTTTCTTTCACCTAGTTTGTATGACAAATTTATGTGGATACATCGCTAACTTGATTAATATCCTTTACAGATGGACCATATTTTGTGTAAACTTAGGTTATGTGTGTTATATTAAACTCGCATGTCATGGTTTATTTAATGGTTTGTGATTAATTCTGGGGTATGTGTGACCATCAACTGTCCCTCAACCCGGTTTAACCCATTTATACCTTGTGGACTCTCCCATCCTTCTAAATTGGATCAATTTATTTCTAGAATAAGGGATGTCTAGTATATTTATTTCTATATTTAGAATATTTCTTACAGAAATTCCTTTATGCAAACAGCGCAGACCCTGATGAGACGCCGCATCATGCCTTTTTGAAAAGGCCTTTTTTTCTAGACGCTAGGCATAAATGGGTTAAACAACCAGTGCTTTGCATTTGACCTTTCCCTGGCGGTGGTCCCAGTTTCAGTTATTTTTTGTTTATGATTGGTGTTTTGCTAGAAAAGTAATTGATAAAAACAATAATTTATCTCCTAATATAGTTTCTTGTGTTTAATTTGTTGATATATATCAAACATACCGAAACTATGTATGTTGGTTTCTTTTACAGTTCAAATAAACGGATATCGCCAACAAAGTCCAAAGATACTGGAAACATGTCTACTTCAACAAAACCGTTTTAATAGTGTCTTGATTATATTTGACACGTACCGGTATGATAGTCTTCAGACACGGTGTGGTATTTAGCATACATATGACATTATTTGTCATTGACATTGACTACTTCATTTATATATCGGCGATTTCATATGGTTGTCATTAAAGGTAGACATATGATAAAACAATGTATACGGTTGTAGATATTTATACTTCGATACGTTGCACTGTTGCATTGTCGTTATTTCCATAACATGGTTTATACAGTAATTGACTGTTCATATTTAATTGGTAATTCCCATATTTTGGATCGAGTCATTATAAAGTCCATTTCACCCAAATTGTTAAAATTGTTTATGTTTATTTAGTGTTTCAATGTTCTTTGTCCTAAATGTCGTGATTAGTGTACATGTAAAACCTTCATTATCCTTTCGTGCTTATCTTGTAATATGCTAATCTAAAATGTCGATTGGTCTTAAACGGAATATTATTTTCATCTTATCACATTAAAGCCATCTACAAACAACCTTGTATTAAGACGACTTTTTTGTTTCAATATGAAATCGTTCCATAAGTTAGCTGAAAAGATAAATATGTGATAAAACTATGAGACCTGAAACAAATCAATTATTAAATATCCAAACCCAAATTAATTTTATGAGATTAACGTTCAGTCATTCTTTTGCTGGATTTTACTAAGTCGACCAAAGTACACACCGGTGTTTACGGATGTCATGATGTATCAATGAAACAGTGAGATGACAAAAGGTATTTGGAACCATACCGCTATTGTCAATATGCCGGCTGTTTTTTATTGTTCTCTTAAACTTATTTATGCATGCCACAAATTCTAAATTAAGTTCAATTGAAAAACGTGAACGATATCTTATTGTATCTTTTATAATCTACGTAGGATTTTAGTTGATCTCGGAGTCACATTGTATTCGGCTCGAACATCTATATGTGCTGCTGTATGTAGTATATTCACATAGTATAGTAAAACCTACAGTAGTTTAACCTGAAAACAAAATATACACACTTTTTGCACTCTTTTATATAACAACAGACTATTGTGAGTGTGTGAATGCTTTTCGTGTACAGTGTGAAAATATAACATTATAAAGATCTAACAAAAAAATGAATGCATCGATTTCTTAAATATACCGTTACACTAAGATTAGCCTCAGCACACTGTTCAATTTAATGTAAGTATGTTAACTTACCGTCGATATATGACGAAAAAAATGTTGAACACGGCGAAAAATCGGAGCAGAAAACATGTATTGTTGGGCACGTTTAGCGTCTTGTGCACCAAAATAAAACGATTGATTTATATGTGATGACATAAAACGTATAACAGGGAAGGCAACATTGTCGATTATCCGATTGCATTAATAATTTGATTAACAGTTTCTGTTATTAATACATTTCAAGTATTGAAAAGTACGTATTGGCGACTTGTAAAACTCTGACATGAAGTATTTTAATTGATTTTTTATTGAGTGTGCGAACAAGGCCAATTAAAATAGTTATTTCATTTTTATAGCAATTTCGAAATGATATTGGTAAAAAATACAATAAGAAAAATGGTTCAAACATTTCTTCAGTTCTACAGCTTATTTTAAAAGTATGCCTATTAATATACATGACTGTAAAGCACTTAGTTAAACAATTACATAAGTTGTAATCCAGAATGCAACATTTGTTGGTGTATATTTAAACGAGAAGATTCTTTAAATAGATTTACGTCATTAACGTTGGTATATGTTGATGAAAGCGGATCATCAGGCAAAGAAATAAAAATGAATTACTATGACTTATGTCGATGATGTTCACTGCGCACTTCTAAATAGCATAACACCCACGCCAGTTAGATGGTGATGCGTCAATTTTGGTGATGCATTTCTCAATAATAAATATTTTTGATAATTTATTTATAGAGAAAAAAATAATATATATTTATAGGGTCACCGGCCTTATGCAAATCATACATAATATTTCAAATATGTGTACCCGCGCGTTCGGCGAGCGAACATCATTGCCGTGCACACAGCTGTATATGTATTCTTTGTAAATCAGTGCGATCATGATAAATACAATTGCTAAGTTTATGTAATAATTATTATCACATTAAACCAATAAAGACATATTGATGTTTGAACCCAGAATCTAGATGCCGTATAAAACATTCATTTTATAACGGTTTGAGCGAGATTTTTTAATAAGAAAATTAAATATTTTGAGAATATGTTCTCAAAGTTATGAATGTTTAAATTTTTGTTTAAGACATACGAATGATTAAAAAAAGACTAATCGCGCGCTGACCTCGATACCCTGCAAGATGTAGGGAGGTTTTGTTTTTAAAGAAATTGCACTATTGCACTGCTGGAACACCGACTTATGTTAAACTCATTACAAAAACATATTTGTATGTTAATTATAAAAGCAACTTGAATGACTTTTTAAACTTAAAATACTATATTATATCGGATTCATGCTGAACACTGCGTTTAAATCGTTGAAAACGCAGTGCTGCAGAATTACAAGTTTCCAATTAGCTATTGTGGACTTGGAATTTATTTATTAAGGCCTACTTGAGATAAAGTTTCTTTCATTGGGTATTAACGTAGCTCGAAACGTTGGTTACGATATTTAGACAAAAAAAAACAGTCTCTCTTGGCGTATGATTTTCCCATTGCATACTGGATTGCAAGCAATCTAGGTCAAACCAGATCTTAGTAAGCCACGCCAAAATAATGTGCCATCAAATTTGTTTGTTAAACGATATTGCCATTAAAACAATATGTATGTGATAAAATGCTCATTTATTGTCAATAATTGACTATTTTCGTTTAAAACTTTCGTTGCTCGAATTATGAGATTGATATGCAAAAAGGCTTCCTCGTGTTATTTTTCATATTGTGGTTTTGTACAAAAAAAGGCATCACCGCGGACGTCTTTACGTCCTTCTCATAATACTACCAAATGGAGGTTATTAAAGTACCTTACTGTAGAGGTAATAAAACAAAGACGTTTTCATTTTTTTATATGTTAACAGTATGCCAACTTTGGAACAAAATTTTAATAAGAGAAATTTCAATGTTATGTGAAAGAAATCTTGAACTGATCACATAGAAGCATTTTATACCAAACGTTTGCTTTAATATGCAGACCGTTATATACTTATTTCTATACGTAGTTCTACTAATATGTTACTAACTTCTGTTGTATACATTTCTCAGGGAAACCAGCATCAAGAATATTTTCAATATTGTAAGTAAGTGAAGATTTTTACTATGTAAAGCAGACAATTTCAAACACCAACAAAACATAAACATACACTTATTTTTTTACTTGTCCTCGAACTTTTAACTTTCCTTGCACTTTTAATATAGTTTTAATAATTCAAAGTAGAGTTTCCATTCAGGGACAACACCAATTGCTTACAAAATACCGATACAATAATCGAGACTGATTTCTAACAACGATCCGAATAAAAAACACTGGTCTTGAATCTTTAATATGATTATGTTCATCATAAATTAAAATTAATATTGTTCAGTTCCGACAATTTTAAATAAATGAAAAACGTAAAAAAACAGGACACTGTAAAATGCATGTGTGCATGTGATCAATACATCATCTCTGTAATTTCAAAATGAGTGTGTAAAGTAGTAATAAACGGAATGCAATACATCGATTCATATCCAAATAGGAGATTCATATCGAAAAAGGCGATGTGTGTATTTCCAAAAGATAGTTTGTAAGTGTCAGCGGGTCACTGTCATGAAGAAACCAATCAAAACAGAAACATTTGTAATCATGTTATGTACATGAATTCTGGGAATGTTTTTATTAAGAATTAAAAGGCTAAGGTTCGAGGGCAGCACTTGAGAACATTCATACTGCCCAAAAGGCAATGAAAATCATGGCCATAATAANATTTTTTTTTTGTTAAATGATATTGCCATTAAAACAATATGTATGTGATAAAATGCTCATTTATTGTCAATAATTGACGATTTTCGTTTAAAACTTTCGTTGCTAGAATTATGAGATTGATATGCAAAAAGGCTTCCTCGTGTTATTTTTCATATTGTGGTTTTGTACAAAAAAAAGGCATCACCGCGGACGTCTTTACGTCCTACTTATAATACTACCAAATGGAGGTTATTAAAGTACCTTACTGTAGTGGTCATAAAACAGAGACGTTTTCATCTTTTTATATGTTAACAGTATGCCAACTTTGGAACAAAATTTTAATAAAAGAAATTTCAATGTTATGTGAAAGAAATCTTGAACTGATCACATAGAAACGTTTTATACCAAACGTTTGCTTAAATATGCAGACCGTTATATACTTATTTCTATACGTAGTTCTACTAATATGTTACTAACTGCTGTTGTATACATTTCTCAGGGAAACCAGCATCAAGAATATTGTTCAATATTGTAAGTAAGTGAAGATTTTTACTATGTAAAGCAGACAATTTCAAACACCAACAAAACATAAACATACACTTATGGTTATTTTTTACTTGTCCTCGAACTTTTAACTTTCCTTGCACTTTTAATATAGTTTTAATTATTCAAAGTAGAGTTTCCATTCAGGGACAGCACCAATTGCTTACAAAATACCGATAAAATAATCGAGACTGATTTCTAACAACGATCCGAATAAAACACACTGGTCTTGAATCTTTAATATGATTATGTTCATGATAAATTCAAATTAATATTGTTCAGTTCCGACAATTTTAAATAAATGACAAACGTAAAAAAAAAACAGGACACTGTAAAATGCATGTTTGCATGTGATCAATACAATTTCAAAATGAGTGTGTAAAGTAGTAATAAACGGAATGCAATACATCGATTCATATCCAAATAGGAGATTCATATCGAAAAAGGCGATGTGTGTATTTCCAAAAGATAGTTTGTAAGTGTCAGCGGGTCACTGTCATGAAGAAACCAATCAATTATAACAGGATCTGTAAACATGTNTCAGGGACAGCATGGACAGCACCAATTGCTTACAAAATACCGATACAATAATCGAGACTGATTTCTAACAACGATCCGAATAAAACACACTGGTCTTGAATCTTTAGTATGATTATGTTCTTCATAAATTCAAATTAATATTGTTCAGTTCCGACAATTTTAAATAAATGACAAACGTAAAAAAACAGGACACTGTAAAATGCATGTGTGCATGTGATCAATGCATCATCTCTGTAATTTCAAAATGAGTGTGTAAAGTAGTCATAAACGGAATGCAATACATCGATTCATATCCAAATAGGAGATTCATATCGAAAAAGGCGAGGTGTGTATTTCCAAAAGACAGTTTGTAAGTGTCAGCGGGTCACTGTCATGAAGAAACAAATCAATTATAACAGGATCTGTAAAAATGTTGGAAATAGTCTTAAAGAGGATTTTAAGAACAAAAATCTGTATCTTCTTTAATATGAATCTCTGCAAACAGAAACATTTGTAATCATGTTCTGTACATGAATTCTGGGAATGTTTTTATTAAGAATTAAAAGGCTAAGGTTCGAGGGCAGCACTTGAGAACATTCATACTGCCCAAAAGGCAATGGAAATCATGGCCATAATAAATTGATCGTTTGTTTGACCCCCCCCACACAAAAAATATATATATAATACAATTTCAGCGATCGAGCGCTGTACAAACATTTTTAAATTCATTTTTTTTATGTTATCATGGGCGATCGCGAGGTTCAGAATAATAAAAGTATTTTTTTTACATTTTTGTTGAACATTTCTGCCAAACGCATTTAGTTTGTTACATGTTTCTATTTTGTGATATAAAGTGTGTGACGATAAATAAAAGTCTATTTCGAAAAAATCGCAGAACGAACTTCTGAAAATCTGCGCCTGTTACCGGAAGGGAGTTAAATTTATCCAAATATTATTGCTTGCATTGCAACATTTATTTCCTTTACAAGCTTGTGATGTCGTGAACCAATAATGTTAAGTATAAAATGACGATCTGCGTGGACAAGGTATGGTATCATGCCCATAAGAACATGTCCATGGGTATTGATTTTAAATATTTATTTACTTCCGCTCCCAAATATATTTTTTGAATTAAATACAAGGCCTTACCTTGTGTGATATACATTATGTAACATATAGAACGGCTTCTTCGTGAGACGCGGGATTTTGATTCGTTTTCTTTTATAGCGTTTAATGTTTACTTAAAATAAATAAATGTTCCTTTTGAATGCTTTTCTCACAGCTTTAAAATAACAACATCGATGTGTTAAGAGAGTTTCACTCCTTTTGATGCCGCCGAGTCTCCATTATTCATTCACCTGTATATTTTAAGTTCATAATGTGTGTTTACAATGAACCATTAATTATTTTCGATTAACCAAATCAACGAGTAGTCAGTAACAAAGCAATGCATATTAAGATCTATTGAAGATCATGTATAGGTATTTAAATATTGATACAACAGAAAGATCAGTGCTGACAATGAATTGTTATAATTTAAGAATTGTATATAATCGAATATTAATACATGCACGAGATTGGACAANGTTTTGCAAAATATATGAATGTATTTGACATTTTTAACAAATATTATTAAATAGTTGTTTTGTTGTTCTTTTGCAAAAAAAAAACATCGAATTATTGAAATTTAAATATCAGTTTTGGACATTCGTGCAATTTTATCAGAACAGTTCTGGATACACAACTATCAGGTATGATATGTAAGTGTACGGTGTTGTCAAGACGGTGGTATTTATAAATAACTCGGTAAGACATATTTATTGTTAAATAAATTGAATTAAGAAAAAATAGTTTTAATATTAAATGATGAAAATGTGTATGCCACCGCGTTATTTGGATAGTTTTCGTAGAGGTATGGACGTATATGACTTTGAACGTCGGTTATATTTGAAACGATTTTTTGAAGATTTTTGTTCGAGAAAACAGTTTTGATTAGTCTGGCCATTTTCGAAGACAATAATATTTGGGAATAAAATAAAAGTTCTTGTTTTCATTCACCCGACCGACCGACTGTTGGTGTCGATATAAAACAGTTTATGTTACTCCCGGTTTAGTGTTCGATCGACCAGAGTAATTATGTACATGTATATATAAAAAAAAGTTTAAATAAAAATAAACAAATGAAAAGAGATAAGGAATATTAATGTCAATGATCATGCTTATTAAAGTGTGTCGTAACTCAAGTATAGTGCATTAACTGTTTAAGACGCATACTTTGGTTTTGCAATTTAATAAAAAGATATCCATTATGACAATAGTCCTTATTGTGTAAATGTGTGTGCTATTGATAAAGAAGCGGCCACCCACAGTGATGTGGTAATCTGTTAACTCGGTACTTCCTGTACATTTTTATCGTTTAGGCGTATACCTGTTGAACATATTATCAAGTTCACTCTTCCTTTTTACTGTACATAGCAAAATAAATATTCAGTTTAATGATATCAACTAATTCGTCATAAGCCTTGCTATTTTAAACTAATAATGCAGCTGCTGTTGCTAATGGAGCTGCTACTGCTACTACTACTACTACTACTACTACTACGACTACTACTTCTACTACTATTAGTACAACCGCTGCTGCTGCTGTTGCTACCATTGATGCTACTACTGTTGCTACCACTGTAGCTACCACTACCATTAACACTAATACTGTTACCATTATGTCTTTGTAACACTTCTTAACTATAAATATAAAACAGAAGACTAATCATTCCTTCATACTTATAACTCTGTTCTGACTACTGATTGGAAGAAAATCTAACCGACTTCTTTAGATTTCGCAATGCGGAATTAGCTATACATGTACTTGTTATGGTGTTATAGTTGCTTGTTAAACACAGATTGGCTTGGCAGGTTCCAACTGGCTGCTGAACGCATACATTTATGTAGATGTCATTCTGATGTAGTTTCTTTTCGAATATTCTGCTTGCTCTTACACCATTATCAATTATAAACAAAACCATCATCATCAATAATCAATCAGTACATCAGTAGGAACTACACAAACTGTAGCATTATTGTCAGCAGCAATAGCACGAAGACCTACAGCAATAATTACAACAGAAACTAAAAGGCATCATCATTATCATTATGACCATCAGCATTTAATCAATATACAAACAAAACAACCGCCATTATTTTAAGCTTCATCATTTTGATCATCATCAACATAGTCATTATCATCATCATTATTATCATCATCATAATCATCATAAATACAAACGTCATCATCATAATGATCATCATATTCATCATCTCTACTATTATACTCTTCTTCTTCATCATCATCGTCAGAACACTACAACATATTTCATGTAGCAAACGGAGCACAGTTTTGATAGTAAGAATCGAGAAGTGATCACGCTTAAAAAAGCAGTTTTTCAATAGAAATAAGCCTCGCTCTATGAAAATGGGGTTTAATGCATGTGTGTTAAGGTGTCAACCCAAATTATTCGGTGCAGTCCGAACAGGCTAATCAGGGACGCCACTTTCCGCTTTTCTTGTATTTTCATTAAAGGAAGACTCTTCTTGACGAAAATTCAGTTTAGGCGAAAGTCTCGTCCCTGATTAGCCTGTAAGGACTGCTCATGCTAATCAGGGACGACACTTTACGCACATGCATTAAGCCCGNGTAGAATAAATTATCCTCCGTTTTTTAAATAATAATAACACAATTATGTTCATAATCACCATGTTTACTAAATAAGCCACTTCCGATAATCCCTATTATGCCTTTGTCATTGATATGTCTACAAAGAATTTCGTACAGAGTAATGACTATTGTATAAACCTTTAACAGGAACTTTAAAGTGTATAGATCAATGACATGTATTAATATGCAATCCAATAGCGCATAAGAGAATATTTTACATTGCGGAAAACCATATTGACCGTCTGTAATACAACCCCGAAGTTAACCAGTAGCTTTTCATTAATAATCGCTTAAATAATCATGTAAATGTTAAAATTCCCAGTTCGCTTATATCATGCAGCGCTATAAAAGTCGCTGACGTAATTGTCTGTATTATGTGACTTTTTTCTATTATTGTAAATAGTCTTCACTTGATGAAATATATTGACATTCACTATATTAGATTCCTTGTTTATTTCCAGAGATACGCTCTATATGCGACTTTCCGGATATAACAGACGACAGCGCTGTCTTTTATTGGCTGTCAGAAACGTTGGAGTGAAACTGTAAGATTTTTTAAGGAATTGAAATAGGGTTATTTGCTAGGAAATACTGCCGAACGCGTGTACCTAACAACATATGTTTAGACAGTGTTTTGTGGACAAAGAACTCTAGCAACACGCCAATATATTAATTTGTATATAAAATTATGTGCAGTAATTGAATAGTCGTCAACTATGCTGCATGTTTGGAAGTGCATGGTTTAACATTTATACACGTCGACTGCAGTTTTAGTATGCTCTATTTTCCTATTTTCATGGAATAGGAAGAGTTAAACAAGGAATAAGGGAATAACATTATTTTAACGAATTGTTTTGCCACCGACCTTGAATGATCCACAGTGTAGAACAAAATAACGTGTTTTAAACAGAACGTGGCAGTTGACAATGACGTCACATAATGACGGTATCCATAACAATGAACTGGTGCCTTATCAGTTATAACCTTTTGCCGCGTGTGGAGTCAAGGTTACTGTCCTGTCTCCCGAGCCGATGGACCCTTACACGGTTGGTTGCGCATCTTCAAGACAAGCCTAAGGTTCTGGCGAAAATGTATGTACAATTCCACGTATATTTTATTATGTCTTTTAGATTACAAATCCGTGTAGGTCATATCTGTAAAAGAAAACGTTCTGTCGATAATCCATGTAGGGTTTACTTTACCAGTGTTAAACGGCTGTGAATGGAGAGTTAAATGTTAACAAACATGTGTTTCATAATTATAATCATTTATTTTTTCAGACTCACAGACCAGGTGATGATATGCATTTTCATCGTAGCTAGCGCCGTAGCGATCTGTACCAGCGACATACTGTTGTACCCGTTCCATCCACAGACCACCGAGAAATGGAACATCCAGCTGGCACAAGTGATATTCGCCATAAACATCGGAAGATATCTGTTCAATGTTCTAGAACCGCTGTTCTCGAAACAATACAATACACAGGCGAGGTATCTAGTTGAGACGATGCACCATGGGGTGACGCTAGTGTGCTATTCTTTGTTTCTTGGATACACGGAAAACAGTTTTCTCGGGTTGGTTGGTGTGCTAATGGAATCGACGGGTATTTTTGAGGAGCTAGTGAGACTATGCAACCAAAGCAGTTTGCAATATACTCTCTTATACAAGCGACTTCTGTTACTCGATGCTGTGTTCAACGTCTGCTTCCGGGGAATCGTCCCGGTGGCATGTCTAATCAATGCAATGTTTCACCAGTCGCCCTTTACTATCAGCTACCCGATGCTGATGATATTTTTCCCACGCATAATATTTTTCTCGGTGATCAACGTCTGGCAAATATTGGCCATAATTCGACGCCTTCTATAGTTCACATCTGGTAAGATTGACGTCAATCAGGGTTCGCGTGATCAAATGGAAGCAAACGATACCAATTGTCAAACCCATGGCGGCGGTCGCAGTCTGCTTTTCAAGAATAATTTGGGCTTCACTCGACTATACGATAATGAAAACATAGCCGTGAATTATGACGATTTAAAAGCGAACGTTGAGAACCGTAAAGTCACTGCCAAAGATACGCTCGAATTGCAAATCGATCCGGTGTCGTTCATAATAAAAACGATTTCAAACTCGTGTACCGTTGAAAAAGATATTCTTGTTGAGCGCTACTTAAAATCAGTATTACACGTGAAGACTGAATCCGAACATGAAAACGATGTTAATGCAAATACAGCAACACCAAACCACTTAAATCAGGCGTTCAATGATGTATCTCCTCCGGAATCACCAGTTTGAGTTCCGACTGCAACAAATTATCTGCATGAAACTTGTCCTACAGCTATGATCAGGGTATATTCTTCTTCAAAAGGTTGTGACCCGGGAACTTAGTCCACTGCAACAATCGCTAGTCTCCACTACAGATCAACCTGTGACCACCCAGAGTGGAAATGTGACACACGATGCACGGTCGGAAGCGGCACTGATACGATAGTCGATGTCCAAACAGATATCGGGGAAACAGCCGCAAGGAGATCAAATAATCTACGGGCCAGCTCAAGTAGTACTGACTCCTCGGCGTCGGCGGGACATCATATGTCTGTGTCGTCAATGACAGCGAGTAGAATGCCTCTTAGAGATCCACATTCGAACGCATTTCCACGGCTGCATAAAGTACATACGTCTCTGAGGAATCACGTAAGGCAAGATATACCGTGCGGGGAATTGTCCAACATGACGTCATAGCGTACTTCCTTAAAGTCAGACCCCGTGTGGCATGTAGAAACTGTGTCGCCATAGCGAACTAACTTGCAGCCTTTCACGTTTGACGCTTTATTTGGTTTTAAACAGTATACATGTATACTGGTTATAATTTATGTGTATTGACAATAGAGATTTGCTAACATGTGTTGATCTATTAAGACTATACCTACAGTTGTCGTGTACAAACGAAGACAAAGGTTAGAGAAAATAGAAATTTATGGTATTTAGCTTACTAAAAATAGTTGAATTCCATTAATTAAGACATTTAATTCGTATCTATTTTGAAATAGTCATAACATTTCTCAAGAACTTATGTAAATGTTCTTAATTGTATCCTAGTGTTTCGATTCAAGGGTTGAATCTAGCCATTTAATTTGCTTCAAATGTTGGCTATATTGTAAAAAATAAGATACTGTAGAGACATTTTTATGATCTTTGTATTTATTGTTTATTTCAAAACTGGCGATACTTTTGAATATTGTGTAGAATATACGGCCGGAAGGCCTCAGACTTGTAATAAAAAGCATCGAACTCCAAATCTGGGCTGATTTCCTGGGCAAAAATGAATATACATATTTCTGTTTCGCTTGTTTTTATAGTTTTAATGCCGAGGAAGTTCTACCCTCACATCTGTTAGCAATTACATTACGCAAGTTAACGCCTGTCAACTATACATTAAGCTCACTACGAGCTTCACATGGTATTCAAGACAGGTTATGCAATCATATACGCAGGTCTCGGGATACTTAGTGAAATGGGAACTGATGGTTTCACGTATTTATGTATTAAATGACATAGGGTGTACATTTTCATGACTACGGCGTCTACGTCACAAAGAACATCATTTATTTATTTCCCTTTAATTCACTACAAAATAAGCCTTGTTATGAATTAACATCATAACTTGTGAGATACATGTAAAGGGTTTTAAGTCAAATATTGTTATTTCCCACAAATGTAGTAGAGACAAGCCCATGTTTTAGTAGTATTAGCCAACAGCGATAAAATTATTCGATAGCAACGTTAATAAGCAGCCTAGTATTCATCAAACGGATATAACTTACAAAACAATGGAAGTTAACACAGAACAAGTTTTACTCTTTTTCTGATATATTTCTGCTAAATAGGCTTTNTTTGACACTTATTTTTAGAAATATGTTTATTATTATTTTTTAAATATTATGTGTATCTATTTAAACCAGTGACAAAAATGCAAAAATGTCATTTTTGTTAAAAAAAGGTGAGTTAGAACAGTTTTGCAATGAACAGGTGATCTTAACACTAAATTGTAATCATTCTGGATATAAAAATGACTCTTATTTTCATAAAAATAAACAAGTTTAATACAGTATCATTTAAATGTATTATGTTTATATTTCTGTATTTGTTAAATAACTTTATAAATAGAGATAACTTAGCAGTAAAGTGATTGTTTCAAATCAGTCTGGAAATAAGCTGCTGCTGATCACACAAGTTTAAAATATAAAATGTAAACTATTGCTGACCAAGATCATGAAAATATGATCAATAATATCACAATGATGTCATAGTTTTTAGCTATGATTGTCATCATTTGGCCTTGATATATTACACTTATCACTATATTACACCAAATAACTTTGCTGGAAATCAATACTATGTTTGTGCAATAAGTGAACATGTGCACTTGTTACTTTCTTGCTCAATGCAAAGCAGTTTAAATGAAAATAACATTGGTGCAGTAAGTAGATAAGTGCACTTTGACTTATTTACTTACTGCACCAAACAGAATTATGTGTGTAAATATTACAGTATGACATTTTCTAAAAAAGTACCATTTAAACTGGAATACCATTCTGATATTTATTTAGGACATGTATGGCATCATTTTAGATCATTTTATGCAAAAAAGTCATTTTTGAAAAAAAAGTCACTTATCACTGTTTTGCACTAAGGTGACGAAATGTTCAATAGATTCTGGAAAATATACACGAACTCAGAATCGTCTATAAGTTACCACTTCTTTAAAACATAAGCGATCAATATGTTTCAATTATGGTCCTCTTCAAGTAAAAATATGACTATATTACCTTGACCTTATTGAATTTGAACAATTACCCCTGATGGCTTTCTTTATACTGTCAAGCACTTGAATAGTCGAGCGCGCTGTCTTCTGACAGCTCTTGTTCTTTATCTTTTGCTCTTGCTACAACAGTATTTATCGACTTCTCGATTCCCGTTGACATTGTTTCTGTTCGTGCAGATTCGTCCTCAGAAAATCCTTTAAACGAATTGTCCGAATCCTCAGCATGTAACGAGACATCGTCTGGTTTGGAGCTCATAATGAAAAACTTTCAACACTGAACAGTGCAAGAACAGAAACTAAATATGAACTGGGACAGCATCCTCAGTAAGCTCCAACCAAAACACTTGCCTAAAGTTTTTAAACGTCCTTTCAATCCGAACGCCAGAACAAATATGAACATGTGTTTAAGGCTTCTGGTATACATCACTTCTGGTGGACCCCGGAGGTGGATTTTTGTGTTGTACTGGCTAATTAATCGATTATGCCGAACGACTTGGAACATAATGCTAGTGTATACATGTTAGGCCGAAGGCATTACGAAAAATAATGTCAGAGCTTGATACTGTCTCCTCAGAGCTCATTTTTGGCAATCCATTTAATTTAATTTCTACACAAGCAGACCCACAACAAAGGCACGAAACTAGCCCATCAGGGGAGGCACTAGAAATGTTTTTTCAGTGCTGATGAAAACTTGCCATTAGCCTATGCGATTGTTTCGTGGTCTTTCCCCCACTTTGTCGCTACAATCTGGAAGCTGTTGCCATAGGGATAGCAAATCCCTTTTACCAAACTTGCCGATGGCTTCACTGGGTTGGTGCTTCAGACAGCTTTTGCTTTTGATGCTGTGATACGACCAGCTCTGAACTGAAACCAAAGCAAAGATTTGGCCTGGCCTCTTGTCTCTTCCTCCACATTAGCTGTTTGGATGGAAGAACACAAAATTGTTACACCCTCATAATGTTTTTTTCACAGTTTCAATGTCCTAGCCGATCACCTCTAGGTTTCACAGATCTGTGAGAGGCTTGGGCAGGTCCTTTGTATCAGCGGTCTGAATAAAACCGTCTGCGTATATAAGGCTCAACCATAGATAGAAGCGCTGGTTTTTTTCTCAGCTTACTTGCCTGTTCGCAGAATGCAAGGAAGTCTGATTGTGTAGCTTTTATGACGTTTGCTCTGCGCACAGTTGGTGTAGCTACACTCTCTGTTGTATCCATCAGCTTCCGCGCTGCCGCTTTCTTTGAAGTGAAATCGATGTCGCTGACCTCCTTGTAATGTACAGATTTGCTGGTCAATGGTGGCTTCCATTTACAGGGACCCTCTGTTGCTGTAGGGACCTGTATAGGTCACTGATTTAATGAAAGGCTTTGGTGTAGACAATATGTTGTGTCGCGTTCTGAGAAAAATGGACAAAATGCTTGTGCGTAAATAGTCAGTCCGCAATCAGGGACGACAATTTCCGCTTTAACCTGTGCAGACTGCACAGGCTAATATGGGATGACAATTTACTCACATACATTATGCCCAGTTTTCTCAAAACACAACACATATTTGCTTGCATATTTTTTTTTTATAAAATATTAATCCTATTACCACAAGAAAATCCAATACACAACATCCCAATTTCCACTGTTGTTAATATTTGTTTGGGATATTTTAATCATTTCCAACATCAGTTAAAAATTGAAACATTACTTTTGTTTGCTTCATTGAGGCAACTTATTATAGCAATAGAAAAAGGCTGTCCTGCAATTCACGTTAGCTAATCATAAAACTTAAAAATATTAAAGTTTAAGAAAAAGTAATATATTAACTTATAAATACACATGATANAAATTATCCTCCGTTTTTTAAATAATAATAACACAATTATGTTCATAATCACCATGTTTACTAAATAAGCCACTTCCCGATAATCCCTATAATGCCTTTGTCATTGATATGTCTACAAAGAATTTCGTACAGAGTCTTCACTTGGTGAAATATATTGACATTCACTATATTAGATTCCTTGTTTATTTTCAGAGAAACGCTCTATATGCGACTTTCCGGATATAACAGACGACAGCGCTGTCTTTTATTGGCTGTCAGAAACGTTTGTGTGAAACTGTAAGATTTTTTAAGGAATTGAAATAGGGTTAGTTGCTAGGAAATACTGCCGAACGCGTGTACCTAACAACATATTTATAGACAGTGTTGTGTGGACAAAGAACTCTAGCAACGCGCCAATATATTAATTTGTATATAAAATTATGTGCAGTAATTGAATAGTCGTCAACTATGCTGCATGTCTGGAAGTGCATGGTGTAATATTTATACACGTCGACTGCAGTTTTAGTATGCTCTATTTACCTATTTTTAAGGAATAGGAAGAGTTAAACAAGGGATAAGGGAATAACATTATTTTAACGAATTGTTTTGCCACCGAGCTTGAATGATCCAGAGTGTAGAAATATTTCTAATCACAATACATACATTGACATGTTGATTGTATCTCCCGACTTTATAGTTTCCACAAATGTAGTAGAGACAAGCCCATGTTTTAGTAGTATTAGCCAACAGCGATACAATTATTCGATAGCAACGTTAATAAGCAGCCTAGTATTCATCAAACGAATATAACTTACAAAACAATGGAAGTTAACACAGAACAAGTTTCACTNTATAGCCCCCATTACCAATGGTAATGGGGGTATAAATACCAGAAAAGCGGAAAGTGCACAGGCTAATCTGGGATGACACTTTACGTACATGCATTAAGTCCAGTTTTCGAAGAAGGGTCTCATATTGGCCATTAATATAAGCTTTCACATTCTTTTTCCGCTAACTGGCACTTCCCTGCAGTTTTAGTTTTCCGAAACGCGTGTGCCTATCAGCTATAAAACATCTATGCATATACATAGTACATACATACGAAACGCAATATCTTTGACTATGACACCTTCTATGATGACACACTTGGTACGATAGCACGATGATAAACAATAACAATATACCTTACAGACCAAAGAGAATGTAAACGAGAATTCGGGACGGGTGACACTGATACAAATCAACATACAATCTAGGTAAAAAGGTGTTTATCATTTAATGCAAAATTCAATCACTTTAAATGCGTCCCAAAGATATTTATAGTGTGTTTTATTATTAAAATAAATGTATTCTTTCATAAATTACGATAAATAAGTAGAACAAAGAATGTTTATTTATTATTGAAAAACGGATTTCTACAAACGCTTAATATTGTTGTCAAGTTATTTCTCAAACAAAGGCAACATCAATCAAAGCCCACAATATCCTTTTTACATTGCCTTACGATTTCAGCACAGGTTTGGCCGTTTATAGATTTTGGGCATATGCAATGTCCTCTCAGACATGTACGGCCATTGTTACATTCTCCTCGGGAGCAGTTGTATGTGGCATAGTCATTTCCAGTCCATGAGGTGAAGCACTCACTAATATCGCTAACTAAAAATTATCCCTTTACAGTTTCATGAATATACTTGTTCGGTAGAAATTAAGTATCTCATTAAATATACACGCTTAAATGTATTTAAAATTAGTTATAAACTTTCTCACAGACATGTTGCTCATTTTTATGTTTGTTTAATATATATGACATGCTAGTGGGTGCTTAACGTATCTGAATACATGTCTATTTTTTTGCAAAAGAATGTATTGTTTTAAAGTGAAACAATATTTCACTTGGTATATTAACAATACACACTTTCATATACACATGTGTTCTGCAAATGAATAAACTACAACAACAAACAAACATGTTACCTAGAGTAGTTATGTACATTTGGGTCTTATTGCAAACACCAGAAAGCAGGCATTCGTTGACATCTATATTTCAATGGCTCTTAGGACCATCCCGTTCCTGCCATCCATGACTACAGACACCCCTTCGTTCGACAATGAAGCGTGTAAATACAGTATGTGTGTGTGATATATTTTAGTGCATTTTAATGTCGACTATTTTGGATTAGTTTATTGAGATACTTGATATGTGTCGAATTTTTACTGGCGACATCCTGTTAAATGAGGGTCCCGGCATTCACGTGAATTGCGTTTTCGCAGAAGTAGCATGCCGAACCGTTGTATTGCAATTTTTAAAATAGAAATGCATTTAAATCGATACTAGCCTTTCACAACCTGTAATACATGAAAGGCAAGACAAATGCCTCAACCGTTTGCCATTCTATGAGATCAAATGGGAATTTTATTTTGTATAATCTAACCTCGTAGTTGGAATTGTTATTTTTGTAGTCAAATCTTCTGGGTTGTGATTTTGTTGGTGAAACAAGAACGATAAATAGTTGTTTATTAACCGCTAAACACAGATTATTACAAACATTTCTGATAATGATCATACAAAAAGAATGGGAACTGAAATTATCTAAATGGCTCTAAAAACCTAAGTCTCTGAAACGGAGCGTCTCCAAAATATCGCAATATCCCCCATAATAATACTGGAACTGTATATTTTACAATAGAAGAACTATCACATGTCTTAATGTGTATCACACGGTTGTATGTACTCAATGCAAGTTAAGCCTCTAACGCTTATGACGGTTGTCGCCGTCTAGCTTAGTTCTTATGAATACTAATAAATCTTCTTCCATTGAATGTTCATATGCACTAAATGTTATACCAATACCGCTAGCTTGGCAGACTTTAAACTTAGTATACATGGATTCCGTGTCACTGTATTGCAATCAAATTGATGGTCATACCCTGGTGTATGAGGCTTCGCTATGTTCCATTCCAAGAAATAAGTGCGCCGATTAATTTCCTTCATTGCCATCTAATACAAAACTAGCTTATCTTACACATTATCTGATAGGATGTAATTCCTTTGCAACAACGTGTTCTAGTATTTGCAACATGTTCGGCAGGTCAGTGATCGGAAATAGTATTAACTTTACAAACATAAAATATTTGGAGTCAAATCACGTTTCTTGTACCAATTACCTTGTTTTGCATGAATAATGACGTAAAATTGCTAACAATTGTATTTACATGTTTCGCAGTTATCAGATTAAAGGGATTTATATCTGCATGTTCATATACAATAACGTGTACGAGCTCGTATAAGTAACGTTCTATTGGGGTAACTTCTTTTGGTTCTCAATAAATATGGTAAGTTTTATAATAACGGGTGAAAACATGCGGATACGTGAATACCCAAAATACAGATATCTTTTGTTTTAAGCAAATGACAAATTAAGACCCATTCTTGTAAAATGTCTAAAGTTCTAATGAAACACAACAAATCTCTATGGACATGCTGTATAATATGTATGTTTATTTCTATATTAATTTAAAACAATTAGTACTTGTTTCTATTTTCACTTGTGTATTTTTAATGAATGGTAAACCCTGCCTCTAGAAGTTCAACATAAAGCGTTATATATAAACGTGTAGTTAATGATGGCAGATATTAAATATTATCTGTAGCACGTATATCTATTGTTCGTGACACATATTCCTGAAGCCAAAAACGAATTTCATCGCAATCGACGAAATTCTTGTCCTTAATGTATTAACGCTTCTAGTTACGTAATATCGCAAGTATCTCGATGAGCGTTGGCGTTTAATGTAGTTTCTTTATAGAGATTGCTGATGAAGCTTGAAATACAGTTGGAGATATTGACGTAATTCTTTTGCGCGACACACCGTCCAATGATGGTGAACAAATGTGCCAAATGATTTTAAAATCCCTTGATAGATGACATAGTTATGGCCCGGACAAGCTTTCGGGACTGACAGACCGACAGACCGACCGACAAAGTGACTCCTATATAGCCCCCATTACCAATGGTAATGGGGGTATAAATACCAGAAAAGCGGAAAGTGCACAGGCTAATCTGGGATGACACTTTACGTACATGCATTAAGTCCAGTTTTCGAAGAAGGGTCTCATATTGGCCATTAATATAAGCTTTCACATTCTTTTTCCGCTAACTGGCACTTCCCTGCAGTTTTAGTTTTCCGAAACGCGTGTGCCTATCAGCTATAAAACATCTATGCATATACATAGTACATACATACGAAACGCAATATCTTTGACTATGACACCTTCTATGATGACACACTTGGTACGATAGCACGATGATAAACAATAACAATATACCTTACAGACCAAAGAGAATGTAAACGAGAATTCGGGACGGGTGACACTGATACAAATCAACATACAATCTAGGTAAAAAGGTGTTTATCATTTAATGCAAAATTCAATCACTTTAAATGCGTCCCAAAGATATTTATAGTGTGTTTTATTATTAAAATAAATGTATTCTTTCATAAATTACGATAAATAAGTAGAACAAAGAATGTTTATTTATTATTGAAAAACGGATTTCTACAAACGCTTAATATTGTTGTCAAGTTATTTCTCAAACAAAGGCAACATCAATCAAAGCCCACAATATCCTTTTTACATTGCCTTACGATTTCAGCACAGGTTTGGCCGTTTATAGATTTTGGGCATATGCAATGTCCTCTCAGACATGTACGGCCATTGTTACATTCTCCTCGGGAGCAGTTGTATGTGGCATAGTCATTTCCAGTCCATGAGGTGAAGCACTCACTAATATCGCTAACTAAAAATTATCCCTTTACAGTTTCATGAATATACTTGTTCGGTAGAAATTAAGTATCTCATTAAATATACACGCTTAAATGTATTTAAAATTAGTTATAAACTTTCTCACAGACATGTTGCTCATTTTTATGTTTGTTTAATATATATGACATGCTAGTGGGTGCTTAACGTATCTGAATACATGT
This sequence comes from Dreissena rostriformis, assembly GCA_007657795.1. Classification (NCBI taxonomy): domain Eukaryota; kingdom Metazoa; phylum Mollusca; class Bivalvia; order Myida; family Dreissenidae; genus Dreissena; species Dreissena rostriformis. The sequence continues at coordinate 296,856 of VMBQ01000272.1, forward strand.
CTATTTTTTTGCAAAAGAATGTATTGTTTTAAAGTGAAACAATATTTCACTTGGTATATTAACAATACACACTTTCATATACACATGTGTTCTGCAAATGAATAAACTACAACAACAAACAAACATGTTACCTAGAGTAGTTATGTACATTTGGGTCTTATTGCAAACACCAGAAAGCAGGCATTCGTTGACATCTATATTGCAATGGCTCTTAGGACCATCCCGTTCCTGCCATCCATGACTACAGACACCCCTTCGTTCGACAATGAAGCGTGTAAATACAGTATGTGTGTGTGATATATTTTAGTGCATTTTAATGTCGACTATTTTGGATTAGTTTATTGAGATACTTGATATCTGTTGAATTTTTACTGGCGACATCCTGTTAAATGAGGGTCCCGGCATTCACGTGAATTGCGTTTGCGGAGAAGTAGCATGCCAAACTTTTGAATTGCAATTTTTAAAATAGAAATGCATTTTAAATCGATACTAGCCTTTCACAACCTGTAATTCAGGAAGGGCAAGACAAATGCCTCAACCGTTTGCCATTCTATGAGATCCAATGGGTATTTTATTTTGTATAATCTAACCTCATAGTTGAAATTGTTATTTCTGTAGTCAAATCTTCTGGGCTTTAATTTTGTTGGTGAAACAAGAACGATAAATAGTTGTTTATTTACCTAAGTTGTTTATTAAACTAAACACAGATTATTACAAACATTTCTGATAATGATCATACAAACAGAATGGGAACTGAAATTATCTAAATGGCTCTAAAAACCTAAGTCTCTGAAACGGAGCGTGTCCAAAATATCGCAATATCCCCCGTAATAATACTGGAACTGTATATTTTACAATAGAAGAACTATCACATGTCTTAATGTGTATCACACGGTTGTTTGTACTCAATGCAAGTTAAGCCTCTAACGCTTATGACGGTTGTCGCCGTCTAGCTTACTTCTTATGAATACTAATAAATCTTCTTCCATTGAATGTTCATATGCACTAAATGTTATACCAATACCGCTAGCTTGGCAGACTTTAAACTTAGTATACATGGATTCCGTGTCACTGTATTGCAATCAAATTGATGGTCATACCCTGGTGTATGAGGCTTCGTTATGTTCCATTCCAAGAAATAAGCGCGCCGATTAATTTTATTCATTGACATCTAATACAAAACTAGCTTATCTGATACATTATCTGATAGGATGTAATTCCTTTGAAACAACATGTTCTAGTATTTGCAACATGTTCGGCAGGTCAGTGATCGGAAATAGTATTATCTATACAAACATAAAATATTTGGATTCAAATCACTTTGCTTGTACCAATTACCTTGTTTTGCATGAATAATGACGTAAAATTGCGAACAATTTGATTTACATGTTTCGCAGTTATCAGATTAAAGGGATTTATATATACATGTTCCTATACAATTACGTGTACGAGCTCGTATAAGTAACGTTCTATTGGGGTTACTTCTTTTGGTACTCAATAAATATGGTAAGTTTTATAATAACGGATGAAAACATGCGGATACGTAAATACCCAAAATACAGGTACCTTTTGTTTTAAGCAAATGACAAATTAAGACCCATTCTTGTAAAATGTCTAAAGTCCTAATGAAACACAACAAATCTCTATGGACATGCTATATAATATGTATGTTTATTTCTATATTAATTTAAAACAATTAATACTTGTTTCTATTTTCACTTGTGTATTTTTAATGAATGGTAAACCCTGCCTCTAGCAGTTCAACATAAAGCGTTATATATAAACGTGTAGTTAATGATGGCAGATATTAAATAGTATCTGTAGCACGTATATCTATTGTTCGTGACACATATTCCTGAAGCCAAAAACGAATTTCATCGCAATAGACGAAATATTTGTCCTTAATGTATTAACGCTTCCTGTTACGCAAAATCGCAAGTATCTCGATGAGCGTTGGCGTTAAATGTAGTTTCTTTATAGAGATTGCTGATGAAGCTTGGAATACAGTCGTCTTATCATCGCGTATTTATTTTCCCATCTTTGACAGAGGTTCTTCATTATGTTTCTTGAAGTGAAGTGTAGGAAGCATTAACGATCTCCATTGGTGTTATTGCTATGCTTGAGATACTACTGCACTGTCATTTCTAATATAATTGCACTGGTGTACATAACAACTTCCGTATTCATGACCGAATGCAAGGTTTTTATCGCCAACAGCAGACACATTTGTCGTTTACGTCCCCAAAGGAGGACATTCTGTTTGTGTAGAATTAATCAAACTCGGAAATCATCCTGGTTAAAAGTGCAAAAAAGTACCAAAAGGGCAATACACCGAAAATAAACCGTATTTAATGCTAATTCAGAAGTTATTTAAAAATTAAGAAGAAGTAAGCCATGCAAGTGATGTGTTTTGAAAAAACAAACTGAAAAGCGTCGATATATCGAATATATAATGTAGTATTACGTTTTTGTGGCAAAATATTAATAGATGTGCATGAGGACATTCTGAATATATACCCCAATTGAAAACTAAATAGCTACTCGCTTTTGCACGAGTCATCAGAAATTAAAGTTTGACTTTCTTGATAGAGGTCGAATAATTTTCGTTGGAGACGCACGTGCATTTAACCCCTTTTCCACAGAGCGAGGCTCAATTATATTCTGCAAACCAGGATCTTGATTGACTGTATTTTATAAAAATGCATTTCTTAACTCACCTTCTACTTCCTTATTGATCTCGTAATCTGGATGCTTTTTCTCAATATAAACGGGTATTTTTGGCAATATCTGATTAACTTTCGTAAAACACGGATGTAAGGTAAAATTCTATGGGGATTATTGGCTATAAGAATTGTAATGGGAACCTTTAAAATGATATCAAATATTTCTTCACGGGCATTTCACTTGTAAATCGCCAGGTCAAAATATTGTCGTACCTATCGTAATTGTATTTAAACAGAAAATCGACCACGTCCAATGTTAATTTGGCGAATTATGTTACCAGAAAAGATAAATCGTGAAGTTTTGATATTTAAAAGTAATGATAATAGTTCACTGCGTGGAAAACTTCATGATCGTTAGAGCACAGGACATAAGAATGAATCATTCCCATGAAATTCCATTATATAAATTAAAACATGGGCCTTCTTCTACTAAATGTTTGAGAAATTAAAATATATTTCTTAAAACCCTTAATATCCTAAGTTCTGATGACGATTCATTGAACGATTATTTGTCGTGAATTAAAGGGAATAAATAACGGATGTTCTTTGTGAAGTAGACGCCGAAGTCGCAAAATTGTACACCCTATGCCAAAGTGTATAATATGTCATTAAATACAGTAATACGTAAAACCATCAATCCCCATTTCACTTATTAGTATCTCGCGACCAGTGGATATAATTGCATAACCTGTCTTGCATAACATGTGGAGCTCGTTGTGAGCTTAATGTAGAGTTGATAGGCGTGAACTCGCGTAATGTAATTGCTAACATATGTTAGAGCAGAACTGCTTCGGCATTAAAGTATAAAAAAGCGTAATATGTATATTCACTTCAGCCCAGGAAATAAGCCCAGATTCGGAGTTTGGAGTTGTTTCTTACAACAATGGGGCCTCCCGCCCGTATCGTCTGTCTGGCTGACATGCTAAATCAATATAATACATTAACATGAAATTTCTCTGAGCTGCGTACGTAATAATACATTAATTTCAACATAACACCTTTTATTTTACAGATAATTATACAAGACATTAATTTTATAAACGTTGTTACATTTAAATTACGTTTAATTCTGGAAATTGGTATAAATTGTCCAGGAGGTAGAGTTTAATCAAAAAGGGAAATAAAACTAAATTAAAACAAGTGAATTTGTGTGCATTATTTACACCTGAAATATATACAATACTATAATAAAATTACGCATTCGTGTGGTAGAATATCTTGATTATTTAAAGTTAAAATTGTTAAATATATCTGCTAGCATCTATTAATAGTAAATAGTATCGGTAACTACTTGAAGATTAAGTGTTATTTAACTATGAACGTTGCGCATCAATTCATCAATTTACTGATTTGTAGCAAAAAGAGGTTTGCATTGTATCCACAGGTTTCTCTTCTCAACTAAACTCTGTGATTTTGAGGATCGCTTAGGCACTTTTATCAATAGACAGACAGACAGAATAGTTTATTTACGTCTCACTTTTGTACATAAAACACAGTAAGGCAGTACAAAGTCATTATATATATGTACAAAACCAATCTAAAAGAGTTACGAGAGACGATGGTTCTCAAAATTCTAAAAATTTTCAACAAATATATACATCATAGAATATTTCACATCTGTTACAAATATAAACACAGATTTTTAAGGAAATACGATTTAAAATGATATTTTTTCTGAAAATAAATAAAAATTACAACTGTTAGAAAAAAAAAGAAGAAAAAAAATCTGAAGGAAATTCGGTTAAAAATTATTAGTTTTTTTTAAATAAATAAAAATATATATCATCAAACAATACAGTCAGAGGAAATTTCAGTTTGTACATTATAAACCGTTTTGTACTTATGAAGTACAAAGTATATTATTATTTGATACGCAATTGACTATGCGTATACATTAAATGGGTTCTATAATTGGAATGCAGATTAATCACTAGTACTATATTATCCTGTTGGTTTGCGTCAAAAGTCTGAAAGTCGAGTGTACATGGATATCGTTTGCTACAAGCATACCATGACCATGCACATAAACCTTAGAATAAATGACTATTGCGTTATGTTTTGTTTCTTTATTATTTGATGGATTAATTATGCATCCAACTGTATTTATGAAACACATATTATAAGGTATACTGTTCAAAACGTCAATCAGCACAAACAACTGCATCTTAACATAATATTCATAATGATCACCAGTTTTGTAATAAACAATAATAAAATGATCATGAAAAAATGCATTTGGCAGTATCTTATGTTTTTAGAATATAGCCTACATTTGGAATGGCTAGGTTTAACCATTGAATTGAAACACTAGGACACAATTAAGAACATTTACATATGGTCTTGAGGAACCGTTTTTTAACTAGTTACAAATTGGATGTTTTAATTATTGGAATTCAATCATTTATAGTAAGCTCAGTACCACACATTGCTATTAACTCTGCATTTGATCTTAATTTATACGATCAATCAAATGAATGATATAGTCTAAATAGATGAACACATGTTGGCAAATCTCTGTGGCCAAAACGCACATACTATAACCAGTAAATAATGTTTAAAACAAAATTAAGCGTCGAACGTGAAAGACTCCAAGTTAGTTTGCGATAGCAACACGGTGTCGGACTTAAAGGAATACGTCACGCTGGAAAGATCCCCGCTCGACATACCTCGCCGGACGTGATTCTTCGAAGGCCTATGTACTTTATGCATCCGTGGCAATGCGTTCGATTGCGGATCTGTCAGAGTCTTCATATTTGTTGCCATTGACGACAACATAATCAGAGGTGCATCTGACGCAGAGGAGTCAGTACTAATTGAGCTGTCTCGTAGATTATTTGATCTCTTTGCGGCTGTTTCCCCGATATATGCTTGGAGATCGACTATCGTATCAGTGCTGCTGTCGACCGTGCATCGGGCGTCACATTTGTATCTTGTCCCCTCTGGCTGGTCACAGGTTATTCTGTCAAGGAGACTAGTGATTGTCTCAGTGGACGAAGGTCCAGGATCACGACCTTTTGAAGAAGAGCNGTAGTAGTAGTAGTAGTAGTAGTAGTAGTAGTAGTAGTAGTAGTAGTAGTAGTAGTAGTAGTAGTAGTAGTAGTAGTAGTAGTAGTAGTAGTAGTAGTAGTAGTAGTAGTAGTAGTAGTAGTAGTAGTAGTAGTAGTAGTAGTAGTAGTAGTAGTAGTAGTAGTAGTAGTAGTAGTAGTAGTAGTAGTAGTAGTAGTAGTAGTAGTAGTAGTAGTAGTAGTAGTAGTAGTAGTAGTAGTAGTAGTAGTAGTAGTAGTAGTAGTAGTAGTAGTAGTAGTAGTAGTAGTAGTAGTAGTAGTAGTAGTAGTAGTAGTAGTAGTAGTAGTAGTAGTAGTAGTAGTAGTAGTAGTAGTAGTAGTAGTAGTAGTAGTAGTAGTAGTAGTAGTAGTAGTAGTAGTAGTAGTAGTAGTAGTAGTAGTAGTAGTAGTAGTAGTAGTAGTAGTAGTAGTAGTAGTAGTAGTAGTAGTAGTAGTAGTAGTAGTAGTAGTAGTAGTAGTAGTAGTAGTAGTAGTAGTAGTAGTAGTAGTAGTAGTAGTAGTAGTAGTAGTAGTAGTAGTAGTAGTAGTAGTAGTAGTAGTAGTAGTAGTAGTAGTAGTAGTAGTAGTAGTAGTAGTAGTAGTAGTAGTAGTAGTAGTAGTAGTAGTAGTAGTAGTAGTAGTAGTAGTAGTAGTAGTAGTAGTAGTAGTAGTAGTAGTAGTAGTAGTAGTAGTAGTAGTAGTAGTAGTAGTAGTAGTAGTAGTAGTAGTAGTAGTAGTAGTAGTAGTAGTAGTAGTAGTAGTAGTAGTAGTAGTAGTAGTAGTAGTAGTAGTAGTAGTAGTAGTAGTAGTAGTAGTAGTAGTAGTAGTAGTAGTAGTAGTAGTAGTAGTAGTAGTAGTAGTAGTAGTAGTAGTAGTAGTAGTAGTAGTAGTAGTAGTAGTAGTAGTAGTAGTAGTAGTAGTAGTAGTAGTAGTAGTAGTAGTAGTAGTAGTAGTAGTAGTAGTAGTAGTAGTAGTAGTAGTAGTAGTAGTAGTAGTAGTAGTAGTAGTAGTAGTAGTAGTAGTAGTAGTAGTAGTAGTAGTAGTAGTAGTAGTAGTAGTAGTAGTAGTAGTAGTAGTAGTAGTAGTAGTAGTAGTAGTAGTAGTAGTAGTAGTAGTAGTAGTAGTAGTAGTAGTAGTAGTAGTAGTAGTAGTAGTAGTAGTAGTAGTAGTAGTAGTAGTAGTAGTAGTAGTAGTAGTAGTAGTAGTAGTAGTAGTAGTAGTAGTAGTAGTAGTAGTAGTAGTAGTAGTAGTAGTAGTAGTAGTAGTAGTAGTAGTAGTAGTAGTAGTAGTAGTAGTAGTAGTAGTAGTAGTAGTAGTAGTAGTAGTAGTAGTAGTAGTAGTAGTAGTAGTAGTAGTAGTAGTAGTAGTAGTAGTAGTAGTAGTAGTAGTAGTAGTAGTAGTAGTAGTAGTAGTAGTAGTAGTAGTAGTAGTAGTAGTAGTAGTAGTAGTAGTAGTAGTAGTAGTAGTAGTAGTAGTAGTAGTAGTAGTAGTAGTAGTAGTAGTAGTAGTAGTAGTAGTAGTAGTAGTAGTAGTAGTAGTAGTAGTAGTAGTAGTAGTAGTAGTAGTAGTAGTAGTAGTAGTAGTAGTAGTAGTAGTAGTAGTAGTAGTAGTAGTAGTAGTAGTAGTAGTAGTAGTAGTAGTAGTAGTAGTAGTAGTAGTAGTAGTAGTAGTAGTAGTAGTAGTAGTAGTAGTAGTAGTAGTAGTAGTAGTAGTAGTAGTAGTAGTAGTAGTAGTAGTAGTAGTAGTAGTAGTAGTAGTAGTAGTAGTAGTAGTAGTAGTAGTAGTAGTAGTAGTAGTAGTAGTAGTAGTAGTAGTAGTAGTAGTAGTAGTAGTAGTAGTAGTAGTAGTAGTAGTAGTAGTAGTAGTAGTAGTAGTAGTAGTAGTAGTAGTAGTAGTAGTAGTAGTAGTAGTAGTAGTAGTAGTAGTAGTAGTAGTAGTAGTAGTAGTAGTAGTAGTAGTAGTAGTAGTAGTAGTAGTAGTAGTAGTAGTAGTAGTAGTAGTAGTAGTAGTAGTAGTAGTAGTAGTAGTAGTAGTAGTAGTAGTAGTAGTAGTAGTAGTAGTAGTAGTAGTAGTAGTAGTAGTAGTAGTAGTAGTAGTAGTAGTAGTAGTAGTAGTAGTAGTAGTAGTAGTAGTAGTAGTAGTAGTAGTAGTAGTAGTAGTAGTAGTAGTAGTAGTAGTAGTAGTAGTAGTAGTAGTAGTAGTAGTAGTAGTAGTAGTAGTAGTAGTAGTAGTAGTAGTAGTAGTAGTAGTAGTAGTAGTAGTAGTAGTAGTAGTAGTAGTAGTAGTAGTAGTAGTAGTAGTAGTAGTAGTAGTAGTAGTAGTAGTAGTAGTAGTAGTAGTAGTAGTAGTAGTAGTAGTAGTAGTAGTAGTAGTAGTAGTAGTAGTAGTAGTAGTAGTAGTAGTAGTAGTAGTAGTAGTAGTAGTAGTAGTAGTAGTAGTAGTAGTAGTAGTAGTAGTAGTAGTAGTAGTAGTAGTAGTAGTAGTAGTAGTAGTAGTAGTAGTAGTAGTAGTAGTAGTAGTAGTAGTAGTAGTAGTAGTAGTAGTAGTAGTAGTAGTAGTAGTAGTAGTAGTAGTAGTAGTAGTAGTAGTAGTAGTAGTAGTAGTAGTAGTAGTAGTAGTAGTAGTAGTAGTAGTAGTAGTAGTAGTAGTAGTAGTAGTAGTAGTAGTAGTAGTAGTAGTAGTAGTAGTAGTAGTAGTAGTAGTAGTAGTAGTAGTAGTAGTAGTAGTAGTAGTAGTAGTAGTAGTAGTAGTAGTAGTAGTAGTAGTAGTAGTAGTAGTAGTAGTAGTAGTAGTAGTAGTAGTAGTAGTAGTAGTAGTAGTAGTAGTAGTAGTAGTAGTAGTAGTAGTAGTAGTAGTAGTAGTAGTAGTAGTAGTAGTAGTAGTAGTAGTAGTAGTAGTAGTAGTAGTAGTAGTAGTAGTAGTAGTAGTAGTAGTAGTAGTAGTAGTAGTAGTAGTAGTAGTAGTAGTAGTAGTAGTAGTAGTAGTAGTAGTAGTAGTAGTAGTAGTAGTAGTAGTAGTAGTAGTAGTAGTAGTAGTAGTAGTAGTAGTAGTAGTAGTAGTAGTAGTAGTAGTAGTAGTAGTAGTAGTAGTAGTAGTAGTAGTAGTAGTAGTAGTAGTAGTAGTAGTAGTAGTAGTAGTAGTAGTAGTAGTAGTAGTAGTAGTAGTAGTAGTAGTAGTAGTAGTAGTAGTAGTAGTAGTAGTAGTAGTAGTAGTAGTAGTAGTAGTAGTAGTAGTAGTAGTAGTAGTAGTAGTAGTAGTAGTAGTAGTAGTAGTAGTAGTAGTAGTAGTAGTAGTAGTAGTAGTAGTAGTAGTAGTAGTAGTAGTAGTAGTAGTAGTAGTAGTAGTAGTAGTAGTAGTAGTAGTAGTAGTAGTAGTAGTAGTAGTAGTAGTAGTAGTAGTAGTAGTAGTAGTAGTAGTAGTAGTAGTAGTAGTAGTAGTAGTAGTAGTAGTAGTAGTAGTAGTAGTAGTAGTAGTAGTAGTAGTAGTAGTAGTAGTAGTAGTAGTAGTAGTAGTAGTAGTAGTAGTAGTAGTAGTAGTAGTAGTAGTAGTAGTAGTAGTAGTAGTAGTAGTAGTAGTAGTAGTAGTAGTAGTAGTAGTAGTAGTAGTAGTAGTAGTAGTAGTAGTAGTAGTAGTAGTAGTAGTAGTAGTAGTAGTAGTAGTAGTAGTAGTAGTAGTAGTAGTAGTAGTAGTAGTAGTAGTAGTAGTAGTAGTAGTAGTAGTAGTAGTAGTAGTAGTAGTAGTAGTAGTAGTAGTAGTAGTAGTAGTAGTAGTAGTAGTAGTAGTAGTAGTAGTAGTAGTAGTAGTAGTAGTAGTAGTAGTAGTAGTAGTAGTAGTAGTAGTAGTAGTAGTAGTAGTAGTAGTAGTAGTAGTAGTAGTAGTAGTAGTAGTAGTAGTAGTAGTAGTAGTAGTAGTAGTAGTAGTAGTAGTAGTAGTAGTAGTAGTAGTAGTAGTAGTAGTAGTAGTAGTAGTAGTAGTAGTAGTAGTAGTAGTAGTAGTAGTAGTAGTAGTAGTAGTAGTAGTAGTAGTAGTAGTAGTAGTAGTAGTAGTAGTAGTAGTAGTAGTAGTAGTAGTAGTAGTAGTAGTAGTAGTAGTAGTAGTAGTAGTAGTAGTAGTAGTAGTAGTAGTAGTAGTAGTAGTAGTAGTAGTAGTAGTAGTAGTAGTAGTAGTAGTAGTAGTAGTAGTAGTAGTAGTAGTAGTAGTAGTAGTAGTAGTAGTAGTAGTAGTAGTAGTAGTAGTAGTAGTAGTAGTAGTAGTAGTAGTAGTAGTAGTAGTAGTAGTAGTAGTAGTAGTAGTAGTAGTAGTAGTAGTAGTAGTAGTAGTAGTAGTAGTAGTAGTAGTAGTAGTAGTAGTAGTAGTAGTAGTAGTAGTAGTAGTAGTAGTAGTAGTAGTAGTAGTAGTGGTAGTAGTTGTAGTTGTAGTAGTAGTAGTAGTAGTAGTAGTAGTAGTAGTAGTAGTAGTAGTAGTAGTAGTAGTAGTAGTAGTAGTAGTAGTAGTAGTGGTAACAGTAGCAGTAGCAACAGCAGCAGCATTAGTAGTTGAAAAAGCATAGCTTATGAAGAATAAGTTGACATCATTAAACGGAATATGTTTTGCTATGTTCAGTAAAAAGGAAGAGTAAGTTGAAATATGTTCAACAAGTATACGCCTACACGATAAGAAAGTATAGAAAGTACCGAGTAATCAGGTTACAATAACACTGTGGGTGGCTGCTATTTTATCAATAACACAAACATTTACACCATAAGGCGTATTATTATAATGCATATATTTTTAATTTAATTTCAAATATATTTAACAGTTTATTTTTCTATAAATAATCAATTCTGATCGAAAGAAGCAAATAGGCGATCACACACTAAACCGGGAGTAACATAAAAAAGTGTATGTCGGCTCCAACAGTCGGTCGGGCGTGTAAATGGAAACAAAACCTTTTATTTTATGCCTAAATATTATTGTTTTCTTTAATGACCAGACTTATCAAAACTGCTTTCCCGAACAAAAATCTACGAAAAATCGTTACAAATATAACCGACGTTTTAAGTCATCTACGTCCATACGTCTACAAAAACTTTCAAAATAACGCGGTTGCATACACATTTGTATAATTTAATATTAAACATATGAGCCTCGCTCTGAGAAAACGGGGTTTAATGCATGTGCTTAAAGTGCAGTCCGAACAGGCTAATCAGGGACGACAATTTCCGCCTTAACTGGATTTTCGCTAAGAAGGGACTTTCTTTAAACGAAAATTACAATTAAAGCGGAAAGTGTCGTCCCTAATAAGCCTGTGCGGACTGCACAGGGTAATCTGGGACGATACTTTACGCACATGAATTAAACGCCGTTTTCTCAGAGTGCGACTCATATATTTTCTGAAATTAAATGTATGTGACAATAAATATGAGTTATTTATTAATATCCCAGTCTTGACAACTCAGTACACCAACATTACATACCTGATTGTTGTGTATCCAGCAACGTTTATGTAACCTTTCACTAATGTCCAAAACTGATATTAAAATTTCAATAATTCGATGTTGTTGTTGTTGTTTTTTTGCAAAGGAACAGCAAAACAACTATTTAATAATATGTTTTACAAATGTCAGATAAATTCATATATTTTGCAATACACCGGACACGTTCAAACTATCTTTGCAATAATGCCAGTAGCATCATCCTTATCATCCACACCGTCTTATTCATATGTCTTTCCATCGTCAACCGAACCGTTATATTGATATAAATGCATCGTTCCTCTTCCTTGTGCCATTTAAGCTTTAATAAAGATCTCCGATAATGTAGCTATCACGTATTCGCTGCGGCCTACTTCCTTGTGGAGTTCAGACGAAAAAAATAGCCGTACCAGGAAGTTACATCGCAGTACATATGCAAATAGCATTGAACAAGTCGATATTTCGGATTGATCGATGTTCCCTGCGTACGCGAGAACCAGAAACAAAGTACACTTATTATATACAGTACACAAAGGGCGAGTCAAAGAATGTATTACATAGAAGAACGTGTTTTTGCTTTAAACAGTATTCATTTATTAGGAAAACGTGCTATATCCCACGATAGTCATGTCTTTTATAATTATTACTTGATTTGTGAGTTGTAAAACTCATTAAAAATTCTTAGGCCACAACTTATCCATCAGTTGTTTGAAGGAATTTTCCCCACAAATTCGTCATCGTCGTTATGGTCGTCGTTATTGTCGTCGTCGTCATCATCATCATCAGCAGCAGCATCGTTGTTATCAATATATTGTTAATGAGGGTCAATACTAAGAGGTCGGAACTAAATACCTGTATATTCAATTGATAAACCTTGTTCGTGACCACGAATGTGGACATAATTATTCCTACAATGCGTAAAATTCAACATCACACAGTATTTAAAAAGAATCACTAGAAAAAAAACGTAAACTTAATCATTTTAATTTCACAAGTTTCAACAACATGTTGATCGCTCCGTTTTCTGTTAACGTTGTTATTTCTGAATGTTCTTCAGTCAAACATCTCTTAACAATAATTGACTTGTTACAGACGCCACCTCACAATATTGAACATCGCCGCATCCTTCTATCAGGAAGATTATTCTCGATAAGATAACATTGGCGTACGTACACATTATACTATTTACGATGAACACGCCAATTTAACATTATTTAACACGCCAATTTAACATTATTGATTCAATACAAGGTTCAAAGTAAATTCGGCTTTGCGGAAGTAGTATAAGAGACTTCATTGATCGATATAAAGGTCCTTCGCTTAAAATACTTCTTGTAAGACGTGGAATAAGTTCATTGGTATTTCGTGTCACGAAACAGTTCTTAGATTTAAACCGTTCTTTAAAATTGCAGCATATTTTGGACTTCGATGCACCAGAAAATTGGGATATTTAAATTTACCCTTTTTTAGAGCATAAAATATTATTTTACATTGTCCTATCATGTGCATGTTTTAATATTCGATTACATAAAGTTCTTAAATTATTATAATTCATTATCATCACTGAGCTTTCTGTTGCATTATTATAAATGATCTTCATTAGATTTTAATATGCATTGCTTTGTTATTGACTACTCGTTGATTTGGTAAATCAAAAATAATTAATGGGTAATTGTGAACACATATTATTAACTTAATATACTCAATATACATGTGAAGGAATAATTGAGCCCCGGAGACATCACACGGAGTGTTATACGCTTAACAGACAAATGTTGCTTTTTTGAAGGCAAGGAATCAATAAAGCCTCGGTCCGGGCAATCTGGGCTTAATACATTTGCGTAAAGTGTACGGACCATGTATTTTAAATAATTAAAATAAATTATTTATATATTTTAAATAATCATAAAACTTTTCAAAAAATAAAAGGATAATAGTAGATGACTTTTAATTATTAAATTGGAATTTAGTTACTTAATTGTTTAATGTTTACCTGATACATATGTACGTACTGTATGTGTCAACCAATTTAGGGAGTGTTGTCATAATTTGGACGATAAACATCATATAGTAAAAAGAAAACAGATCATATCCCCGCATATCATGCAGAATTTATATGTTTAGTTTACATAGTGTAAATCAAACTTCAAGGTAAAGCCTAGTTTTGAAGTCCAAAAATATATTTAGAAGCGAAAGCAAATAAAGATGAAAAGTTCCTTGGCATTTTCTCATGGGCAAAGTAACATACCTTTTCCACGCACATCGCCATTTTATACTTAACATTCTGTGTTTTTTTTTGGTTTTCAATATTTTTTATTTTCAAAACATCAAGTTTTACACAAGTACCGAAATACAGAGATCATATTTATTTTCAGATTATGTGTTACTAATAACGTAAGGAGCATGAAAAAAGTATGGATGAAAAGAAGAGGATTTTTAAAAACATATTTGATAAAAAATAAAAACAGAAAAAATGCGCACACAAATATTAGCCTTAAAATGCATTTGTTTAATTGTATATTAGCTTAAAACGTTACAAATTGTTCTTTTAATATATGCAGTTTATTTTTGCTTATAGCAATCATTTCTTCAACTACTAAACATTCTAGGTTCACGACAGCACAAGCTTGTAAAGGGAAGAAATATTGGCAAATAAGCTTTAATATAAAGATAAAGTTAACTCCCTTCCGGTAAGTGGTGTGAGGCCTAAAATGTATATAGATATCTATAACCTAGTGTTAACTTTGCATTTTAATGAGATCGGGAAGAAGCGAGCAGACGAAGTGTAAACAAGTTGCAAATAATCGTTTAATTTGGTGAATGCACGTGTTTCTGATGGATTACAACCACAACTTACCAGAATATTGCTCATGATCAAAAGTAAAACTGCTTTCTATATGAGAATGAAAATTAGGTCACGAACTCTGACATGTAAACACCAAGTAGGGTGCGCAATCAAAATACCGCGCGAATAGCGATACCGCGATGATACAGATACCGAATAAAAAGGAGTTTTTTTTTAATAAGCGTTTATTGATTTATCAGATTATTTATACCAAAATAATATCGAATAAATCGAATGATTTTTTTTTAAGAAATCTGGATACAGGCAATACACTTCAGACGAGTTATGTTTACCAAACATATGTTTGGAAAAAATTATCGCGATTTTTAGTTAACCAGTCTATGGCTTATTTCCTTAAGGCCGGCAAAAAGGAAACATGAAGCATAACAAACTAAGACAAATATCGTATTTTTGCGGTGAAAAACATATAATGCAATAACGTAGAGTATAAAATAATAACTTTCTGGTCATAATTTTGCTTGAGGTATGCATATACATAATGTTATATCCTTGAGATCTATTCATAGAACATTCCTTATTGTTTAATGACGTCTGTGACGTTCATGACGTTGTCGTCACGGGGATTTAGTTGATATACAGAGTCCAAGAGAGTAAGCATTAAAGTATTGAAATAGAACTAGAAGTCTTAGTGTGAGTCTTTTACACATATGATATAGTATTTGTCGAAGTGTGTATGTTGCTAAAACGGTCAAGTAAACTGCATCGCGAAAATAGATGTCGCCGGCAAAATTATTTAGCGTTGAAAAGGTGTGTCTAATTGTATGTCAGAAAACTCATTCGTATAAGCGGTCAACGCCCGCTGTTGCGCTGCATTTTTTTGCCAGTATACTTAAACGAAAATGATCGGTGGCTGTTCAAAACATATAATGTTCTACACGCGTCAATAGTATAGCACATAATGTATACAGGCTACGCGAAAAATGATATATAAATTGTTCTTTATATTTATATTGTGATGACTTATGTCTGTTTTTTTTTTGTTTCTGCTGCATCACACCCACGTCAATTACTTCTGTTTTAGTGGTGTGCCGTACATACAGCTGTAGATGAATTATGTGTAAATAATTGCGATCATGCTAAATACAATAACCATGTTTACGTAATCATTTTAAATCAGATAACCTAAATATATCTTATTGATGTTAAAACACATTTAGAATCTAGATGTGTTATACAACATGTATTGTTTTATAATGCTTTGAGCGTTAAGCGTTATTAAGAAATTTTAGTATTTTGCGAACAAGTAAATGCTTTTTTTTATTTTTTTATTTTATCTGGTTTAAATATGTATGTTTGAACTATATCAACCCGCCGTGTGTGCATGAAAAGTATAACATACGCCTCACGTAGTTTATGCAGATATTTATTGTTTAAAAATATTTCTTTTTTCGCCTAAGCAAACGCGATAAGTTGAACATTGAACGAAACAAATTCAGATTGACCGCACGCTGAGTTTGATACACTGCGAGATAAAGGAATATTTTGCATTTAAAGAGAGTGCACGATTACACAGCTGGAACACTGGTTTATGTAAAACGCATTATTTACAAATGTTGGTATGTCACTTATAAAAACAAAAACTGGAATTATATTTGTAAGTTAATCAGAGTAGAGAACATTTGAAAATGTCAATGCTTATATTCCATAAAATATACTAGTGAACATAATGCATTAAAGTAACACATGTTAAAAATGTAAACACAGCCTGTAAGTATATATGCTATACATGAGGAAATAACAAAAAGTAGAACATTATAACAACAGCTTATTGTAAACCATTCTCATATAAATTAATATATGACCTTATGTAAAAGTTTGAAACAATACCTTTTTGGGGTATCTATCATGGCCAAGCACCATTAAAGATAAAATAGAGATACTTAAATCTTAAAACTACTTGAATACTCAATGTTTCTGACGTAAACATTGATAAATATTGAAATAATTGTTAAGAGATGTTTAATTTGTTCGACACAATTGAATCGGTTTTATCATGTGACCTATTAAAACAACACATATCTTATAATCGTAATAAAGTATTGGCGTTACATTTGTTTAGCCGATAAGGTTACATTGGATTTAAAAATCGTTTAAATGAGCATGAGAGAAATGTTGGTGCGTTTCGTTACTGCAGGATTTATGTTTGTGCTTCTGACCTGTACCGCTAAGGTTAGCGCTTTTATTAGCATTATTACATTAAATTATAAAATATGTTAGCACCATTCAAATTAATTTAAAACAGAATTACGATGTTGTATGCAAGCGAGAAATATTAGATAAAAATATATTTAGTCTATCTTATGAAATGCATGAATGAATGAAAATGAATGAATTTCATTACGAACACATTTACCGGTTTTTGTTGCAGAGCCAACATGTTGTTTAAATGTGTTGTATGAACACACCTAGTAGTGGTTTCTCAAAAGTGTACATATCTTGTCTAAATAAAACAATTTTCGATCGTAAACACAAAAAGAATTTGCAATCGTGCAAAACTCTAATTAAGCATATTTGCTGTGTCCACTTTTTCTGAACTTATTAATATTCTAGTTTTTTATTCATCAAATTGATGAATAAGCGCAAGAACAAATATATAAAAGTAATGTTGTAAAGTAATGTTTCTGTCGCGTCAACCTGTAATATGTAATAGGAAAGATTTTATATAATTAACACAATAAATTTAACCCCAATTAATTCATTATCTTTGGAGAGAACATTACCGAGGCAATATCTGCTTCGACACAGTTATTTACAGCAGCAGCTTTAAATGATATTGTGTTACGGAAATGAGAAATAATACAAATACATTCTGAATAATAACCAGCATCGTGTTAAATATTATATGTATAAGACACAATCAAACAACAATTAATACGTGAAAGTTCTGTTATCGACAGCGCCGTTCTTAAAGGAGAAAGTAGAAAGTAGTATTACAAGATTTGATTTTATTATATTTTTTGGCGTACATGTAGCTGTTGAAACTAGGTTTCTACCGATTTTAATAGCCAACATAATGTTGAAGAACTTTTATGCCATATCCTAATGAATAAATACTAAATATTCAAAGTACTAGTCCGCAACAAAGTGCGTGCTCGTCAAACAATTTTATTTTCAAGAAATGACAATGGACTTACGCCTGTTCCGATTTCCTCCGAAATAGTGGTCAGAGCGTCTGGCTTACTATATAACCGTCGTATTGTCTTTAGCAACATACATTAATGGTATATACATTCATCAAAATAACAACAAGTCATTTCTGACATGTATTGTTATTCAAAGATTCAAAACAATCTCCTTATTTATGAATTTCTACATCACCTATTGACGTTAGTTGGTATAGAAAGGTAAGTGTGCAGCCTGAGGATTAAGAATATTGAACTCATTTAAAAATATTATTATGTATGTGTATTTGTATGTGTCCGATACGTGAAATATGTATAATTAGCAGGGACTCGTGATCTGAAAATACTGTTCACCAAACAAAATCCAGTGTCCACAATTAATGATCCATCATAGACAATTTTGAATCGTTTACTAATTCCCTTGCAAACATAATACCAATTTAATATTTTGTTTTAAAAGAATAGTAATACACACTTGTTCAATAGTGAAGGTTTATTAAATACGTTTGGTAAATACCTACTAAGACTGACCATGCTACATTTTCTAGAATGCACTCGCCTTTTAAGTGGTCAGAAAAAAAGGCAAATCATTGCCAATTAAAGTTCAGGTAGACGTGAGCAATATTCACATTTCACATGGGCGATGTTTTGACCATGTAACCACATTCAGACCATGGTCAAATCACGGTTACTCATGGTAACATTGACGCGATTTAAAGTCGGATCAAACGCAAAAGCCAACCTTGTTTTGACCACTATTAATCACGGTCAAATTGATTTAAAGGTTTACATCGCACAGTGGTAAGATCAGGCTTTTGAAAAAGTGTATGATCACAAACAAGTAAACTTGTTGAATAAAAAAAAGCATTGAAACAAACAAATAATTAATTAACTCAATAACTCGTGAAAATATACCGCAATTAGAGTAAAACGTGCAAACGTTCCCTGTTGCATAATGCATTATATAAGTGTATGACGTAGTGAAATTGGGTAGGGGGTAATCCAGAAGTGCATGATATGCAATTAACATGAACTTCATTTGTGATATATCGTTTCACAGTCTTTGTCTTGTGCAAAGTTTAACAGTATCATTTTTTTTTCAGGTTGCAAGCACAGAACCTTGCTCTGGTTTGCCTTGCTATAAATATGGGACATGCCATGATGCCAACAACGGAAAATGTGAATGTATTTTTGCGGTAAGCTAAGGTGTTCTAGGTCGGATCGTATATTTGCGACTCTGCTTATTTGAACAAAAATAATGATTTATTTGATTTCTAATTAATATCGCACACATATCAAATGTTTATATTAAACAGTTTGAGGTCATCAACATATGGTATTTAACGCCGTGATTTAATCTTATAGCAATTTTCGTATAGCTGTTTGAAAACAAATATTGAATAAATATTTAATGAAAAATGTATCATAGTCATAATTGCTATATTTTGACAATTCTCAATATTCAATTAAATAAATAGAACAAACCATTAGGGAAAAATATGTCCATGTTATACATTCGTCTGATTTCATGACGGTCAACATGAGATAAAAAAAGACCGAAATATTGTTTTGTAATATATTATGTGTCGTTTCTCGTTTATTTTAAACCAAACAGAAAATAAAAAGTGTAGTTCAGTTGTTTGTCTTGTTTTTAATAGCTTCATATGGGACCTAACTGTTCAGACATCGACGAGTGTAAGCAAGGCCATCTCGACCCATGTGGGCACAGAGGAGTCTGTAACAACACTGAAGTTGGTTTCAAGTAAGTTAATTTGTATTATCTGTATGTAGTTATCTTCAATGTATAATAGTAATTATATTAATATAATGAACACTTTTAAAATTTCCTCTAGAACCACACTGCATACAAATTTGGTTTTTATTATCTAAACTAATTAAACGATCCTCTACAAAGTTTTTCAAATCATACGCCAGAGATAAAAATTGGTCACGCTCTGTTTTTTTTTTTGTTTTTTTTTTAAATCTCACAAACTCTAAAATGGCATGAAATACTATATATTTGGTCTTAAGCATCATGTAATGGTCGTTTACAATGTTTGTTCAAATTATGCTCTTTGCCGTGGTGGTAGATAAAAAAAAACAACTAGACGCCTATTTTGACTAGAGGTTATCAACAGCATTAGACAACGGAACTGATAAGCCTATATAAACTATACACTATGCAAAATATATATTTAATGTATGTTAAAAAGCAATAACATAATGATACATGCGGGAAACTGTTTCCGACAGATACGGCGAACTAAAGTAATACATTATTTTATTGCAAATCTTAAAATATCAAATACAATCATTAACAACAGTAAATACAATTATTAAATACAGTGGAAAGTAAAGACGAAGGCAAAAATATAAGAAACGTTATATTTGCTAGAAAGGATAAGCAAAATATTTTATGTAAAATATATGTTTAATGCTTATTATGTTCATACACCCGATATCCAAATAAGTCCAATGCGACACATTTCATGAAACAATATATTTATATCAGATATTTGAATGGTAAATATAAACTGAAAATTGGTTATTGTTACAGTGTACAATTAATTTGTGAATACGACAACACATTTATATTGATATTCACAGTAGTTTAGAACAGTAACTAACGAATCTACACTGACTCTATAGTACTATATTATTCTAACAAAGACGAAAATAAATTTCAAATAATTTAGATTGCAACTACCAAAATATATACCTTAATTCAAATCAGATAGACTTTAATAGAAAATGTCTTCCTTGAAATCTCAAGGCGCCGAGGTTTTGTATTTGATATGTAACAGACGTATATTTCTGTCTTCTACCAAGTGTATTCAAATCTTAACTTTGTGGTCAAAATTGGCCAGTCCCTGCTGGTAACTAGTTTCTCTTATTATGGATCAAGATAACTTAACGAAATCTTCTCCAAGGTGTGGGAAATCATTCGATCTAAAAACGACGAATACCACGGAAAATGGAATCCAAATACAACAAAGTGAAAGAAAAAACATTCAATCATGTATTGGAATTTATTGATCACACGATTAAGTTTCCTAAATGGTACTTGGGAGTTAAGAGAACACATGTACACTATTATCCAAAGCGTGATTTAGTTTAACGCTATAATCCATTCAAAACAAACGTTGATATTAATGCAAAGAAATGTTATTCACAATTTAGAGTCTGTTTGCCTAACACGATTTGAATCATATTGGCAAAAATGAAAGTTCGAAGCAACTTTACTGTTTTAAGGTGTAGAATCAAGATTTAAAACCGAATGGTAAAATACACGCAATCAATTGTAATGATTGACGAAATGTAGCATTTTAATAAAAGTTATTCGTTATTGTTTTATGATTGAAAATCAATTTTGAAATGAAAGGAATATCACTTGTATAAAGGAAGAAACAAATATGTTGCATTGTTTTCAAGAAATGTCTATGTATAATTTCGTGTTAAATGATTTTGATGATTATTATTTCAGTTTCTTATTTTCATGAAAATGCATGTATATGTAAGAGGGAAAATAGTCAACAAACCACCATTAGAAATCCCTTTATTGTTCAAAATAAATGTATCGTTAATTACATATTAATGATGTCTAATTATCTTTCTTTACATTAAATGGTGAAAATAAATTTAATTAACTTCAGCACAGCTACCTGCCAGATCTTTTAAATTAGAACTAAAGTTGTTGAGATGCGACAAATGTGTACATACTGCTTTTGGTGAGATTAAACGGACTAGCACAATTACCTCATAGAAGCAGTTTTAATATGTTTAACGCGACATTGTAAACAGTTATGCTTAAAAATTGGAGTTCATTTGTGTGATTAATATCTTTTCACCTAGGTGTTTTTGCAATTCTGGTTGGGCCGGAGTCCGCTGTGAAAACCAGACAGGTAACAATGTATCATGCATGGACGGATATTATGGTGATAAGTGTGAGAAAACTGAAAGCTGCGAACATGGATACAAGGAAAACATCACTAATAGTACAGAAAGGTATATTAAATGACAAGGTTTCCCACAAATAATCTGAATAGTTAAATAATTAACATAAAACTGAAGGATACAAATAAAATTTAAAATGATGTTTATAATCGAACCAACTTGATCCGAGTAACGTATTTGATTTGAACATACGTTCATTCATAACATTATTTTTAGATCTTGTTATGAAACAAGTAGTATATTCCGCTTTTTAAGATGCGTCTGTGATCCAGGCTGGAATCATACAACCGAACAGGCTCGATGTAATATCGATAATGATGAATGCAATTCCAACCCGTGTTTACATGGCGGCGTGTGCATAAATACAAATGGTAAGTTTGTATTATTTGTTTCGATATAGTTGTACTTAGTATATCCTTCAAATAAGTTTTTCAATGTCCGCTGAAGTCAAGCTAATGGTTTTTTATCAATCAAATCACTCGTTAGGGTTTTACGTGTAATATAAAGAATATTATTTATGTCATATGTTTTGTTTAAATATAGTTATACTGAAACTAAAGAAGCAATATATGGAGATGTAGTCCAAATACCACCCGTCTTTCGTTCATTTAAGGCAAGACACCAATTGTGTATACAATACAGAACAATACATTCAACACGACATTAACCATAAAGCAAGATTTAATTTGGTGTCACTTAAAAGTATTGGGGTAAATATCTGTTGCTCGTCACGACAAAAAACACTAAGCACAGCAATAGTCACTGAAAAGTGTATTTACAAACCTGTCAACATATATGTTACATAACAGACCCAAATACACCATAAGTGATTTATAATGTGGTCACCGCATTGGAACTGCCCATTTAAAGGCACATTGGCGGCTTGAACCGAAATGCCAAACCTCACACTTAGCAAAACATAATATCAAAACACACAAGTGAAAATATGCATACATGTTATAGCATTGCAATCCACTTTAATCATCATCATCAATCCCTTCATCGGTTTGGCCGTTGGGTGGGGGAATGAGGGACAAGGATACATAAATCCTCCTTCAGTCAGGTCTGTTGTGTGCTGCTGAGAGTAATTCATCCATGGGAAGGGATGTCCACTCGTTTATATTGTCCATCAAGTTTTGCTCTGACGGCCACGACGTCTTCTTTCCTCTAGTGTGCTCTGGAAAACAGTCTTGCACAGAGAGTCGTGCCTGGTGACGTGTCCAAACCAAGCCAGCTTTCGTCGTTTGACGGTCGCCAGTAGAGGCGGTTGTTGACCAACAAGTGTTGCAGGCCTGTTCCGGACGTACTCGTTGGTCGTGTGCTCCGTTAAGGTGATGCGGAGTAGTTTTCGGAGACATTTATGTTCAAATGCCTGTACCCTGTGCTATGTGTCCGCTTGAAGCGTCTAGGTCTCGCAGCCGTAGAGTAGGATGAAGACTACGATGGACTTGTGGAACCTGTACTTGGTGGGGAAGCTGACGGAACTGCTTGTCCACAACCTGCTCAGTCTGGCCATCGCATCGGTCGCCATGGCTATTCTTATTCGGACATCAGCGGTACTGGTATATCCTTGGAAGTTGTTGCACTCTAGTACTTAAAGCTGAAAACTTCTTCTGGCTTCTCGCCATCCATGGTGTTGGTCTTGCTGTTCTCCATGATCTTGTACTTCTCAGTGCTGAACTCCATCCCGTATGCTCCTGCTCTGTCATAGAGTATGTTGATGAGATCTTGAAGTTCACTGCTGGTGCCACCCATGAGGTCAATGTCGTCAGCGAATCTCAAATTGGAGATGGGTCTTCCAGCGATGGAGATAGAGGTGTGGTGGTCATTGCAAGTCTCCTGTACTATCTTCTCAATGAATATGTTGAGCAGTACGGGAAAGAGGAGACATCACTGACGGACACCCACTGATGTCCTGAAGAAGTCCCCCTGCTGTCCATTGAGAAGCACTGAGCTGCTGGTGTTTCCGTAGAGTTCTTGACGGACTTTCACCATCCGTTCGTCAATGTTGAATCTTCTCATAACATGCATCATGCCACACGCGGTAGATAGCTTTCTTGAAGTCAATGAAGTTGTGAAAGAGCTAACGGTGGTGTTCCATATGTTTCTCAATGATGACTCTGCAGTTGAAGATCTGTTCGCAAGTGCTCCACCCAGCTTTGAATCAAGCCTGCCTTTCGGCCAGCGATTCGGCCTCCGTCTCGGCCTTACTTTTCAATCGATTATGGATGATGCGTAGCATGAATTTGCTAATGTGATTGTTAATCCACATTAAAACAACAGGAAAATGATAAATATAAAGTAGATGTAATTGCAATTTGCTAATTCAATGGCATTCACCAGAGTATCATAATTATATGCTTTTTACAGGCGCGATGAAATTAAGTAAATAGTAGTATCACAGAAATCCCTTCACGTTTACAAGAGATTAGAGTCAAGCATCATGTTATTCAAAGTTATGAGTCATTGTAATACATCCCTGGAAGAGCCGGTATGCAGTTGTAAAATACTCGATTGCAAAGCTGTGATGCACAACAATTGAAAGCAGAAGTATATGAGGATTGTAATGAATAGAATAGGAACTGCCGAACATAAAAACAAATGGTGATTGGATTAAACGTTTCGTTGTCCTTGTGTCGTGTATGATGTTGGTAGGCCTAGGACTAAACTTTAATCAATTACTTAATGTACAGTTTTTGTGTGTGTGCGTCTCAACGTCTTTTGAGTAAACATTTTACATTTAGAATAATCTTTAGTAAAAAAACGTCAAACTATTTCTTTTTTATTGAATCTGTGTACCTAGACAATATATTGACTAACGGTATTCTAGATCTTAGTTTGCTGTACATGTTTCTGTAATTGAATCATTTGAATAACATAACATTATTGCTGTTATGGTGTCGTTATTCGTGTTAAACAAGTGTACAAACAAATCCGCTTATAAATATACCGTATGGTATCAAAGATGATCACTGGACAAAATTGCATTATAGACATAAAGACATTTAATTTGTAATTTAACAGGAAGCTACAATTGCTCATGTGTCCAACCATGGGGTGATCATAACTGCTATAAAAATAAAACAGAAGATACAACGACGCCTCTGTCCACAAGCATCCTGACAAGCACATTCTTTTCGGACACGACTGCAATTCACAGAAACCAATCGATTTCGGAAACAACAGAAACTGATAGCACGTCGATTTCTGAAACGACAACTGAAAGAAGCACGTCGGTTTCGGAAACGACAACAACTGAAAGAAGCACGTCGATTTCGGAAACGACAACAACTGATAGCAAGTCGATTTCGAGAACGACAGAAACTGATAGCACGTCGATTTCGAGAACGACAGCAACTGATAGCTCGTCGATTTCGAGAACGGCAGCAATTGTCAAAAAAACGTCGATGGTATCGAACGTGTTATTTACTACCAATCGGATTGGTGAAATTAATCCTCAAAGTTCTGAAGGTACTTTTTGTATGCCGTCGATTGGCGATAAATACTCTGTTAAAATGTGCCTAAATATATTTTTTCGCAATCGGTGCCATATATCATAGAATAGTTATCAGATACAAATATTTGCAGGTATATTCATATTTTTCACGGAACAGAAAGATTTGTAGAGACCAAATGTTAGTGGTTACTAAATCATTTTAAGTGGTTACTAAATATATACGCAACATTTGCTAAATTGTCATAGCAGGTTCAGCGACTACTTCCAAAAATATTTCGATTAATAATTATCACCTTTTCAAATATTAAAAGCTGATCATGGCTAAGTTTGAATATAAGCTAGCTACTAAATACAGCAAAAAGTGTCATGCGAACTCACAACTCCATTTTATTGTTTGCAGATTTTAATAGACACATATAATACAAATAACCCGTAGATATTTTTTCATATACGTCAGGCCCAGGGGCAGGACTTGCTGCAGGTATGTCTGTGGGCGGAGTCGCTATTATTGCCGTTGCGGTTGTCTTCCTGGCACTGAAATTTAAATACAAATACACAACATCTGACATACTATTCTGCAAGCTTAAGCGGTAAGTATGATCGTGTCTTTTATGTTTATCACATAAAATATACGTGTAATGCAACTATTACGAATACTCATATGCTAAACATTATTAACTTAGTATGTATGCGTGTCTTTGAAATTGGCTAGTTATTAAACTGACCAATCACATGACGGTATTTCGGCGAAAATGACATCGTCAACGTTAAATTATGTTATAAAGGTAACCAACTTTCCGAGTTTACCAGTATTTTATCTTGACAAATTAAAGTTTGCATGTGGCTAAAAGATCTGACATTCGTTTTCATTACATAAAATACTACAATAAAACCTGTCCAAGAATTCAGTTATTAAGCTTATTAACATACCTTATTGAAGTCAATTTATAAAATATATTTTATAGTGAAAAC
Source organism: Dreissena rostriformis (assembly GCA_007657795.1). Taxonomy (NCBI): domain Eukaryota; kingdom Metazoa; phylum Mollusca; class Bivalvia; order Myida; family Dreissenidae; genus Dreissena; species Dreissena rostriformis. The sequence continues at coordinate 322,447 of VMBQ01000272.1, forward strand.
TTGTGTCAGATCCTCTTACTGATGTCCGAGTTGCAAATAAACAAATTATACTTGAATGCCAAATTTTATCCAATGTAAGAAGTATGTTCGTCAGTCCCATGTCTTATATTTGCAGAATTAACTAAATAACAATATAGAGTAATAAACGTGTGTTTTCCTTTGGGATCGGCGGATTCTATAACACAACATAATGAAAATATTGACATGGCAAACGTAATGAAAACAATAATTAGCAGCGATAACATTCATTGGTGTTTTTAAAATATTAAAACACCAAATAAGATCAATACGAGTTATATATTTGAAATAAGCTTCTGAAAGTAATTGTTTCTTAGTTTTTTTATCGTTTGCTGAGCAGTTTAAAACTGCATTAGTTATCATGTGTCATATACATAACAATATAATTTCCAAAGCTTGAATTTAAACTCTTTTTGTACATATTTTGTCCCATAAAAAGACAGCTGATACTGATGAATTGCGGACCGTCAATGAATGAATGTTCAATGAGAACAGGCTTATGTGCGATTCACACAAACATTGAAGCGACAAGACTATAATATATTGTTAAAAGTTTCGTATTCGGTTACAATCACGTTACTAATACCGTATCATTAACCAGTGGGGATCACTTTGATGTTCAAGATTGGTATAGCGATAAATAGTTGACAATTTAGATGATATTTTACACACAGCAAAGGCCTGTTCTTTAAAACGAATTGATTGGGTCATAATCGGATCTCCTTTTGTCAAACATTTCAGTATGTTTTGCTGACATGTATATACGACTTTGTTGACTTCCGTCTCGTTTCGAAATCGAAGTTGAACATTTTTCGCGGTCACATGCTTTAATTCTGTTGGAGAGTAAGAAGTTTACGCATTAATTTAAAGGCCATTTAAAAGTCTTTCTGCCTGCAAAAGTCCATTTCAGTTTTGATTCGTGTTTAAGATTTTGCAACACCTTAAATACAATGAAGAATTAGGGCTATAACGGATCAAGCGTGATACTATGCGTATTGATAATATAATATATTAAAATATATGTAAATCTTATTGATTCTTACAATAAATGATCTCAATCTTAATGTTTTATTTATGTTTAATGTTCAATATTGATGGATTAGATATGATTCAAACAATTTACATGGTTTATAAGATGCCCATTTCTTTTCGATCTATTTAGGAATGTTCAACAGATAATTCACACAAGAACAACAAGCGTAAAGTGTAAACACAAGATCACATATAAAAAACAAATAATAACACCGAAAATGAATATAATTTATAACTGGCCATGAAACGTGATCATTGTAAACAACACAGTTCATGTTTCGGCAGTTCAAATAGCGTGATCCGTTAATGTATGAATGCTGCGGCGAAAAAAAGGTATCACAAATACATTTTGCCTGCGTTTAAAAATACGACTATGTGCGGAATCAGTAAGCAAAGGTAAAATTAAATCAAACTGGTGTAAAATAAGTCATAAACATTTATTGCTTTTTACCAGAAAAACTTTATTAAGCTACTGATCCGGTAATGGTAACTTGACTGTAATCATAAATAATGAATTTATTAGACCTGCCAATGCGTTTTTTCCTTACTATCTTTATACATATATTTCAACAGACACAAGATTGCGGAAATACAAATGACGAAAAGTGATTCTCCTGGAACCCTCAGAAAACTGGACGACACCACTGTCAACGAGCAGGCTCAGAATAACACTGAAAAATAAAACTGTTATGTGAAAAAAATGCCACACTTTTCCATGTGTGATTTTTTGACTCCTAATATCATCCCGGAGTTTCTGTTTCAAGCCATGTTTATTTTATGAAGTGTGCTTTGCTATTTTGTCATTTGATATACGAGGGTTAATTGACATCACAAATTTCAAACGTATTGCGACGCAATGCCGCGGTATAAACAGTTAGTATAACTGTTGAAATCAATACCTCGGTGTCTTAACAAATATGCGGACATTGCTTTTAAGAACAAACCCGCCACATTTATGTGTAAGTGACTCATCAAAACGGTCTCAATATGAGTATTTTCTGAAATGTTATGAAATGCTATTTTTTTTAGAGATATTGATGGCTAAAACACAGTATAATACATAATGAGAAAGAAAAAGGGTATATGAGGCGCAAACCATGTTTCGATTACACAGAGACCTTTTGTCAATAGTGATATAATAAGACTTTTCTCAAAACTTAAAGCCATTCCTTACTTAATTACGATTGATATCTCCTGATCACTACCGGTGAAGTTTATTCGTTATTAAATAGCTAGCATGTTTTATGAACGTATGAATGCTTTATTTAAAAATATGTTTAGAAAGTTGATGAGCAACTTACAACTCATAGATAAGGTTTGATGTGGAATATAAATTAAGTTATTCAGGTATGTGTTATGTTAGATTTTGACTACAATTTATCATGATATGTTAGTTGTGCTATGAATTTTCATTTTGAAAATGTTTCAATTTATGCTATATACCAATCACGTATTGAAAACATTGAACACACAGGGTTGCTTTGATGTTAATTTATATACCAAATTATACACCGTGTACGTGGTGGCTTGTTGTGATTAATACAGCCGAATCTAAACCACCATTAAGATATCGGACACGTTTCAATTTAAATTGTTTCTTACATCATTCATTGTATTAATTGACTTGAATGTTATCTACACAAACGACTTATATGTAATATGCTTTTGAGATATTGGAACAGACCTCAATACAATAGGACAATCTTGAATCATTTCGTTCGTGGTTCGGACTGCATTCGCAAACAATATTATCAATGTGTGTGTATTTTATCTTGTGTATCCATTTCATATTATCTGTTACTTGATACAGTATATGTCCCTTATGTTTTACCTTCGTGACATAACATTTAGCGACAAATAATGAATTGTGTGCGATTAGTATAACACGATTCAATACTGTATTCATATATTAAATAAATAATATATCGATAATTTACTTCCATTTACATGAACAACGGCAAAAGAATGTAAGTCCATTATTGATTAAATAAATGTTGTTACATTGCTCTCAAACATGATAAATTTATCACGAAGTGTGCAAATGTCGTGCTGTTAAGTGTATAGCCTACATGAGATTTAAGGTCAATGAATACCTGCTTCATCAACACGGTGAAAAACGCTGATAGTGCTAAGAGGACAGAACAGTTGAAACGCAGTTCACGGTCAATGTCAAGCTGAACAGGGGTTCCAAACATGCCAAGTATCTGTGTGATAATGAACCTCTGACGTTAAAGCACCACTTGAAGTTGGTTCCATTTTAGATAGCTAAACATCATTGACGAAGTTTAACCCCAACATCGTGCGAACATCGTTTTATAACAATCGGCTCAAAGATAACTCAAGGGGTCGTATCGTTACTTGACTGTTGAAACTTGATAATTGTACATTTTCAGTTGTCTGGTCCTTTTACTGTAGTCTATGAAGATATGTTTGTGAACAACAATGATGATGAAATCATGAGCACTTTTACTAATATTTATAAAAGCAATGTCCCTGCACCCAACGTCAGCAGTTCGCGCAATAACAACGACAAGTACAACATCATTACAAAATTCACCTTAAACCAATGGAGCAACATTGGTTAATTTGTGTTGGATATTTTGCTTTGCTTATTCATCTTTCTATACAGGTAACCGCATTGCTTCTTTTGCTGCGTTGAAGATTTGTTTTGGTGTTGTCCTTTTCCAATAAAATCGTTCTTATGTATCTGGTTATAGTATCGATAACTTCTCTGTTTAATTTTATATAAAATCGTTTTTCTTTGTGTTCTTTATTTAATAGACGACAGACATAAAACAGTGCACGCTTGATAATTGTATGTTTGTGATTAAAATATACAACCATTTTAATTAAGACATATTGAATATGTATTTCTGTCCACAGCGAGCACCATATCAATGTGATATCAAGATTTGTCTTCATTTCAACACGTGTAATACTAGTGACGGCACATGTCGGTGCATACAGGTTATTAACATTTGGTTTTTTGTGAGTAGATCTGTTGACCCTTTTTTTCAACACAGACATTCGATTCACCATGTACCTTTTGCGATCCTAGATCTTTATCTTATATGATTTTTCTCTAATTTGAAAATAATTCAACTAAGGTGAATTACCTCATAGTAAACATTTCAACGTATTTAACAATAGAAAATAAAGAAATAAGAAGCAATAAAACAATATCACAATACGATAACAATTTAGCATCTAAATAACTGTTCTCAATATACAAAATGTATTGAAAACGGATTTCTATAATATTAAATAGAATGTTAGCCTCCGACCATTGTCTCAACCAAATTGTGTTTAAATAGCTTAACCAATTATGTTTATTTAAAGAAAAACATTGCCTCGTATCTCCATGTCACTTTTTATTATCACGATACTATAGGGATTCAAAGGACCAAATTGTACGGACTTCAACAAGTGTTTATTCGGAGACGTGGATCCTTGTGGACACATAGGGGTGTGCAACAACACTGTTGGAGATTGTGTGTATGTACGCATGTGTTGAACCACATATATGTAACGGATCAACAATTTAAAGCATATTGGATTTATTCTACTCTAAAAATCAATCCTGTAAAAAAAAATAACATTCGTCTTCTCAGAATGACAGTTTAAACATAAACTGATATTTTATCATTCACCATCGTGCATCGCCATATTCATAATTTTTGCCGTTACCAGCATGATCTGCATAAAAAAACATCATTACTGTCAACGCATTATCAATATCGTCGTTGTTGTTTCCACATAAAAGAAAGAAATTTTTCTTTCAGTTCGTATGAAAAATAAAGCAATCGAAACTGTAACTGTTTCCAACAATAAGGTACAACTTAATTTGTATCATTAAACTAAATTATAATGCTATGATGATGATGCTGCTGATGATGATGATGATGATAATGATGATGATGCTGATGATGATGATGATGATGGTGATGATGATGATGATGATGATGATGATGATGATGATGATGACGATGACGATGACGATGACGACGATGATGATGACATCTAAAAACAGTATATAACATTATTATTTCTCTTTCGGAACATTGATATGAAAAATAGTTTGGCTTTAAATACTTCACACACATGGATTATTTACAAACATTCAGATGTAATTGTTTGAGTGGATGGACAGGAACACGCTGTAAAAATCGATTATCAGAAAACGCCGATTGCATGCCAGGTTACTCTGGTGCCAAGTGTTTAAACACAACGTGTGACCATGGATACCCGGACCCGGAAGTGACAACAGTGACTTCAGTGATTAGTTCTATACTCAGTAATGTTGTGCGTATAACTTTGCATTATTTATGAAATACTACCATTTTCTTACCTTGATTGAGATTGATTAATGTAAGGATTTGACAACATCAAACATGACGTGGTAATGGGACTTTCCGCAGCCTCACAATTAAATTTTTAATGTTTAGAGGTGACTTCAATGAGGCGCAGTGATCAAAATGCATTGGTGAAATTAAATAAGACATCCCAATTCAAATACGTATCATGCCATATGTACAGATTCATGCAATCGGTCAATTACTTTGCTATGTGGCCAGATGAGTCTTCTAATTATAAAGTATAATCAATCAAATGGAATGTAGTACAGCGATTCAAAGTAAATATTACCCCCTGTACGTCGATAATCCAAACTGAGTAGGATAATTCAAACTGAAGAAAAAAAGGCGACATAAATAAAGACTCCAGTCATTTATTTCTAAGAACACGTGTATTTAAGGTAAGTTGTGACATAATTAACGTTTATTTTTTTATAAAATATTATTTGTCGGATACAATGCGCTTATAAACTCATAACAATTAAAAACAATTACGTCAAAATAACATGAATATGTTTGAAAATCTGGAAAAAGTAAATGAAATTGTCGAAAGTTTTAGGCCAAAAACAATTATAATCGAATGTTTTTAATGTTTTAATGCTTGGACTTATGTATTAACCTTTCATATATGTATGTACAAAATTTGATTGGCGTAAATGCTCGAAAACGCAATATATTCGTATTTGTTTGGGACAAGAATATACAAATTGGATAATGACCTAACTAGTGTATGGATAATTCCAGACTATTTTGAGTTTGGTTATTATCCACAGAAATGTTCATATCAGTTTGGATTTATCCATAAACTTTTATACCCGTCCTGCAAACACATGATTTTAACACAGAAACACACTAGGTGTTAAAAGTAAAATTTTAAAGGACATTCATGATATAATTTGGCATATCTCTGTTACAGTTTCGTTCGCTCTTTTGTCAATTAACGTGTAAATAATTTAACACATAGGTCGCATTTAATGAAAATTAGCATTTTCCGAAGACAAATTTATCGTTTTTTACTAGAAAACCATTAAATCGTTGCAAAACTCAAAACGCATGTGTGCGTCAGACATTCATTATCACATGTGTCGAACAATTACGTCCTTATAGTTACTAAATTATCAAAAATGATAAAATAATCAACTACCTTTCAGTTTCAGTTTCAGTTTCGACCAACATTTTTTTCTTCAGTTTGAATTATCCAACTCAGTTTGGATTATCGACGTACATGGGGTGAAATATTCATATCGGATAATCACACAACGTTCGCATATATGAAAAATGTTCAATTTTATGCGTGTTTGAATCAATGCCTATGTCATATTTCATTATGTAACTCAGTGGCCGAATAAACTGTGATTTCATTGTTTTAACCATTCCGTGAAATTATTATTTCCATGTATTTTGCACAGTTGTGAATGTCATGTTGGTTGGGCTAAAAATAGTTCCGATACACCTTGTGATTTGGACGTCGATGAGTGCCTGCAAACGCCTTCACCTTGCTTAAACGGAGGAACCTGCACAAATACACCGGGTATGTTATTAATCCAGTTTTTTTTCTTAGTTTAGAAATATATAGTGTAGGATTGGCCGCATCGAATCCCATGTACATAAGTATATATTATGAACTGGTAGATCGTACGCTGTGTTTTCATTTGGAACATTCGATTTGTAATTTTGCAAACAGATTGATATTTGTATTTCGTAAAATTCAAGCGTATTTCTGTATGGCTTAACGTATGCAAATTCATTAAAGTGACATTTAACCCGACAGCAATAGCATTTCACGAGTTTTTCTGTTCAATAAACAGGAAGTTATCACTGCACATGCACACAACTGTATAACGGATTGACTTGCTCGGATACTGTTACTACGACCGAAGCTAAAACTACAAAACAAACTACAGTAAAGTTTGCACAGCAAACTACATTGGAAGCCGAGCAATCAACAACAGCAACGATAACAGACCTAACCACTATAACCACAATTATTGAACCTTTGTCTAGAACAATGGAAACAAGGGAAAATAACTCCAAATATGACACGGCATCAACCGTAACAGACCTGACCACTATAACCACTACGACGGAACCTTTGTTAAGAACAATGGAAACAGGGGAAGCTATCTCCACTTCTGACACGGCATCAACAATAACAGACCTAACCACTATGACCACTACGACGGAACCTTTGTCAAGAACTATTGAAATAGAGACAACTAACTCCACTTTGGACAAGGCTACTACTGAGTACACCGCATCGGTAACAAAATCAGTCTCAAGGACTGAATGCCGAAGCCCGGTGTTGGTCACCAATGGTACCACATAAGGACTTTCCACGTCACCAGCGGACACAAAAGTATCGTCAGACGGACAGCCCGAACAAGGAGAACGAGGTAATTGTTCGTTATGCATTATGTAAAACAACTATTGCCATCGAAAGGACATGAAAACGTGTAAGCAATACAATCAAGTCCAATAATAATGTAACAATGCCTTTATACTGATGTAACACAAATACCATATAATTTGTCGACAATTTCCGCAAAATAGTTTTTATTCGGATGTTAACGAAAACTTGTTTATAAATTTAAACTGTATATATCCATGGAAGTATCCATTCATTCAAATTTAATTGACTTCAACTATTTTGTTAACATTTGAATATTCATGGAACACACGTATGTATGACAATTAAACTTTATTTGTACCAATAGATTATTGCCGTGGTTGTGTGTGCAGTTTTTGTGGTTGATTTTAAAGAGACTTAACATCAGTATGTCCAGTCTTTAAAAGCTAAACAGTTATTGTAATAGAACTTTTCTAATATTTTATATTTGTTTCATAATTTGTATGACTAATGATTGATGATTTAAGGTCGTCCAATTGAAAAGACAACACATTATTACAAATATAATTAGGGTTTTAAACATGTTTCTTTTGTTTCAGACCATCTGATAAACACGATATAAAATGTGTTGTCGTTAAATACAACATAATAGTGTATTCGATATGAAATAACACATCTTATAACATTCTCTGTAACAATCTAATTATTGACTCCAAAAATCTATAATAACAGCGAAGCTCAAAGTCTGGATGATAATATTAATATCTGTTGGAGCAGTCCTTTCGTGCGTTATTCTGGTCTCCCTGTTTGTGTTGAAATACAAGTTTAACGATCCGGCGGCCAACAAAATGTGTGCCAAGCGTAAACGGTTAGTTGCATAACACCTATTCTCCTATCCACATCATGAGTAGCTCATTAAAGTTGTTTTTGGAAAATATAGAGATAATACTTTTTTATTTGACATACATAATATATAACACATTATGACTTTACTACAAGCATTATAACAACGCATACTATAACAAGAGATTAACACGTATGCACACACCCCTTGCAGCAAATTGTCTCTGTGACCATGACCGTTGATATCTTGATTTGAAAATCAGTTGGAATGATCCGTCGTTTAGGTTAACCCGCTATCTGATGCGAATGATCCTAGGCATTCTCTAGATTCATTTTTATAATAATAAGCCAGTGAGAGCTTGATCTTTGATGTCGACCTCAACATATAAAGGCAACTTTCTTTCCTCCCAAACAATTAACATACCAATTAAGATGATCATATGTCAAAGCATTATCTAGTTATTGTACGGATACCAAGAGCTGATAATCTTGGAATTTGACCACATATAAAATAGATCTCTTCATTTTTGCCCAAGTTTTTACTATAACAATTTGCATGATATTAGGTCAAAGCGTTCTCAAGATATTATACGGACAACAATTTCCTGATAGAAGCCCTGTAACCTTGACCTTTGACCTGTTGATTATAAAACCAAAGGCGTCGTTTTATCATCCCAAGTAGCCAGAGTACCAATTTAGATGATCGCAATTTAAAGCGTTCTCCATATATAGCGCAGAACTAATTTGTTCGTTTAAGCTCATATGACCTTTACCTGGTAACCTAAACAAAGCGTCTTCCTTTCCTCCCATTTAAGCACTATATCAATTGTCATGATTGAATGTCAAAATATTTTCACAATTGTATGCCGAAAGGAATTTCCAGTTAAAAGCCTCAATAGCATTCACCTTTGATTTGGTGACCTCAAAATCAATAGACGTCTTCCCTTTTATACAAGTAACCACTTTAGCAATTTGCATAATCGTAGATAAACGCATTCTCAAGATACAGAGCAAAAACGAATTAAATATGTAATGCCCCATGTGACCTTCTACCTGACCATTATACCAATTCGCATGGTTGTAGGTAAACGCGTTTTCTATGTATCTTGCGAAAACGAATCGTCTACGGAACGACCGACCGATAGACGGACAGGTTTAAAGCAATATACCCCCGATCCCCAAAGGGTGGCATTATTATTATTCTCAAAACTATCAATATTATTAATTTTTACATTTCTTGATTCATCTCTCATTTAAGGAAAACAGTATTTTCAAGAAACACATTATGTTTTCATATTATGCAGTTTAGGAAAATAAACACATTCAAATCTTACTTGTATATTTAGTATTTTGTTTTGTAGATAATAAAATGTTCAACCATCTTCAAATAAAACTAAAGCACAATAACTGCCTTCGAATTACGTTTAAATGAGTCACTGTATTTTCCAGATGTCCAATAAAGTTGACGTGTCACTCTCATCCATGACGATAAGAGACGGCCTAAACGAAAATAAACGACAAGAGGTGTGATGTGTGGAGTATCTCTTCGTAAGATAATGAGAGAACGTGGACATTCGATTAAACAACAAACACAGCTTTAACCTTAAATTATGATATGTACATAATTTAAAATGTAGCTGACTTGTTACTTATACATGGATGTCATATGTGTATGTTTAATACTTAACAAAACAGTGTTAACCGTAATGTGAGATATAAACACATTTATTGGTTGACGAATATGTTTCATATGTGTGTCTTCTTTGTAAAATATACCATATTAACATGTAATTTAATATAAAATTTAATAACAGACATTGAATTTGTGTTACTGTTATATGTTTTATAATGTTTAATTGTATTATGCCTTTAGTTTAAACTTATTTATTTAAGCTCGATTGCATCGAAAGCTTAGTTGAAACGCTCTCGATTCCGTTTCCTGGGACTAGAACCAGTACTTGGTGTCTATAAAGAACGCTCCCATTGTGGGGATTGAACCCGTGACCTCCTGGTCTCTATGCGGACACCATAACCACTACGCCAGGGCGACCGTATTATTCCTTAGAACACATCATGGAACTGCTACCCGAATGATTGCCTTTACATCGCACGAAGGCAACAAAAACGGACCTTATTCTATTAATAATAATTTGCTTTCATTGAAAAATGACATTTCAGTGTGTTCACCGTTTAAAATTAAAAATATATAATTTGTTCAACAATTTACAAATTTTATTTTATGTGAGTAGTACTAAGAGTACTAAACCGCTAGTCAATTCGTCTGAATGGGAACATGTTTTATACTGTTTAGCACTATCTATATTTTTCTAAAATGATATACGAATGTTCTCAACAAACCTTTGTTGAACGACACCCCCAATTTTAATTTCCGTTGACAAAAATAACGGATTTCTCCATTCAAACATTACGTCTGTGCTTTCATGCACTTTTACAAGGAACTAAGACACAGAAAATAAACAATAACGAGACAATAAAACTAGTCCAAATACATTCGTTTCACTTAAATGTTTAAAAGCATTTAGGCACAATGCTTTATTTCATTTCTTGTCAATTTTGGTTGAAAAAGTGATGGCCTATTTGCAATGCGTACCTTGAGTTTTACTTTAATACGTAGTTATAATAATTTGTTTTCATAAAGTGTAATATTGAGAATATGCATATTTAAGTATCTACTTCATCATTGGTACGTGTATGTTTAGCTGTTTGCTTTCTTGTTAAAGAGTCCCGTTTCTTCGTTGTTTGAGCGAAAGAGACGATATTATGAACGTTCTTGAACAATACCGGATGTTCTTTCAATCCGCATTTGCGCTATTGGACTCATAAACGTTCATTACATACATTAAAATAGTTCTTTAAAAGTATTTTGGTTCATTCAACTGTATCACATACATCCATATGAACGTATATGCGATGTATTTACGGTCTTACTTTTTTCAAAACAGATAAAACGTTGACAAATAAAAACGTATAATACAAGGTCAGACAAAACACCTTTACATCAACGAAATTAGCATTGTATACACTTGAAAAAAGTTCAGTTGTAAGCTCGAAGCCCAATTCGTGTACAAAAGACATACACCGTCAGAAAATCTCTTTCATGGCCAGTTGTTAAGATTAGTCCATACGACACATACAGAGTAAACACAATGTATGATTCTGCCAGAAATATTAGAGCATTATAAATGTGTCGTTATCGGCGTTACATTTTCGTTATGAACTTAATAACATGTAAGTCGTTCTTGACTTTTACGTTGGAAATGAGCTAGAACGTATGTTAGAAAGCGCTTAGGACTTACTGTCAAACACAGATAAAATAACGTGACTTGAACAAAAAACATACAATAGAACAATGAAACATATCTATGTGATCAGAAATCAAACACTCGGGGTGTAATCAATCATTGAATAGATTTTCACAATATGTCCAATCGTAAAATCATACATTTCTAAAGATCATAAGTGAAGATAGTTAATACGGCGACGATCATACTTTGTATGTTATTCCTTTTCTCCCATTGTTGCTTTTTGTGCTCTACGTATGTTTGTTCTTGTAAATTGATATATAATGTTTCTCGAAGCGTCATTCTAAATGTTTCCTTTAAGCGTTAAGTTTTGATATATAGCTTACGTATAATTTCCTATGGCATTATCAAACTCCTGTGTCCGCACGGATCATGGTGATGGGCTGCGTATGCATAATTGTCTACGCATTCTTCGGCGACATCAAAATTGTAACGCTATTGTACAATGCAATGTTTTATTGTCCGTTACCTTCAAATTTCTTTTTGCCCTGTCATTATACACTTAATACGTGCATATTTTAGTATAATGGAACACATTGCATTAAACATTTTATAATCCTTCTTACCTGTCTGCATATACATTTACCCACATATTCATCGCATAGTCACTTCTGTTTGCATTGTTTTCCGTCACATTGGTTACCCACACATGCATATACACACTGACACATACATATCATGAGTTAAAAACAGTGCCTTGCAATCGTTAAATATAACTTGCTCATACATGAAAGACGTATTGATTAATTTCAACATTCAGATGCCTTAAGTTTTATATAACAAAAACATTGTTTTGTATTCCAAAATATATTCTAAATTCAATTCATAATTTTGCCGTATGACTACCTAAATCAGCGTTGTAACAACCATAACAAATTTATGGTCAGCCATGTCTCGTGCTGTTTGTGAAGGTCACACTATACTAAAAGATTCCCTTCACAAATTCAATGTAAAAAAAACTTCAACAAACAAACCTTTTGAGCATAGAGACCCCAATAACCATACCTTTTCTTAAAGAGTATTCCAAGCCGCAATGATTTAAGCAATAGAAAAGATAGGTCATGCGATAGGGTTTCCCGCCATCTGTCAAAGTCTCATCTATTCTCAAACCTTCAAGCAAAAGAGTGAATTTCTAGTAAACAACAATGCTTTTCCTACCACATGCACAAAGAAGTATTCTAAAATTAAGTCATGGCAAGTGCCCCTACAGATAATTGTGTCTTCAAATAAATGATGTTCTTTTTTATTAAGAGTATAGCATTGCACTCCAAAAATATTTGGTATACTGTAACCTGAAGGTGCTCTTATGCTCGAAAGGTTTTACGGTAGGAAAAACTTCACTGGTTGACTTTCATACGATAAATGTAAAACCGAGAGAGAAACCTGAAGGGTAAGTGTATCAGTAAAATCGTTGTTTAAATATACACATTTTCGATCAATCTGAAACCAATAATATTTTAAAATTCTATAATGCTATGTGATCACCGTTTTATTGCTTTTATCAAAATAGGAGATATATGAGCATTTTGACCAAACAATAAAAAATAAAACTTTTAAACTTTGAACGTATCAAAATATAAATTATTTCCCCGCATGTACAAAAATAAAACTAATAAAACTTGAAAACTGATCACGATGTTTGAAAATGAAAGAGGATTCAAAGATTTTGGGTAATCATGCTTATGTTAACAGAATTCGAATAACATGATAATATATTAAACGCACCGAATAAACTAAATAAATATTACTATAATGCAATTTGAAGATTGACATTGTGTTAAATTTTGCGTTCCCTATATACACATAACTGAATTTGAATATAAATGAACGAACTGTACATACTTTAAATACAGTAAGTTTTAACGAGTAATTATTAGTTGAAAGTCATAAAGCGTTTATAATAGCGATTATCGTTAATCGATAACCGATCGTTATTGGAGTGCGGTCTGTCCTGTTCTGTTCTGTTTTGTAAAATAGTAGGGTAATTTGATCGGGATGACGTTAGGTTTACACCGCCTTATGTTAGATAGTTGGAATAATTTGATCGGGATGACGTTAAGTTTACACCGCCTTGCTACTTCCTCTTTACGGAACAGGCGAAAATTGAAAGGCTCGAAAAAATGTTACAATTTGGGCAAAAATAATTTAAGAAGTACAGCATCAGTGTTTAATAAGTTCAGAGTTTTCGCATAAGGAATTACGCAGTGCTGTAGGTGTGTATTTAATTTGATGAAGTTTATTTGGGCTCGATTTTCATCGATTAAATAGGTTGTTATTGGTGGTCGTCATCATCATCATCACCATCTCGTATTATGTTATTAGTATGAGCAGTGTTATTGGATAAAAATGATTATGCACCAGTAAGTTGCAGTGTTAAATGGAATTTTCATTAATATGTTCATTTTATTTTTCATATTTCTGAACGATTACGTCCAAGTCACTTCAACAATGCCGAAGGCGAAGGCCAAAGCAATGAGTAAGCGAGCAACGGATTCCATGTTGGAACTTAAAAACCTGGCAGAAACCGTATCAAAGCGTAGGCGACAGGGGAAATATCCTGAGAGTGTTAGACCGTCTGTTGAATCGGTCACTGGCTCATCTGGTGTAGCGCTAGGCCCTGGGCCATCAAGTGCAGGGGCAGGCCCTGGTAATAGTACGCATGCTACAGAGTCAGCCCCTGGATCATTTATTGAGTTTATCCCCGATGCAACCGCTCCAGATGTGCCAGTTGACGTGGATGATTACCCAGGTAATGAACAGGTGTTGTCTGTTGATTTTTACACTAACCCCATACCAATTGCAAGTGTGCATAACCAGTTGGGTTTGCATGTATCATCTGCCATTAAAAATAAGATTATTTCAGGTATGTACATAGATATTGCTTTACTACTAGAAACTCAACCAGGGGAACAGGTGCGTGGTTTGAACATCAGTCCATCTGGGCAGTTGGTTATCAAACCACTGGAGCCTTCAACATCAATAAATACAATTGAAGCTTTGTCAGACGCATTTCTAGTATATGCTAGTATCTTCTTAACAACACACCCTCACAGGACACAGGAGTTACTCAAGTACATCAGTACAATTAGGACTGAGGCAAGGAAGCATGCAGGACTGGGTTGGAAAGCCTATGACCAGCAGTTCCGTTTGCGCCTTGCGGTTGATCCCACCGGTACCCGCTGTGATAAAATTGAGTATGAGCTATGGTTGCTATATGTGGAACCTTCTATGCAGTGGGCAGGTGCGGAAAGAGTCATGATAAGAAAATGTAATGATTTTAATTACAGCAGGTGTGCTAGAGATCCTTGTCCGTATAGGCATAATTGTCTTAGTTGTAATGGCAATCATCCTTCAAATATGTGTAGGTATGCTTTCAGCGGAGCGCAGGTTCAGGGAAAAAGGGGATTTTTGCCAGGCAGGGCCTTTGCTCCGCAGGGCCCGCGTTTGGCTCGGTTTAGACCGGGTTTCAGACCAAGACACCCTAACATCAACATGCGAAAATATTGATTTAAGTCTGGGAAAAACACCGATTAATACTGATGTGCTTATATAATATTTGAACATTTATTCAAAAATACAAGATGCCGAAATACTTAAAGATGGATTTTTCAAAGGCTATCGTCTTGATCTTACCGGGCCAAGGGTTTCAACGGATGCATGTAATTAAATGTCAGCACGTTTATGTTCAAATATTTTAAAGAAAAAAATTAACAGTGAGGTGCCGGCTGGTTCATTTGCGGGCCCGTTTAAGTATTCTCCAATATAAAATTGAATTCGCCTGTTGGCCTCGTTCCAAAATTGGATGGATCATGGCGGCTTATTACACATTTGTCTTGTCCAAAAGGAGGTAGTGTTAATGAGGGCATAAGTGATTATCTTAGTAGTGTGAATTAAACCTCATTTGATACAGTGGTAGATAGGATTTTTAAGCTTGGTTTTAACACCGAAATGGCCAAACGTGACATAAAATCAGCATTTCGGCTGTAACCTATTTGTCCATACGACTTCTGTTTGTTAGGCTTGAAGGATAATGGTGGTAATATTTGCATAGATAAAGTTTTGCCTATGGGTTGCAGACTATTTTGTGCACTGTTTGAGAAGTTTGCAACATTTTTGCAGTGGTTAGTTACTTATTTTGCAAAAAGGAACTACTTGGATCATTATTTAGACTTTATTTTTGCGGGGGCTGAAAATACTGGGCATTGTAGTGATCTTGTTGGTATATTCGAACCGGTGTGTAGCTTGCTGGGTGTTCCTATTGCTGAGGAGAAATCAGTTGGTCCTTGTAAGAGGTTAATATGTTTAGGATTAGAGCTGGATTCGTTTATATGATTGTACGGATCCCGTTCCTTAAGGTTGAGGAGTTTCGGGTAGCTATAATGCAGGTACTTCAGAGAAGGAAGGTTACGTTAAGGGAAGTTCAGTCGCTGGTTGGAAATTTGTCATTTTTCTGTGAGGCTACAAGGTCAGGGAGGACTTTCCTGCGTAGGTGCTATGATGCGATGGTCAGTGCGAAACATCCACATCATAGATTACGTATGACATAGGCAATTAAGCTCGATTTAGATATGTGGCTTATTTTTTTACAAAACAATAATGGTGTAATGCATATCCCTCCGGACTCATGGTTACACAGCAGCGTTATACAATTATTCTCAGATAGTGCAGGCTCCCTTGATCTTGGATGTGGCTGTTTGTTCAATGGAGAATGGTCATTTTTTCCCTGGCCTAAACAATGAGGTTCGGTTATGAAGGATATCACATTTTTAGAAATGGTCCCTGTGATTCTTAGCCTGTGCCTATGGGCTGCAAAGTTGCAGCATAGGAAAGTTTTACTCCGCATAGATAATGAAGCTTTGGTTATGGTTATCAATAAGCAAACATCAAAGTCAAAAAGGCTTATGCAGTTAGTGAGGGCAGTTGTAATGTTAGTTATGGAATTTGGTATCGTAGTTATGTCTTTGCATATTTCTAATTATGTTAATTCTATAGCCGATTCTATTTCTTGCAAGCAATGGGAAAGGTTCCGGAAGAATGTCAAGACGCACACCAGGAGCCATGCCAGATACCAGCACGTTTTCGATCTCTAATATCCAGTCTGAGTCTGAGCGATTGTTAAAGGCGGCATTCGCAGTTAATACAACGGAAGCTTACAACAATGGATTTCGACGATTTGAAAACTTCAAAAGGAAATATAATTTACAATTAATTTGGCCCCCAATTTTAGAGCAAATTGTAAAGTTGATATCTTGGTTATCAGGGGTTTGTCCCACTCCGCAGCTTGTTTGTACATGAAAGCGGTCGGTTTTCAATGGAAAATAAGGGACGTTTCAGATATTTCTAGGCATTACGTCATTGAGAAGGCTTTGGAAGGTTTAAAGAGATCGTCGGTAGGGAAGGGGTCTAGATTCCTAATAACCAAGCGTATATTGAAACAGATAGTGTCAGTTTTGCCTATGGTATGTAATTATATGTATGAGAGTCACTTGTTCGCTGCGGCATATAGCCTTGCTTTTTTCGGCTTTCTTAGGGTGGGCGAATTTGCCGTAACAAGAAACAATTCTCCTTCAAGGGTTATTTCACAGTCAGATGTTTTGGTTAATGAGAAAGATGGCATAATCAAACTTGCTATTAGGTTTTCTAAAACGGATCAATATGGTTCAGTGACAATTTTAAAGATAACAAATCCGCTTTAATATAAATATGTCCGGTAAACAACATTTCGGGGTTCCTGAAAAGACGCCTACCTATAAGTGGGCCATTCTTCTGTCATTTAGATGGAAATCCCTTAACGAGATACCAATTTGCAGCCATTCGTAAAAAAAACTTTGGGCTGCTTGCACCTGGATTACGGCAAGCTTACATCGCGTTCCTTTAGAATAGGGTCAGCAGTTTCTGCGGCAATGGCAGGTTGCGATGTCGAAACTATAAAGAAAGCTGATAGATGGTGTTCAGAGGCGTATCGGGTTTATCTTAAGCCTGAATCCGTTTATAAATTACCGCAATTGTCATAATATTTGTTTTTCAAGCTGTAGCTTGTCTTTACCTGTTTTGTTATAGTAAGGGCATTGTTGTAACTAGAACAAAGTCAGTCTAGGTCCAATCAAAGTATGGATCATTGGTTAATCCATAGTCAAGCAAGTTTTTGTAGCGGCGAGACAGAGGCCGGACGGTGTAAATCTGGATTTAACAGACGCCGACATAATGTGGCAGGGATATGATGGTTTGCCACTGTTGGATGTTGTCGGCAAATTGAAGACACTGAAGAAAGTTGCCGAGACACCAGATTAGATCATATTACACTGCGGTGGTAATGACGTGGGTCGTCTTGATTTAAAAAAATATTTGTTTTCTTATAGATGTCATTATTAACTTCATAAATGATGCTTTCAGTTTCAAGTGTAAAATTGTGTGGGTTCAAATTTTATTGTTATGTTATTCAGATGATCTTGTCGCTATGAACTCTTGTAGGATAAGAATAAACAGTTACGCAGCAAACACAATTATGCACATGAATGAGGGTTTTTATATAAAGAATGATAAATTAAGGGAAGTAACTCCATCATTATTCGCTGCAGACGGAGTTCACCTGTCCTCCCTTGGAAATTCTGTCTTTATTGAGCAGATAGCGGGTGCATTGCATGCGTTCAAAAAACGGGCCCCAAAATTTTTTGAGTAAATCGCTGTACAGTTAAATGATTCCCGTAGTCATCCAACAAACAGTATCAGTTTAGGTTCGCTGTCACCAAAAGATCATTAGCAGTTCTAGCTCTTTTTGCGGTGACCGCACCGAGTTTGCAATTACGTCTGCAAACTCGTTGCGCTCTATGGCGGACAGCGACCTTACAACATAACTGTTTTATACTTAAATTGGTATTCTAATAGTTTAAATTGGCATTGATGCCTGCTCCCCAGGGTCATCCACGGATCAAACTATCATTCTGAAATCTAGCTAATTTTGGTCTTATTTGAACAATTAAAATTCAGTTGCCGTAAATTTGAAGTTAGCCTTTTGTGACAGTTTGAAATTTGAAGTTAGCCTCAGTTGGGCATATATTTTAAAGTTTGCTGGTAGGTTGTCCTAAAAGGCACAATTTGGTCGACGGCCTGTTGAATCGTAGTTGTGATCAACACCATGAGTACGGGAACCATGTCCACTAGGCCAAACCGGGAAACAAGACAGTATAGTCGAAATAAAATGTAGAATATTCAGTGAATACATGTGTTATCAAGGGTATAATGTTTTATGTGCTTTTAAGGTCGATGGGATGTCGAACAACGAACCTGCTTTAATGAAATCCGGTTTACAAAATAGTAAAATTTAGCTTAGAAAAAGGATGCGAGATTTCTTGTTTGGTCTTACAGGATTTCACCCGGGTAGTCGTTATCCGGCAATCGGTTGTCCTCCAATCTCCCAATAATAGCGGTTATCGTTAATCGATAACCGATCGTTATTGGAGTGCGGTCTGTCCTTTTCTGTTCTGCTCCGTTAAATAGTAGGGATAATTTGATCGGGATGACGTTAGGTTTACACCGCCTTATGTAAGATAGTAGGGATAATTTGATCGGGATGACGTTAAGTTTACACCGCCTTGCTTCTTCCTCTTTATGGAACAAGCGAAAATTGAAAGGTTCGAAAAAATGTTGTTTAACAATTTTGGCAAAAAACATTTAAGCCCACTCACTACTTACCCAAAATGTATCATGTTATCATGTTTAATTACAAGTGTTGCTTTGGTGCTCTCGTGTGTTTTATGTTTCAGTTTCCATGATTGTATGCTAATGGAGTCGCTCGTCAGTAGGAATTGGAACACAGTGGCTAACACAAACGTCGTGGTTCCCACGTACACGCTAACACCAACGTCATCGTTCCCACATACAGTTTTGAATGCGGCGGAAAGCGACCTTACAACATAACTTGTTTATACTTAAGTTGGTATTCTATTCTAATAGTTTAAATTGGCATTGATGCCTGCTCCCCAGGGTCATCCACGGATCAAACTATCATTCTGCAATCTAGCTAATTCTGGTATTATTGGAACAATTAAAATTCAGTTGCCGTAAATTTTAAGTAAGCCTTTTGTGACAGTTTGAAATTTGAAGTTAGTCTCAGTTGGGTATATAATTTTAAAGTTAGCCTTTGTGGCATTAACTGTTTGCTGGTAGGTTGTCCTGAAAGGCACAATTTGCTCGACGGTTTGAATTTGCTTGAATTGAAGTTGCGATCAACACGAAGAGTACGGGAACCATGTCCACTAGGCCAAACCGGGGAACAAGACAGTCTAGTCGAAATTTAATGTAGAATTTTCAGTGAATACATGTGTTTTCAAGGGTATTATGTTTTATGTGATTTTTAGGTCGATGGGATGTCGAACAACGAACCTGCTTTGGTGAAATCCGGTTATACAAAATAGTACAATTTAGCTTAGAAAAAGGATACAAGATTGCTTGTTTGGTCTTACAGGAATTCACACGGGTAGTCGTTGTCCGGCAATCGGTTGTTCTCCAATCTCCCAATAACGAGAAACGGTATAAGTAATGTAAAGGTTCCTGTTGAAATTCTATCAACACGTTCAGGAAGTAAATTTCCAGGAAAAAAATACAACCTGCAATGTTTCAGCGTTAACAACAATTTAAATTGGACCCTTAGTTAAGTGTAAGTTTATTTGTATTCATCTATAACACGTTACGCCATACAATGCGAACGTAAAAATGTAACCTGTCTGTAAAATGTAACAAAGTCCCTAGATAAAGTGCAAATCAAAAGAGGACTTAAACATCTATCGCGAGCAGCTTACGAGATACCATCGACTCGATTGCAAAAAACTATTTTTAATCTTACGTATGTACAGCGTGCCAGCTTAGTTTTAACTTTTCAGTTAACTTTTACAATGATGTTGTAATGTTATTTCCATCAATGTTGCAATCTTAATATATGTATTTGTTTCTAAACAAATATTCCGAGTTATTGTACTGTTCTTTGTCATTTGATTACGAAGATAAATACAAGGCTCAGCGATCAATTAAGTAATTTATACCATGCTTTGCTATTTATCGAAATGTTTGAAAAACAGTTTAGTTGGGGGTGAACAAAGTACATTAAAACAGTTCATTTAAAAATCCCAGTTTCTTCGTTTTTTTTGTTTAATATGAGATTGATGTTATAAGTTTTACTTTATGTTGTTTGTCTAGTTTTAACCAAGGACAACATTTACATCAAGGTTACACTCTACATGCTGGTTTGCTCGCAGCATGCAAATAATGGTTAGGTTCAACCTGTTTGCAAGATCGATGATTTCAATAGCCGAATATATTATATATGTTTAAGTCTTGTTTCTGATAGCAACAAAGCATGTTGTCGTGTGCGGAAGCTACCACGAACGTTACCAACACTGGATCAAACTTGCGACCCCCACAATGTCTAGTGGGTTTAAAATATATCCTCGTTTGAGTTACTTAATATGACTGAGGCGTGCGAATAAATTTGGTAAGGCATTTTCAAAATAATAAAATGTAATTTTAATGTTTTCCAATTCATGGCAGTTCTCAGCAGTTACTGCACTATATACAATTAATATTGTTTATCTTCTTTTCTGTTTGATGATTTAATTTGATGAATGATGACAAGACATCAGTGTATTCATAACATTTAAATAACAAAATCAAAGAAAAATAAATATAACAGTAGTCATTTTTTTTTTCTGCTAGTGAAAACATAATGGGAATTATTTCTCCAATAATTTTAAATATTTCCTCACGTAACATCAAACAAAAGCAGAATATCAAAATAATTAAGCACGAATAACAAGACATTACCTTTTCATACTGGTTGTGAAGTTTCATTGTATTGATTTAAGTCAAATATCTTTAAATAACAAAATGATGTGAAAGATTAACATAATTTTTAAAAATACAATTGTTTGACTAGCTCTAAATTAAGAAACGATGTTTATTTTATTAAATGTGCTTCTTCTGGAGTTTTTCTCTCAGTTTTCATCGTACTTATACTTTAATGGAAGTTAGTTTGTTCTTGTTTGTCCATGATGAATCAAAATCTGTTAATGAAGCTTGTCAGGAAAGTAGGTAAGGACGTGATATATTAAATCGGACAGTGCCAATCACCCGGACGACCTTACACGTACACTAGCAAGTGAATCCTGCGTCACCACAATCGCATGTCCAATATATTGGACTAGGTGGATTATGATATTATATTACCTGTACTATTATCCCGAGAAGAATACAAGTGTAGAAACTTTGAACCAAAATGTATGTGAATAAGAATATCACTTTTTACTGTGTTGTCCATTTTATAACGAATTGCGAATAAATTATAATATCAGGAAATCCTGGCCTACCATAGGTAAATACGTAGCAATGCTGTCTTGCAAAAATGTTGTAACACTAAAAAAATGCAAAATATTTGGAAGAAGCTTTCAAACTTAGACGTGAGAATTTAAATCGAATAGCTGCTTAATTTTCGCATGTTTACTCACAAAACTGTGCTATATAGTCATACCCATTTTTTGTTATAAGGCTTACGTTTATTGATTTGTCATATCTGTTGTTCATATGTAAATTCGTTAAATTGCATGATTCCCTGTCTTGGCCATATTTGGTGGTTTTTATGTATTTGGCAAAAGGCAGCTCCCCGGATTGCCAATACACTTTGAAACTATTCGTAAATAGTATCGCATTTAAAACAGTATACGCTGTTAAGATTATACCCTTAAACATCCACAGCATGACCATTACCATTGGTCATTACCGCCTAAGCACATGCTTTGTAAGTTGTCTCCCCTTATAAAGTGATCGAACCAAGATACGAGTTTACTCATGATTATGTGCTTAGCGAGTGTGTTACAGGCTTTTGGATAAGAATCCCATATACCCGTGAAACTTTTACCCGATATATTATGTTCAGACACATTACCCCGACACAGACTTTTATGAACGAACATAGGCCAAATCGAAAACTTTCAATATGTGAGAATTCAATCACGCTGGATGTCGGACGCAATTAAATTTACGTTTGAAATCCAATTCAAATATTCAATTTTAATCATCTCCAGTATAAAGTCTATCGCATTGTTGCCTTTATTAATAAAACGATAATCAAGAAAATTAAATTTACATAAACTGTGGTTGTTGGCTCGCCAAATTTACCACCGCAGTCATTGTTATCCACCTTAAATGTACAGTGCATGATTTATTCCCAAGGATCTTTTGTAAAACTATAACTTAATACAATTAATTCGCTTGACTTGGTTTTGCAAATAGAAATGTCAATCGGACCCAACATGACTCATATTTGTATTGTTGTGAAGGCTTTTTGAACGTGACCTCTTATTTCATGTTTCATATCTTAACAACGGTTCGAGTTGATTTAAATAAGATTGACTCAATGCAGGATCACCCTTTATGAAGCGGAGCGATGTTATTTGCCTGAGTTATATACGAATACTATTACTAAGATACAAGTTGACTGGAACAGTTTTTAAAGTAAATAATTTTTATTTCGTGTAAGCAAATAGTGTGCTTATTAGCCATGATAGTTAACATTGAGCAAACAGGTAATGGCGATCGGTTTTCCGTTGATACAGCTTAACTATATTCCTGTGGTTGGTGTCTTTATTGTTAAGGCAATTAAACCACTGGCCTTTGATAAACACTATCGGATGTTACTCAGAATATCACGCCTGATAATGTTTATTTTGTTCCATTATTCTTATATTTATTACGTTTCATAGATGTATATAAACTTGTATAATATTAGGAATCTAACATAAGTGTTTCGGAAAATATTTTTTGTAGAATGAGGACATGTGCATTTAATTAGAAGGTACATTATCTGTGAAATGCGCTTACACATGTTATTACATGTAATTTACAATCGAGCATTTGTTTCATAATCGAGTGAACACGATAACATATTAGCAGTACTGTACTAGCACACAGTATATATGAAAATAATATTTCAGAAATGAAATGAAAAAAGGTCTTATTATGAAAAACAAACGAATTGCGTCTTTACATAATTTCAAAGTGTTACTGTATTGTTATTGTCTACACAAAAAGAGTGTACGTATGAAGATTGTTTGTTCTTAACATTCACAAGTTGGAACATTGCACAACAAGGTTTATGCTTATATCGCATGCTACTTGAAATAATTTTATTATTGAGTGAAGTTGTATTTGTCCGTAACAGTAACACTGAATATACATTCTGTAGAATGACGCGACATTTAATCTATGCATAAAATAAGGGTCATGCTTCATAATCCTGTAATCACTTTTATAATGCAAAGTCCGTGATCATATATCATGCACTGTAAACAGTTTTTCCAGTTTAAAGGTTGTCCATCTTTTTCAGTCGAACAGATCGACGGACGGATGAATAGAGGAAAATAATGGATAACGGATGAATTTCAAACATATAGCCCAATGTGTATACCAAGTTTGATGAAAATATCTTATAAATGTATACCTGTTAAGGTATTACCATATTAAATTGTTTTATATTTTTGGTAACAGTGGTCTGACCTGTATTTTTAAGAACTCGCGGTATCCAGTATATATACGAACAGACAGACATACATATCGGACGCAGTGGATACGCGATGAAACCGATAGAAAATTGATAAGTGAACGTTTTATTATAAAATGCATCTATTATCGGATAGTAAATAATAACACGCAAGCAGACTTAATTTTGATTCAGACAAATTACAGTTCGAACAACGGCTGGTAGGGTATTGTTTTGTGATGTCATTGCTGTGTTCCTGATATGTTCTTCTTAAGGGAGTGTACTCGTTATTTTTATAGTGAGGTAAGTTTTATCTAAATACCTTTTATGTATTGGATGAACAGATTGACCTTGTTGTCGCGCATTTGACGGATGAAATCTTCAGTTTGGTCTCATGGTTAGCCTAACTTCCAGCTATTCTTAACCTTGAAGTATTGTATAAAATTTGGTGTGGATTGCAATATAAGAGTAAACCCAAATTCAAGATTGCATCTCAACAAGAAGTAGTAATGCAGATTCTACACTGCGATTACATAACTTGGATGCATATGCAGATATATTATTGAAAATGTATATTGTTGATTAGGCAAACATAGAACCGACTAAACGTTTCATTATGCATGTGTTAATACGCCTTAATATGATAGTATCCGCATGTTGTAAAGGTTTACAACGTGCAGATAAGACTAATATATTTTTTACGTGGGGATAGGTTTAAAGCTTAACAATACGAATCTGCATATCAATTTCAGATGTTACCAACGCACGTTTAGATGAAGAATTGATAAATAAACAATATTATAAATAAATCAATGAGTAGGCAACCAATGTACAACAATTTCTTGAAATAAGAATAGTGTTATTTTGTTTGCAAAACGTACTTGTACGTATTTCAGGAAACACATTTTCTTATAAATAGAGGTAGCAGCTACGGAAATGCCAAGATTGATTCAATTATGTCATGGACTTTTCGGATACTGAGTAGAAATATTAAATAACATGGTGACTTGAAGTTAAAGCTCTGAGTCTCTTGTGAAGTATCATATAAATCTGGAGTATTCAATGATATTTAATTTATACAGTAATATATTTTATCACTGATACATTTGAATGTGTTTCATCTATGTTTACTCTTAAATGTATCATGTAATGTAAATTATTTAAGACCGTGGTTCTGGTACTTAATTACCATTGCATGGACCGTTATAAGCCAGTGACCAATTTTCGATACATTAATAAGTTTCTTTTTGTTTCCTTATGTCAATTAGTTGTGTCTTGTTGATTCGGCAATAAGTTATCGGCATAAAGTAAAGGTTTCTGCATCAACTGCTGTTGCAGCTGGATTTCATCTCTAGTATAGAGTGTAACTCATATACTATCATAAAAAGCGTAAACAACGTTTTTTTCCCAAAACATAAACATTCAAGAAATTGTATTGAATACTATATATTTTTTTCCAACCGAGAAAAACGTTCCTATCGAACTGTAACATAATTGGTTTAACCACAAACTATAATTAACAGACATTTGTAATAAAATAAAATAAGAAACAAGTGAGTCGACTAAGGATGGGTAATCTGTTTATGAAACTCTGACTTTGATTATCACTTTCATTCAAACAAACATCAATAATTTTTGTACATAAATCATAAATGCATCAATAAAAGATATATACAAACGGCCTAGGTTAATTACCGTCAGGCTGTCCATTGGGTTTCAATTCTGTGCAATGGTAATAATGTATGATCATCATTTGCATTTTTATTCGAGCAGTTTGATCAATGACTGAGTAATAATGTTTATAATGTAGAAGCTGTGACCACAACAGAATGCCATTTCGCAGAGTATTATACCAAAGGTCCGGGGTCATAACAAATTAATTAAACTAGGCATGTTGGAAGAATTTTCACAAAGATATGCATGATCAAACTCTTGAATTTGTTTTAAAAGTTGAATTCGTATTACGATGTGAATGTCTTTTTATTGAGGCAAATGACAGATTGATCAATTACCTATACAAATATCGATACACTCACTTTGCTTAATTCTTATACACTAGACTTAACTACATCGTTTAACGGATCTACCTCTTACGAACTAATTATGGGATAAAACGTACGAAAAGAAAAAGAAATATTTTAAATAACTGTTTGATCGCATATTTTTATAAACCTTGGCATAAAATATATCGTACAAAATGTAAGGCCAAAACGAATCAAGTCAATACATCATATCATTTTGCTAACAATGTAATGTTAATACATATATAATAGTCTTTTTTTGTTTATAGGAAGACCATCCGAACATTTCATCCATACGTATTTAATTTTATAATATAAAAACCTTATGTTTTTCTAAACAACGCCAAGTTGGCATAAATACTTATATATTTCCGACAATAAATTTCATTTTCTTGATACATTACTTCTGCAATCAAATTTTTAATAACATTGATAAATAATATGCGAATTGTTCCGGCTAAATGTGTTTACATAATGAGTATGCCTAGAGACAACTACAAAGCCAAACGGCAAACATCTGTTGAAACAATTATAATATATATACTTACAATAATATATGACAATTAAAGAACATTAAATTCTTATAAAACGATACACACTTAACAGCCATCTAAAGCGACACTAACATAAATCGTCATCAACATTCAAAAGGCCATTTGACATGAACACTTTATCACATTTTTACATAAATTAGGTCGATGAGTCTGGCATTCATCTTGATAACGATACAAATAAAAATTTGCAGTTATAAAATGTTCATTAAAACTAGGAGAATGGTCCGACAAAGTTTGAGACTTAAAATTGCCATTGTTTAAAAGACTTAACATGATCCTATCACAGATTGAGACCTTTGCCGTTAAAACTTAGATCCACAACGCAGCAGATACAGTTGGTTTCAAAAATGATTAATTTAGTATATAAAATTTTACTAAACGACTCCCAGTACCATAAATATTGTCTACATGTTATTAAACCTCGTCGATAAAAACCACTATTTTGGCACGTTTTGAAAGTTTTGAGTCAGAAGTGTGTGTATTAAGAACACTGTTAATAATATTACAACAATAACAGAGCCCAAAAGCACACACGCACGTGTGCACGCAAATACTGCCATTCGCCAAGTCACACATGCGCGCATTATAAACAATACAATATATTTGTATCGAATTGCAGAAAGATATGTTCAGTAAACAAACACACCCCCTTAATGTTTTAAAACTAATAGTATAATAAAATATATAAGAAAGTCATTCAGCCATATCATATCAAGTAACAATATATACAACAAGATGGGATGTATGGTACAATATTGCTCACGTGTTTCAACTTGATCAATATACCATTTTGTTTATTTACACTTTACCACTTTAAACAATAACTAATCAGTAGTTTTCACATATTTGCATTACGTTTACTTGGTTTGTGTAGATACGGAAGTGCTGCATCCGCTCAATGTCACTGGGCATAATTTAAACAATACCTACATCAATAATACAAAATAAGAAAAATGTAAATGCACGGTCGGCACTTTTTACTTGATGTTACGTATCTTCCTAGTACCTAACTGTGACAGTGAGCTTTAAGCAAGCAACATAGTTGATATGCTCAACGCGTGGTTTTGTTATAATGATTTTAGCCACGAACATGGACATTGACATCATTTAATAAACGTCCTACATAAGGAACATGCACACACTGTTCACTCTGACATTCACCGTTGAGCTTGTGACATAATTCTTGCAAGCTATTCCCTAAATTGATACGATGAGCAATGTTATTTTATAAAACGATATATTTAAGCCTGTAATGGCTGTTTCATGCCCATATCTTGAACATTGACATTACAGCGTGCTCTTGACCTTTGCGCTCTTGACAGTCAAGCCCGGACCTGCTGCGCACGTACGCTTTTAATAAGTCGACCAATGCGACAGTTATATTGCGCTTTCCACTAGCCGGCTTGACAAAAATGGTATAAAACATTGTTTAGTCCAGTATGCAAATATTCATTTGATAAAAGTTTATACCAGAAAAACATGGTTTCAGTCACCAGGATATTGCAAGAAAACGAACAAAGGTGTTATGACGTTACTATATATGACGAATTTGAAAATTCCATTTATATATTCTTAACATATTCTATCCAGTGGCAATAGTTTGAAGATGAATCGCTTTTTTAACAGATGGGCATTTCAAAGCAACTTATCATGTAGAAACTAGTACACTCAACTAATTATTCTTAACAATTTCGTGAGTAATTTATTCTCCATCTTAATTCATAACAACTTAAGTTACATTAAGCAAATTGAAACAAAACCACACTAACGACGCAACAGCCCTGTCTTTGTGAGCTTAGCAACAAAGTTGTTATTGCCATGCGTCGGTGACCAAGAGGACCGCTGCGCACATTCAAATTAAAATATGTGTTTAAGTCCTGAGAGACCTTTCACGCGCTAACCCGATTTTGGCGAAGTGTCACTTCCGTCGTCTCCGGCGCCTCGTTTCCGTTTCCGGCGGCACCCGGTACTGAAGCAACAATTAAGTTATTACGCATATATTGCGCTTGTAATTCGTCCTACAGCGTTTAAGGCTCATTCTCTAGCACCTGCACCCACTCCGCTAGTTCAGCAGCATATCCGCCCTTTCCACTTTATCCTCCAGTGGTGTTAATCGCTCTTTCATCATCTATGCTTTCTCTTTATGCACCACCCGCAGCCGTTTCATGTCCTTCTCACAACTCTCCATTCGCTTCTCAACGGACTCCATGACAGTCATTCTCGTCTCCGTTAATGGCCTTCAATACCACCATTACGTCACGAATAGTGGATCCATCACTGATATCTGTCATTATGTAATTATGTATCACCATCACTTCCAGTCTCACTTTTAAGATTTCCACTACAACTAGGACTCTGTACAAAAACATTGTTTTCTAAGTTATCTACACGAAACATTACTGAGTTCGCCTTATTTAAAAGATCACTTACTGACACGCGTCCCGTGTATTTTCTCATATTTTGATTTCGTCATTTTATTTTATAATAATTTCCAATAGAAATCTCATTTGCACAAGTTATCTATTTATATTCCAATCACTTTGTTTGAAAACACGGCTATTTTGGTAAAACTTGTAATTTTGTATCCCGCCCAAAATCTGCGACCGATCTCACCTACATCATGTGACACTGAGATAAGCTATCAAATGTAAAAGTCAGTAAATAATCGGGGTACGCCTGTGTGTCATTAAAGATGCAAAACTCCATAGGGTTCTCTACATCATCCACAACGCTGTCATAGAGACGAGTTGGATACTTGATATCCATTGGTGGGGGTTTCTGCATGTCCTGTTTGCCTTGACAGTACTGACCTGTAAACCACAAATTTATTGAAAAAATTGTTTCGAAACGAACAGTTTCTTGTTACTATACACGAAATTTAGAAATGTCAATTTCGGTAACAAACGAACAAAAGTAGGATACTTTACATTAGTTGAAATTTTGTTTGCATACCAATAAAAGAAATGCAAACACGCCGTCTAAGATTACATTCAAGTTAAATGTGTTTGAGTACACAAATGGTTGACAAGATTCTAAAGAAGAAACTTTCGTCAACCCGGCGTCAAATATAAAAAAACCTTAGTCGATTATTTATTAAATTTGTTAAGCGTTATAGATAGTCAATGGACGTATACACTGGTAAATACCAATAGAAAGAGTGTGGTTGACACTTGTATTGTATATATACCTAAGACACGGAAAACAAGATACATCCAATATTGTGTAGATGGATGGTAGAAAATTATCCAATGCCAAATCCAAAGATTTATCTGAGGAAATATTGAAATGGCAATAAGTGAGAAGGCAAGCTCAAAGTATATATAATCTGTAATAGTCTTAGAAAACAATATATAATTAGATATTATTTGTTATCACACACATATGATACCATTTATCGAAATCTTACAAACTGACAACGCCGAAACCATTACAAATCTTGCAACATTTTATTGTAAAACAGCTCAATTTAGAACTGAATTTTATTTTCAATAGTTTCTCTCCATATATTACTGTCTATTTTTAGTCATAGCAATAATAGCAATATGTATACACATGCTTAGAATATTGAAATTAATTTGAATAAGATATGACTCTACAATATGCCTATTATATACTTACCTTAAATTAGTACGTACCGATTAACACTGTTATTTTATATATATTTAAATTTTACAAATAGCTGTTTATTTTGAATATGCATGTCTTTAGAGTTGCCATTTCTTTTATTACAAATTTTCAATTTATATTGCTTAAAATAGCATATGTGTATGCATGTATTGGTCATCACCACTGTTGACTATATTGTGTACAATATGTATGTGTACTCATGGGCTTAAAGCCTAATGTATTATGTAATAAAACCTACTAAAACCTATAAATATAATATATGCTTCGAATGCTTCATAATACAAAAGTAGTCTTAATCATTTCAATAAATATTGTCTTTTTTACGCGTTGATTGTTCAAATACCGACACTTTTATGGCTTGACTTTGAATGTGGGGGCGCGAATTAAAAAAAAAACAAGTTTCAATTATTTCGACACACTAACGAAGACGGTCATGTAAATGCTAATTTAAGTTGAACGATAAATGGAAACAATCAATTTATTGTTAATAAGTGCATTATTTTTCTTTTCAATACATGCGTATTTCGTTTGACCTTTGCTGAACACATATATTGACCAATTGCCTTTTCAAATAGTGTATACTTCGTGTGTATGGTAAGGTCGAAAGGCAAATAAAATTGATTTAGTAATAATTCACTATTATCGAAACGTTACACATGGTCATTAATGTCTTGCCTTTCAGAGAAAAATCCTTACCAGTTAATACGTTCGCCAAGAAGATGTAGCCTTGTCTGCGATCACGATCAGCGTATGACAGCCAAGTCTGTGTGAAATATGAGGCATCGCGAGCAAAGTATATTCCCTTGCCGTACTTTGGTATTGCGCCTTCTAAAATAAACACAAATCATAACTGAAATGCAATATTTAAAGCAACGGGAAATTAAGAAGAAACATTCGCGATCATAAATAATGATATCACTGCAACCGTTTGAAACAGCCTCACAATGAAACCTGCTGACATACTGAACTAATCGTGATCAAATTTGGGTAAACATTTTACTTGAACACTAAATATATGATGTGCCATTTTTTTTTTTAAATTAAATTATAACAATCTATAAACAGGGGGGCATGCGTATACGGGAGCTTACCGCGTTTAAGCGAGGTTACGGGAGCAAAACTTCAAAGATGGCGTCGTTTTCGTGTTTTTCGTGACGGAGTAGCGGATATTTTCACCAGGTAAGCCAGTTTATATTTATATTTCTTTTAAATGAATACGCCCTTTCGGCTCCACGGTGTTTGTGATCCCCTCGGTTTTTTGTTTCCATGCCGTAAACGTCGGAATAAAAAAGTTATTGAAGCAAAACGGGCGACAAATTTGTTGTTTAATTTCTTGACCTTCGAGATGTTGGATGTTCGAATATCATTTTCTCTCAAAATAAACAGTATTTGTGCATGTTTACAGTAAACTATAACATAAATCACGATTATTTAATTATCTCGACGCGTTTGTATGTCTATTAATTCATTTAATACCGAATTATAACGGTTTAACCCCCATTTTGGGAACTAACTTCCTTTTAAGCCCATTTTGGGACCTAACTTCCAAATGA